>CM053030.1:375070944-375141851 GCA_028564925.1 Lithobates sylvaticus | reverse complement strand
GGCCACGCCTCCAGGCCCAAGTCTGGGTCGGGGAGGGATGGTCGCTACAGCGCGTGCGCGAGCACGTCGACGGCGGCGCAGATGGATGACGGCAGCGGAACTGACGTCAGCGACGACGGCCGGAAGTCGGCGGAAGAAGATGGCGGCTGCCATCGGAACATCCAGGGAGAAGATCGGAGGCGGGCTGGGGTGCCTAGCGGTGCGGCACAGAGGCCTGGGACGGCGACCAGACGACGGGAGAAGGCAGCTGCGAGGAGGGAGAGCTGATGGAGGAGGAAGAAGACCCGGCGGGAGCAGCGATCGGTGCGGCTGGTGGGCCATCCAACCTACGGCAGCCAGGTAGGACACGGGGTGTTACTGGGCATCTGGGGGGGGGAGGGTGCAGGTACAGATGTGTGGGGAGCGGGCACAGGGTTGGGAGGTCATGGGGGGGGGGGGGGTGGTGGATGTGCTCAAGGCATTACTACAGAGGCTGGGAGGCGGGACAACGCAGGCAGCTGCCCCGACTAACCCCTGGGTGCCCCCCACTACCACACCGCAGGAGACAGGGCCCAGGCAGGGGGCGAGGATCACGGCGGAAACACAGACGGAGACAGCGAGGGACAAGGCCGGTGCTGCGCTGGACAAGGAGGGGGACAAGGAGAAGGACAAGGACGGTGACAAGGAGAAGGAAGCTAACAAAGATAAGGATGCTGAAAAGATTCGGTTAGCGGATGCGGCCCGCTGCGAGGTGTGTTTCGAGGGACCGCTGGGGGCGCATTTGAAAAAAGAGGTTAGGGAGAAGATCTGGAAGGACGAATTTGTAGAAATTTTTTCTTTACTCCCGTTAGAAAAATTTAATTTGGACAGGGTCAAGCCCGACGAGAGCAAAAAGGAGGAGGAGGAGAAGCGTAGGTATAGGCTGATTCCTCGCACCTTCTCAAATTGGCTGCAGGCATTTGCGATCCTGGCAAGTGTGATTGGGGAGAAAGCGCCGGAACATTGTTCGGCTCTCTTCTGTTACCTGGAGGCGATTAGCGAGGCCTATAGGGTTTATGGGGGGTTGGCGTGGCTCCGCTACGACGAGCAGTTTCGCCAGAGAAAAGCGGTGCGTCCGGCCATTAGATGGGACCATAAGGACATCAGCCTGTGGATGAAGTTGATGACTTCTCCCCGGGCTGCGGGACAGTTTTTTCAAGGGGGGGGCCGGCGGAGCTTCCTCAGCAGGATCGCCGGCCCCAAAAAAGAAAGGGGTGTGTTGGCAGTTTAATGACGGAACATGTAAGTTTGGGAACTCCTGTCGTTACAAACACGAATGTTCCGGTTGCAGTGCGGCACACCCTTTCTCCAGATGTTTCCGAAAAAATCGCTCAGGAGATTTCACTGGAAAAAGGGACGACGCCGGTGAAGCTGGAAAGGATGCTGCCTTTCCTAAGTAGATACCCCGACCGGGCGGCTGCCAGGTTGCTGGAAGCGGGCTTTAGGGAGGGGTTTAGGATTCCGAGCGTATTGGGTGAGGTTCCGCCAATTTCGGATAATTTGAGGTCGGCTTTAAAACATACGGAAGTGGTGTCAGGTAAATTGGGGAAGGAGGTGGCGCTCGGCCGGATGGCCGGTCCATTTGCTGTCCCTCCGGTGTCCAATTTGGTAGTTTCTCCTTTAGGAGTAGTACCCAAGAAGGAACCGGGGCAATTTAGGATGATCCACCACTTGTCGTACCCAAAAGGGGGCTCGGTAAACGATGGTATCGACCCGCAAGCTTGTGCGGTAACCTATACATCGTTTGACGCAGCGGTATCATGGGTGAGGAAGTATGGACAGGGGGCCTTGATGGCAAAGACGGACGTAGAGGCAGCGTTTAGGTTGTTGCCAGTTCACCCCCAGAGTATGCATTTGCTGGGTTGTTATTGGCAAGGAGCGTACTTCGTCGATCGCTGTTTGCCCATGGGCTGTTCGATTTCATGTGCCCTGTTTGAAACTTTTAGTTCATTCTTTGAATGGGCAGTTAGAGAGACGGCGGGGGTGAATTCGGTCATCCATTATCTAGACGACTTCCTTTGCGTAGGCCCCCCAGGATCCCGCGGATGCGGGACCTTGTTGGGGACTCTTCAGTATCTGGCGGATAGGTTCGGTATTCCTCTAGCGGCGGACAAAACGGAGGGCCCGACTTCGGAACTGGTGTTCTTAGGAATTACGATTGATTCCGTGGCGATGGAGTGTAGGCTGCCGGAGACCAAGGTGGTGGCATTGCGGCAGGAAGTCAAGGAGGCACACGGAAGAAGGAAATTGAGGTTGAAGGAAGTGCAATCTCTCCTGGGCAAATTAAATTTTGCTTGCAGGATTATCCCGATGGGGCGTGTGTTTTGTAGGAGACTGGCGGCAGCAACGGCGGGGGTTAGGATGCCCAACCATTTTATCAGGTTGTCAGAGGGGTTGAGGGAAGATTTGAGAGTATGGTACTCGTTCCTGGTGGAGTTTAATGGGCGATCAATGATGTTGGAGGGACCAGTCAGCAACGCTGACTTGGAACTGTTTACTGACGCGGCGGGTTCTGCGGGTTACGGGGCTTATTGCCAAGGGAGTTGGAGTGCAGGGCCTTGGCCGGAGGAGTGGAGAGCAGCGGGTTTCTTGAAGAACCTGGCACTGCTGGAGCTCTTCCCCATACTGTTGGCGGTGTGGTTATGGGGGGACAAGCTGGCAAATAGGAAGGTGCGGTTCAATTGCGACAACATGGGGGTGGTGGTGGCCATTAATAATATTTCAGCCTCATCCCCCCCGGTAGTTAGATTGTTACGGCAGTTGGTACTTTGTTGTTTGAAATTGAACGTGTACGTGTATGCGGTTCACATCCCGGGGATCGAAAATAAGTTAGCGGATGCTCTATCTCGTTTCCAGTGGGAGGAGTTCCGCAGACTGGCTCCGGAGGCAAACGCGACAGGGGACCCGTGCCCGCCGGATCTATGGAGGATTGCGTTGGGATCGCCGATGGATTGATCATGCAGTCGCTCAGCGAGAGTACTAGGACGGCGTATCACAGGGTGTGGAGTGAATGGTCCGCTTGGTTGGTTGAGGTAGGAGGGTCGGAAGACCCCGAGGTATTGGTACATTGGGTATTGTGCTTCATTTGCGGTAACTACGTGAAGGG
Organism: Lithobates sylvaticus; assembly: GCA_028564925.1. NCBI lineage: Eukaryota > Metazoa > Chordata > Amphibia > Anura > Ranidae > Lithobates > Lithobates sylvaticus. Next base: position 375,138,727 of record CM053030.1, on the reverse strand, counting down.
GGTGTCGGGCACGGCGATTAGTAAGAAGGTATCAGCGTTGGCATTTAGGTTTCAGTATAAAGGGCTGCCTGACGCGACCAAGAATTTTTTGGTTAAAAAAGCATTGAGGGGTTATAGGAGGGGCCTAGCGCAGAGGGACTCCAGGCGCCCCATTTCGTTTGCTGTGTTGAACATTGTATTGGAACAGGTTAAGAAGGTGTGTTCTACAGTTTTTGAACAAAAACTTTTCCGAGCTGCCTTCCTGTTAGCATTTTTCGGGGCATTGAGAATTGGGGAGCTGGTGTCGCCATCAAAATCCATTCCAGGAGGTTTGAGGTTTGGGGACGTTACGCTGTCACAGTCAGCAGTAGTCTTATGGGTTAGGAGGTCGAAGACGGACCAGCTGGGAAAAGGGGCACGGGTCGAGCTTTTTTCAGGATCAGAGCCACAGGTATGCCCGGTAGCAGCGGTGGGCCAATTTTTGAGGGCGCGCCCAGTAGGGGAAGGGGCCTTCTTGATTCATGAGGATGGCTCGTGTTTATCCAGGTATCAGTTCACAGCGGTACTTAGGAAATGCTTGGAGGCAGGGGGCCTACCCCCAGGTGAGTATGCGAGTCATTCTTTCAGGATTGGCGCGGCCACGGAGGCTTCCAGGTGGGGTCTACCGGTGGAAGTTATACGCAAGATTGGCAAGATTGGCAGATTTCGGGGCATTGAGAATTGGGGAGCTGGTGTCGCCATCAAAATCCATTCCAGGAGGTTTGAGGTTTGGGGACGTTACGCTGTCACAGTCAGCAGTAGTCTTATGGGTTAGGAGGTCGAAGACGGACCAGCTGGGAAAAGGGGCACGGGTCGAGCTTTTTTCAGGATCAGAGCCACAGGTATGCCCGGTAGCAGCGGTGGGCCAATTTTTGAGGGCGCGCCCAGTAGGGGAAGGGGCCTTCTTGATTCATGAGGATGGCTCGTGTTTATCCAGGTATCAGTTCACAGCGGTACTTAGGAAATGCTTGGAGGCAGGGGGCCTACCCCCAGGTGAGTATGCGAGTCATTCTTTCAGGATTGGCGCGGCCACAGAGGCTTCCAGGTGGGGTCTACCGGTGGAAGTTATACGCAAGATTGGCAGATGGGAGTCAGCACGTTACCAAGTATACATTCGCCCCCACCTGGTGTAATGATGGGGGGGATTAGGGGTTAGTGTGTGGGTTTTACAGGTTTTTATGTGTTTCGGTTATTGGTGTTAGATCTCGATTTCTTATGTTTTTCAGCCCCTGTGTGTCTCATATGGATCCTGGGACATTCGTTTGTGTTCTGGGGCGCTAGAAGGGCAGATGTACGGCCGGACGGCAGACAGCTCAGGATGTCCAGGGAGGAAGGCAGGATTCGGTGGATCGGGGTCCCGGGCATGAGGTGGAACAGGGTGTTACCAGAGGTCCACAGGTTTGCAGGAATGGATCGACCTCCGGACGTTCTGGTCCTGCATGTGGGGGGTAATGACTTGGTGGTCCGACCCATGCGTCAGATAATCAAGGACGTACAGTGGGACTTTATTAGGCTCAGCACCTCTTTCCCCGACATGATCATAGTATGGTCAGATATTGTGGCCCGCATGTCGTGGAGAGGGGCCCGCTCCTGGGAGAAGATCAACAAGACCAGGATAAAGGTCAATAAAGAGGTTGGCAGGTTTGTAGCCAGAAACGGAGGCATAGTGGTCAGACACCGGGACTTAGAGGTAGATACGTGGAGGTACCTTAGGGGAGACGGAGTTCACCTCAACCCTGTTGGGATTGATTTGTGGTCTCTGGGCTTGGAAGAAGGCATCAGGAGAGCGATGCAGGTATGGCGGCTGGCACAAGTGTGAGGTGTCACACTTGTCCCGCGGTGGCGTTTTGGTTTTTCCTTGACGACAGTTAAAGTGACTCAGTTAAGAGGAGTTATTCTAAATGTAGGACCCATCACAGGTATGGAGTCCGCCCGGGTGGTCTGACAGTTGGCCAGACTCACGGGTTAATCTGTTGGGGGGTCTGTGGTCAGTTGGCAAGTCCCCGAGGCGAGTCTGCGGCTGGGGAGCTTGCCAACAAACGGGATTACAGGCTCAGTTGCAAGTGGTCATCAGGGATCAGGAAATAATAAGTTTTATTAGCTGGATGAGGAGTGTAAGAAAAGGTAAAAAGTTTTCAATGGTTTAGAAGTCAATAAAGTTTTATTGTTTGAGTTAATTTTAAATAAAAGGCCGAACAGGCCATTTACATCCAGCAGGTGTCAGTGTTTTTGTTATCTTTATTGTAGAAGCATAAGTATAATGGGTACATGTGTGGGTCAGGGCAGTAAGTCATCTGGCTACCCTAGTCATGTCAGTTTGGTGGGCGGCCATGTCTTGGTAGGTTTGCAGTTGTGCCATACTCTTTCCATTTTCGGATGATAAATTGAACAGTGCTCCGTGAGATGTTTAAAGCTTGAAAACCTAACCCTGCTTTAAACTTCTCCACAACTTTAACCCTGACCTGTCTGGTGTTTTCCATGGCCTTCATTATGCTTTTTGTTCACTAAGGATTTATAAAAAACCTCTGAGGGCTTAACAGGACAGCTGTATTTATACTGAGATTAAATTACACACAGGTGGAATTTATTTTCTAATTAGGTGACTTCTGAAGGCAATTGGTTCCAATAGATTTTAGTTATGGGTATCAGAGTAAAAGGAGCTGAATACAAAAGCACGCCACACTTTTCAGATTGTAAAAGAATTGGAAGACCATTTATCATTTTCCTTCCACTTCACATGCCACCATGCCACTTTGTGTTGCTTATCACATAAAATCCCAATAACATACATTTACATTTTTTGGTTGTAATATGACAAAATGTGGAAAATTTAAAGAAGTATGAATACTTTTTCAAGGCACTGTACTCCTTCACAAAAAAGGTGAAAAGTAAATAAAAACCTACACAGTTTTTGACAAGCCATACAAAAAAAAAAAAAAAAGATGTAAATTCACAATGCAGCATGATCCAAATCAATCAGAATGGTGTGGACATGACCATATCTGATCAATGACTTAACCTGGGAGAACCCACGCCCTTGCTTAGACTGAGCTGTCATAGGGATCGGATCATATCGTCAGTGCATAATAGCACATTATAACTTTGCCTTGCAGGTTAGACGGTTTACTATTGCTTTAAGGGCAGTGTTATTTAAAGGAATTTTGCATTTTTAATGCTTTACTTTAACCTCTATTTAAATTGCTGCTCCCTGCCAAACAAAATTGCATTACATTTTATAGAAAATTACAGTAACTGCAGATTGTAAAGAAAACATAATTTGTAATAACATTCAATTACAATATGGCTTGTGCAGCAATTGTATATGTATGCTATTTTATTTCTTTTTGCAATGTTTTTTTGTTTTTTTATCTAATTTTTAAAATGCAGTTTTTTGCACAAAATATAAAATGACAGAATATGCATTCTGTAGCAGAACAGACAGACTACTATGACCAGTTATGTGTTCATGCAACAACAATTGCCATAAAAGGCAATAAACAGGTTCAGAAAAATAACGAACAGCCGTCTCGTGTTATCGTTATCAGTAGTAAAGTGAAACATCATGTATAACTGTAATATATGAGACCTGATCATCACATAAACAAAATGTGGTGATAACGTGTAGTAACTTCTGTTGGTATTTAAAGTGAGGGTAGAGTAGGGCAGGCCATAGACGGTTAGAATCTCAGCCGGTTCAGCAGGAACCGGCTGAGATGCGAACCGTGTGTGGACAGGCTGAATGTACCAAGTTGATCGATTGATCGACTTGGCTCCAGCCCTCCTCTGGTCCTCCTCCAGACCCCTACTTTCTGCTTTCAAGCAATGCATCCAGCTTCTTCCCAGCAGCAGCATAAGGAAAGTGGGTGCACTGTGAGGTTAGGGAGAGTAGGGGACTCAACTTCTGATGGTGGGGTGTCTCTTGACATCTAATGTAAGGGGAGGGGATGCACTGGACATCTAATCTTACAGATACAACCGGCCCTTTTGAGGACAACCATAATGCTGATGCGGCCCACGATAAAATTGAGGTTGACACCCCTGTTATAGGGGTTTTTCCCACTGAGATACAGAGGGGGCCAGAAATGGTTTAACTACTTGAAGTGAAAGGAGTGGAAAACCCAAACCTCATCCCAAATTATTCAAGAAAAAAATGGAAGGGTATGCCCCAGGGATTATACGGGCAAGGGATAGATCCAATGAAGATGTAGAAAAAGTGGTAAACGGGTATGAAAAAATATATTGAAATTTTATTATACAAACATATTATATATAAAATCTTGATTTAGACAAGACAAAAATATCCAGTCCAGTTATAACATATATACAGCTGACACCTGAAATATTCGAAAGGTCTCACTGTGGGAGGCCAAATCATTCATATAAATTTCAAGAAGCCCAACATGTTTTGGAATAAATTGTTGCATTCCTTCTTCAGGGAAATTAAAGGTAAGCTGTATTATCTATCATAAAGATAAATGAGTAAAATTAATTATTGTATCATATGTGAACATACTATTGGGAAATAGAGAATTACATGGCGAACAGTTACAGGGCCGTTTTAGAATCAGAGAATACTTACAAACAATGGAACCATGCAAACCTATTGAAGACCACTTTCATGCAGGAATCCACGTCACCCCAAGATCTCAACATCCATATCGGTACCAAGCCATTTTTTAAGTTGCAAAAGGTTACAGAGGGGGCCTGCATCCACTTAAATGCAATCATTTTCTGGGCTAAGAACAGCATCTTGCCCCGCTGTTCTTGGTACACATGTCTAGTATAACTGGGCCACAGTTCTTCATCTAGGAGTCCCAAAAGACAAACTTTGTCAGGATAGGAATAGTGATTATGATAAACAAAGAAAGTCAATCTACCACAGGTGTGCAAAGGGGGTGTGCCAGGTGTGCCTGGGCACACCATAATCACTATCACCATAATCACTATGTACGGTGCTGATTCCACCTACTGGCTGGGCTTCCCCCCATGTCGCCCCCCCCCCCCCCTCCCTGCAATGCTGCTGGCTTCTCTCCTCTCCCCCCAGCTACTGCTGGGGATGTTTCAGGATGGAAAGTGGGGGAAGGGATAGTAAGAGTGAAATAGTTTATTTCAGTATATAATCAGTTTGCCGCTGAGCAGTGCAGGGTGTACCAAGATGGCCATCACCACCTTCTGCCTGTTTGCCTGGGTGTAAGAAGATGTCCGCTGCTGGCTTCATGGTCTGCCAAATTAGGAAACCTATATAGCGGCCATCTTGGAACGCATGGCGCATGCGCAGTAAGCATTTTTTTCTCAGAACGCCACTTCTGTTACCTTTTCTGATGGGTATTCTGACAGGACACTGGTCCCTTCCTTTTCTAAATGAACACAGTGAACACACTTGCTCATTACCATTCTTCAGTTATGAATGGACGCAAACTGTGTTTACAATGCTTCAGTTTGTGAATGAACAGGAAGCCACTCAGCACAGAGCACATCCCATTCATTCACTGTCCCGTGCAGCTGAGTCTGCAGAGAAAGGCATGTGTGTTTGATCTTTAGGGTGCACACCCTAATGCAATAGGCTGCACACACCCATGAAATCTACTATGAGTTTCCAATATGACGACAGGTCCACATTAAAGCAATATTAAAGCCTTGTTTTTTTTATAACAAACATGTTATACTTACCTGCTCTGTCCAATGCTTTTGCACAGAGCAGCCCAGATTCCTCCTCTTCTTGGGTCCCACACCAGTGCTCCTGGCTCCTCCCTCCTGCTGGGTGCCCCCACAGCAAGCAGCTTGCTGTGGGGGCACCCATGCAGGCGCGCTCCTGGGCCGCAGCTCTGCGTGTCTATTCACACACGGAGTCGTGGCTCAGCCCCGCCCCCTCTGTCTCCTGATTGGCTCACTGGCTGTGATTGACATGGCTCCCGCTACTGCCAAGTGGGGTCCCCCAGGGTTCTGTGCTGGGACCAATCCTGTTTAATTTGTTTATAAATGACCTGGAGGATAGGGTAAACAGTTCAATCTCTGTATTTGCGGACGATACTAAGCTAAGCGGGCCAATAACTTCTTTGCAGGATGTGGAAACCTTGCAAAAAGATCTGAACAAATTAATGGGATGGGCAACTACATGGCAAATGAGTTTTGATGTAGAAAAATGTAAAAAAATGCATTTGGGTGGCATAAATATGAATGCAATCTATACACTGGGGGGAGAACCTCTGGGGGAATCTAGGATGGAAAAGGACATGGGGGTCCTAGTAGATGATAGGCTCAGCAATGGCATGCAATGCCAAGCTACTGCTAACAAAGCAAACAGAATATTGGCATGCATTAAAAAGGGGATTAAATCCAAAGATAAAACGCAATTCTCCAGCTCTACAATACTCTGGTCCAGCCGCACCTGGAGTATGCTGTCCAGTTCTGGGCACAAGTCCTCAGGAAGGATGTACTGGAAATGGAGCGAGTACAAAGAAGGGCAACAAAGCTAATAAAGGAGGATATTAGTTATGAAGAAAGGTTGTGAGCACTGAACTTATTCTCTCTGGAGAAGAGACGTTTGAGAGGGGATATGATTTCAATATACAAATACCATACTGGTGACCCCACAATAGGGATAAAACTTTTGCGGAAAGAGTTTAACAAGACACGTGGCCACTTATTAAAACGCTTTAAAGGGGGGGGCGTGATGACGTAACGCACGTCACGGAGGGAGGAGCCTGACAGAGCCGCGAGGTTCGAACGCCAGCAGGGATCCGGAGTGATCGGCGCGGTATGGAGGGTGAGAGCCTCCGTGACCGAGGCTAACAAGCCGTAGGATCCCCCCCTCCCTCCACCCACTGGCCCCGAGGAGAAGCAGCGCTCGCGGCGGGCTCCGCGAGACACATCAGGCAGCAGGAAGCCAGAACCCCCACCCCGCAGCACCGTATACTAAACCACGGCGCAATTGGGCGCCCACCCCACGGAGGGGAGACCGGTCCTGAGAGGGGAGGTAAGAGAGCAGGGGAACGAAGCGGCAGATGGAGCGGTTCTCCAGCAGAGGAACAGAAGATTAAGGTACCCCGAGAGGGAATGTAATTTATACTCTGGATCGCATGTTATCACAGCAGGAAAGGAAAAAGAAAGGATTGTGTGCCAAGAAGCATAAATGCATGAGATAACCCTGTATATTGCTGCATATTGATTACAGAGCTTATGTAAACTGTCTGGTAGGAAATAGTGCAGGTATCCATACACAGCAAGAGCACCTGTATGATATTGCGAAACATGTATAGCAGGAGCTGCTGAAGGCGATCCTGAGCTTGACCATCCCTGCTGTCGGGCGTCCGGTTTCCTTTGCACCCTCCCCCCTTCCCCTCAGCTCCCCTGCCTTCAGGAAAAGCAGACAGTAATCAAGAACTGAAGCTGTACATATCCTCTGTGAAAACCTTACCTGCTAAAACTGACTTTTACGATTATATGTACGGGCGGGGAAAGGTGAACGTGAATGGGAACAAGCACCCGGGGGAATAAAAGAGGAACGGGGATTAAAACAGGCGGAGGACAAGCGGGGATACAACCGTGAAAATAACGTAGTGGCAGATCCGTCCCCCCCTGACCGCTGTCCCCCCCCCCCTCCTCCCTCTCAGGTTCTTCAGTTTTTTCTTCTTGTTTATTTTTTGTCACATTTTTTTTTTTTTTTTGGTCTCTCCCCCTTTGTCGGTAAGCCCGCCCCCTCTTTCTCGGCCTTAGCGGTGTGGACCAAGTTTGTCCTCTTTAAAAAGGCAATGTAGGTTGGGCAATATATACCTATGAAAAGGGGTCCGGAGCAAGGAGTGGTAGAGTACGGAGATATTAATAACCTGATATAATAAAATAAACCACTAGGACCCCTCTCCGAACCCTGTATACCCCCCCTGATCATCTCATGAAGGGGGTATAGTACCCGGGACTGGGCCAAGAATACCTACTTCCCACCTACGACCCCTTGTACAGTTGGTGTGTTGTGGAGAAAAAGGGAGTGTAAACTAAACCTGCAAGGGAAAGGACTTAGATAACAATAAATAAATAAAAATAAAATAAAACACCACAAATTATCCCCGGTGGATATAGTAAGGGTAGAAGGAGAGTACCCCCGGAGAGAGAGGAAGGTTAAAATAATTAAACAAACTGGGGAAACGAATAAGAAAGACAAAGGAAAGCACGATGAGTAAAACAACGAATAAAACAACAAAAGGGAGTGCCCCCAAAACCCCCAAGGTAACAAGCAGCACGATAAAACAATACATGAATCAAGGAGCAAGTCCACAAGGAACGGAACAGCAAGGTAAATTAGACAGAAGAAAAGGTAATGCCCCAAAATCGGGTGAGGCTCCAGACCAGTCAAGAGGAGATATAACCGTGGAAAGTGAATCCGAAATAAGCAGAGTGGAAGAGCAAATAACAGACTCCCAAATGCCAACGAAAGAGGATATGATGGACATGTTCCTGAAACTCGAGACTGCAATTAAGGCAGATATTAACGCACTTAGAGGAGATTTAGGTCTGCTATTGACGAGGGTTGAGGAGGTGGAAGAAAAAATGGATAAACACACTCAGGAATTAAGCGCATTAAAGGAGCAGGTCAAAATAACAAAACGCAACCAGAGGAACATCTTGTACAGACTGGAAGACCAGGAGAATAGGAATCGTAGACAGAATTTGAGAATGAGAGCGGTCCCAGAGATGAAGGGAGAAGACCTAAGAAAAATAATGGTAAAAATATTTAACCCCCTCCTCGAGAGACCCCTAGAGGACTTCCCAAAGATCGAAAGGATCCACAGGGTCGGAAGAACTAGAAATACAGCGGAAGGAAGACCAAGGGACATTATAGCTAGATTTCGATTTTATGAAGATAGGGCGGAGGTTTGGGCTAAGGCACGACGGGCAGCACCTTTAGTATATGAAGGAGAGGTGGTGCAACTGTACGCGGATCTAGCCCCAGACACTCTGACAAGAAGGAGACTCCTGAAGCCCCTTTTGGAGCAGATGAGGGCACAGAATATCAAGTACAACTGGGGGTTCCCAGCAAGTCTCATAGGACAGAAAGAGGGAATATCTGCTAGACTAGTCTTTCCAGAAGATCTGGTAGAGTTTTGTAATAAACTAGACCTCCTGATACCCGCATTGCCAGGTTGGTCAGACGAAGAAACCTAGAGAGGGGGGGTTGGGAGGGGGGGGGGAGGGAGGGGGAGGGGGCCTGCGGCTGGATAGAATACACTTTCATATTTTTATCGTTTAGGCCCCTTCTGCTGGGACCGGTGCTTTCCCTAATATGGGAGGGATGGGGAAGGAAGATGGAGGTAAACAGCGAGGGAAAGGGGGGGGGGGGGCTAAGCGGGGAGGGAGGGGGAGTTGAGTAAGATCCAACGCTGGGGTTCGACCGGCATGCACATATACACTACCTACTCCCACTGTGCTCTTCTGTACACGGAATACATGGAGTACAAGCCCATCAGGAATGTAATAGACGATCTAAGCTTCTTAAACATACCTGATTGGAGGGGAGTATGTGCATGGGCGGGAAGTCAGGGAACCCACCTCAAGGGGAAGAAACCGCAGATGGCCAGGAAGTACCAGGCCATAGGCGACTTCGGGGTCGGGAGAGGGCCACAGGGTAGGAGGGAGGGGGGGAGGGAAGGAGAAGTTGGGGGTCGGGGGGGTGGGGGAGGAAGGGAGGGAAGATAGGGGGAAGGTGGGGAGGGGGGGAGGGGAGGGGGTAGGGGGACAGGGGGGAGGGAACCTCATCCACCTCGGTTAATAAAGTGCCTAGGAAGACTAAGGATAAATATATGTACGTGGGCTGACTATATAAAAAAAAAAAAAAAGAGAATATAAATGATGGAAACCCGTTTCCTGACATATAATGTTAGAGGTTTAAACACTCTCGCCAAAAGAAATAAGATCCTCAATGAACTTAGGGACTACCGCGCAGACATAGTTTTCCTACAAGAAACGCACCTATCGCATGAAACAAATATAAAACTATCATCAGTCAATTACCCGACATGGTACTATGGGGATACGATTAACACAAGAACAAGAGGAGTAGCAATAGGGATGTCCAAAGGGACAAGATTTCAATTAGAAGAGAGGTTAACAGACCCAGAGGGAAGATTCCTGTTTTTAAAAGGAAAATTAGGCGAAATGGAACTCACACTGGCAAACATCTATGCCCCAAACACGAATGCAGCAAAATATATGATTAAAATATTGGGAAAATTGATGGCCTTTCAGAGGGGACATGTGATCTTTTTTTTTTTTTTTTTTTTTTTTTTTATTTGCCACCTCAGCGAAATATTTCGGGAGACTTTAGATCAGTTCTGGTAATCATGCGTGTCCCGTTTCCATTCACATCATTGTAGCCATATTTCCTTTTTTTTCCTGCTTGTGTCTTTTTTTTTTTAAATATATTTATTTTTAAATAAATATTTATTATTTCAGACAAATATACTTTAGGCTCAGAACGGGCCCTTAGCTCATTTACTTTAATCAACTCCCGTATACATATTTACCCCATCCCCTCCCCCCGACCCATCCCCCCCGTTCCCCTCCCCCCCCCACCCCCCCCCCCCCCCCCGGACCTGACCGGATTCTTGGTGGTTTTCCCTAGTGTAAGGCAACAAGGAAAAAAGAATGGACAAGGAAGAAAAAAAAAAAAAAAAAAAAAACAGAACCAATGACTCAAGAGCAGGAAAGGTGTTCTCTCAGGCTCCATGTTTTTTTGAAAGCCCGCCATCCTGCCCATTTATCTGGTTTTACCTCCCCCTGCCCCTTATCATCCTGTCTCCTATCCATGGTGTATATCCTTTCTACCTCGTCTACCCATTCCCATGTTGTTGGGGCCTCGGCTTCCCTCCACTTCTTGGGTATTGCTATTTTTGCTGCGTTTAAGAGGTGTGGGATGAGTGAGGCTTGGTATTTTTTTAGACCTTCCTTCGTCCCATGGAATAGTAATAACCATGGTTCCATTGGGAGAGTTATGTTGGTTATTTCCTTTATATGTTGTACTACTTTTTCCCAGAACCCCCTGATCCTGGGGCAACTCCACCAAATATGTGACATAGTGCCTAGCTCGCTGCATCCTCTCCAACAATCCCCTTGGTTATCTTGTTGGTATTTGCGCGTTTTATCTGGGGTAACATACCATCTTGATAATACTTTATAGTTGATTTCAGCCGATTTATTGTCATGTGCAGACCTATGTGTAAGTTTCAATATTTTCTTAATAGTGGTGCTATCGCATTGTGTTCCCAACTCGTTTTCCCACTTTGAGATGAATGTAGGCGTCCCCCCCTCCTCCCCCTCAAGCAGGAGCCCACCCCACCTAGATATCGTGCCCCTGGTGCTCTCATTTAGACATATCCGTTCCAATATGGTTAGATCTGTCTCGTCCCTTAGGGGGCGTGGGAGGCTCTGCGTGAAGCAGACAAGTTGGCGGTACCTCCACTCATCTATTCCCTCGAATCCACCTGTGTTTTTTAATTCCTGTAGTGAACGCATCTTCCCATCATTTACTATGTCCTTAAGCTGTGCGTGTTCGTGCTTTATCCAATTCCCTCCATTGATCTTCATCCCTGGTGCAAAAAAATTATTTTCTTTTAAACTAATTAGTGGTGAATTATAGTGTTTATTGTATTTTTTATATATCCCGTCCCAGATCTTTAATGTGTTTTGTGTGAGTTTACATTTACTAGACTCGGCTATCCTATATTTAGGGGGGTTCCATATAATATTCCCTAGTTCTGCCTTGTTCAGGGAGCACTCCAAGCTCACCCATCTTTTCTCTTTGTTTTCTTTTATCCATTCTGTAATTCTAGAAAGTACAATAGCCTTGTAATATAGAGTTATATCTGGGATTGCTAGCCCTCCATTGTTTTTTCCCCGTTTCAAGGTAGAGAAGGCTATTCTAGGTTTTTTCCCATTCCATATGTACCCCGTTAGTAGGGATTTCAGTTTTACTAGGTAATATTTGGGGAGTGCAATTGGCATCATTTGTATTTTATATACAATTTTAGGCAGAATAAACATCTTCAGTGCTTGGATTCTCCCAAACCAAGAGAGGGGGCTATGTCCTAATCTTTTTATGTCATTTTTAATGTCATCTAAGAGTGGGACAAAGTTGGACTTAAAGATTTTATTTATATTGGTTGTTAATTTTATGCCTAGGTATCTCAGATCTTCCCGCCAGGGAAATTTAAAAGCCTTTTGGAGTGTGTGCCTCTCAGTTTTCCTGGTGTTAATATTTAACACCTCAGATTTTCCCAGATTTATTTTAAAATTTGAGATCTCCCCGTATTTATGGATTATCTCCATCAATCGGGGCAGAGTGTTACTGGGTTTCTTGATGTAAAATAATACATCGTCCGCGTATGCAGATAATTTGTGTTCCTCTTTCTCTATCTCGAATCCCGCTACTCCAGAGTCGCCTCGAATCGTGGACAGAAGGGGTTCGAGAGAGAGAACGAACAGGAGGGGTGACAACGGGCATCCCTGTCTGGTCCCGTTCCTCATTTCGAAGGGGGGTGAGTCCGTGCCATTGATCTTGATTGTCGCTGTCGGGTGATGATATAGCGTCCTTATCCATTTCAGCATGTTTGGGCCAAAACCCATTTCTTCCAGTGTCAAAAACATGAAGTCCCAGTCTACCCGGTCGAAAGCCTTCTGGGCATCAGTTGACAGGAGCAGACTGGGACCCCCACCCCCCCTCTCATGGAGCAACAGGAGCAGAGTACGGACCCCGTTGTCTCTGCACTCTCTCCCTGGGACAAACCCCGCCTGGTCTGGATGTACCAACTTATTCATCTGCCTTTTGATTCTGCTTGCGAGTATTTTAGCAAACAGTTTGGTATCTGCATTTAGCAAAGATATCGGCCGATAGTTCGAGCAGCAGGTTCCATCTTTATCTTCTTTTTTAATGACCGTTATCGAGGCTAACAAGGCCTCTTTGCTCATTTGGTAGTCTGTTCCCAGGCCATTCAAATACTTGCATAGCCATGGGATCAAGATCTTCTGGAACCGCTTGTAATAGTAAATGGTGAACCCGTCCGGCCCTGGGCTTTTCCCGTTTCCCGTGTCGGCCAATGCACGAACTATTTCTTTTTCTGTAATTGGGCCTTCCATTTCCTCTCTGTCATTTGTTGTCATTTTAACTAGGCCCGCCTGCCTTAGAAAAGCCTTGGAGTATCCCGTTTTGTCTGATATTACACCCTCCTGTTTACAGTCTACTGCATATAGTTTCTCATAGTAGCACTTAAATGTTTGTGCAATCCCAGTTGTGGTGTATTCTAGGGTCCCCCTATCTGTCTGTATTTTCTCGATAAAGTTTAGCTTTTTTTTCCCCTGTAACATTTTGGCTAGATATTTGGGGGATTTGTTGCAACCATAGTATTTTTCCCTGGCGAGGAGATAAAATCTTTGTTTAGTTTCTTGTTCCATATGATTTTTGAGTTCGTCCCTTTTATTTATTATTTCTAGGTATAGCGAGCTATCGGGTATTTGGGATATTTTATGTCTCTGTTCTAGTTTAGCTATGTCCCCTGTAATCTCTTTTATCTTACTGGTCCTGTCTCTTTTCTTCCTTGCCCCTTCGGCTATCAGGATGCCTCTTATAAAGGCTTTGTGGGCCTCCCATATTGTCCTGCTCGAGATCCCTTCTGTGTCATTTGCCCTGAAATATTGTTCCAGTTCGATTCCTATTTTCTCTGCGCCTGCATCTTCTCTTATTATTTCTTCATTTAGTCGCCACCTAGGGGGCGCTTTGACTTCCGGAGACATTTGTATTTTCATCGATACGGGGGTGTGGTCTGATAGTGAAATTATCCCAATGTTTGATTCTAAAACCCATTCTAATGTTCTGTGTTCTGTCAGAATATAATCGATTCGTGAGTACGTCCCGTGCGCCCGGGAGTAGAACGAGAAGTCTCTATCTTTAGGATGCTGGCAGCGCCAGACATCTAACATTTGGTATTCCCGTAATTTTTCCTTAATCCTATGTAGTTGTACGTTGCTAGTCCCGGGCGCCCGGGACGTACTATCCCATTGTGGATCCAGACAGAAATTTAAGTCCCCCATCATAATCAGCCTACCCCCCTGGAACTCCGACACTCGCCTTAAGATTTTAATCAAGTATGACCCGGGGTCGGTGTTAGGGGCATATACATTGACCAAAGTAACTTTTGTGTCTTCTAGTTTGCCCTCTAAAAAAAGGTATCTTCCCTCTGGGTCGGACTCCCTCTTTTCCAGGCAGAATCTCACATTTTTGGCGAAGCCGATTGCGACTCCTCTGCTTCTTGTAGTAACTGTATCTGCTTGGTACCATGTGGGAAAGTCTTTGGAGACTAATTTAATATTTGAATTGTGTGAAATATGTGTCTCCTGTAAGAAGGCTACATCGGCGGAGTATTGTCCCAGTTCCATCAAAATTTTATGGCGCTTCTTAGGTGAGTTGAGCCCCTTAACGTTATATGTTATGAAGTTTATAATAGGCATCCTATTGTATTAGCCAAGTATAGTCAGTCCTCTGATCTTGTTCCCCAAAGACTATTCCGGTCAGGTCCCCCTTCTTCCCCCCCTTTACCTCCCTCCCCTCCCTCCCCTTTCTCCCCCCTACCTCTCCCCTCCCCATCCCGGGCTTAACCCCCCACTCCCCACCTGGCCTTTCTATGGCCCTTGGCTCGCCTATGGTCCCGATATTCTTGACCATCATTGAGCCACTTTTGAGGGGTTCTGCGCGTTATCCCCTCCTTCTCCGGCTGGGCCCCAAGGGGCCGGTGCGTGAGGACTGGGGGCCCCCCCCCACTCCCCCTCCCCCCCCTCCGTCGCCCCCCCCCCCCCCTCGACCCCCCCCCCCAAGGCTGACTAGTCATCTAGCCAGCCGGGCAACTCTGGAATTGGTAAGTCCAGTTTTTCACAGAACTCTCGTAAGTCCTCAGGGAATACTAATTTTGCCGAGATCTCTTCTCTGAAACCGATCAGGCATGCGGGGAACCCCCAGCTGTATCGGATGTTTCGTATCCGCATATTCTCCAGGAGGGGTCTCAACAGTCGTCTTCTATCCAACGTTTCGGGTGCTAAGTCCATATAAATCTGTAGGTCTTTACCCTCGTATTGTATCTGCGTGGGCCTCCTTAATTTTGCCCATATCTCAGCTTTATCTTCGTAATACGTGAAACGAACTATGATGTCCCTTGGGCGGTCTGTATTATACTCCCTTGGCTTGCCAACCCGGTGTATTCTGTCGGTCCTAGGAAAATCTTCTTCTCCTTTGTCGAGGATTGGGCCAAAAATTTTTTGAATAATCTGCTTGAGATCTTCTCCTCTAGTTTCTGGGACAGATCTGATTCTTATATTTTGTCGTCTGCTGCGATTTTCCTGGTCCTCAATTCTATATTGTAATCTCCTTCTGTGCAACTTTTCTTGATGCAACTGTTCCTGCAACTTGTTCATCTCTTGGTCCAGTTTTTCAGTTTTCTCCTCAGTCAATTCCACTCGTGTTAACAGGGAACCTAAATCACCCCTCAGGGAGCTGATATCTGCTTTTATAGCCTTCTCAAGTCTTGTGAGCATCTGCTCCATCTCCCCTTTTGTTGGTAGATGGACGTCCTCTCTGGGCTCGTCAATTCTGCTCTCCTCCATGTCGCTTTCTATATTGGAAATTGAGGCCATGGTCTCTTCTAATATTTTTTCCCCTCCCCTCTTCTTCTCTCCTTTCGGCTGCGGTTGCCTTGATCCTTCCGGATTTTTTGGGCTCGCACCTTGGGTCATGTACTGCTTAATGGTGCTTTCAGAGTTTTTCTCTTTACCGCTTTTTGAAGGGGCAGTTTTAATTGTTTTGTTCGTTGACCTGCTCATGTTTGCCCCCTTGTCTTTACTTTTTCTGATGCGTTTGCCCAGCTTCAATCTTTTTTAAGGGGCTGGGTTGCTTCCCGGCCGCCGTGAGTCAGAATTAACTGAGACCACTACCAAGTTTTTATCTGAGTGTCCAAAAGAGCAGAGGAGAGGGCTGGCTCTTCTCAGCTCTTCCGGACTCTTTTTCTATACTTAGGGAATATGATAGTATCGAGGTACGTACTTAGGTCAAGGGTCGGGCTTTTTCCGTGGAGCTATATCTGTCCTGCCCCGGCACTGAACGTGGTAGGGTGTTGGAGATAATTAATTGTTCCTGCTTTTGTGCCCAATCCAGCCAAAAGACACAAATAAATAACTCCACGGACGGGGGAGGAGAACGAGAAAAAAAAACAAAAAAAACTCCCTCCCCTTCCCACAACTTGTCCCTAGGCGGTTATTATGCAGTGGGCCGTCGGCCTATATTTATTTCAGCCCTTACCCTCCTAGTGCTTCGTATATTGTCGTTCTTACTTATACAGTACGAGAATTTTTCCCTTTGATACGTGCTCAGGCTTTGTGATTTCTTGTTCCCTAAGCAATCAGTTATAAAAAATTATTGTCTGCGTGGTCTCAGGATATCGTCAGTTTGTAATACCTTCATGTACAGTCGGCCGCTGGTTTAGTGTAGTGTGGTCTTATAGTTTCTACTTTCCGTGGGGTCAAGGCAGAGCCGAGAGGGAGAAAAAAAAAAGAAAAAACAATGAAGAAAAAAAAGGGGATGAGAAAAGGCCAACTGGAAAAGATGACTAAGAAACTCTGCCATTCCTTCTTAACCCTTCCTCCTCCCCCCCGCTGAACTGATTTGTGTTTGCTATCAGCTGCGTGTACTGATTGTTCGGGGCTGCCCCTCAGGAAATTCATTCATATACAGTCACCGGTATAGACCTTACAGAGATTTCATATTTTATGCAAACAATTCATACAAGTATCTTCGCCAATCTACCAGAGGCTTGTTTATCTTGCATACACTGCAGTTGTATTATTCAGCAAAGAAAAAAAAAAGGGGGGGTATTGAGGTACCGTTTTTATCCCCCGGGCACAGAGATCTCCTCGGTGAGTCTCATCACTTATCTTCCGGTAAAAGCCTCATCCAGATAAAGCATTCCTATACTAATGTTACCTCCGGTTTCTGATCATCTGTAGGACCTCATGGGTTGAGGGGAGGGAGGGGGGGCGACCGCCGCAGCTGAAGTTCTCCCCGAGGTCTGAGCGAGGTACCTTGATACGCCGACTGCTGATACTTGCTGGCAGACGAGGGGGGCCGTTGCCGGGAGGCTGAGAGGGGGAGGACCCGGGAGACCCTGTCAGCCCTGCACCTCCGCCGCACCGAGGCTGTGTCTAAGTCTCCTCTTCTCAGCAAACGGTGTCTCCTATGCCGCGGGGTGCCGGGTCCGGCAGGTGTACGCTGCGGCGGGTGCGGGAGATCTTACCATGCCGGTCCGGGGCTCTCACTCCCCGTCTGATCCGGCGTCCCGCGTTCAACACTCCCGCCGCGAGCGCTACGCGCAGACTCCTCCCATCAGGCCGGCCGGCGTCATCACGTCAGCCGCATTCTCCTCTGACGTCTCCGGGACATGTGATCTTAATGGGAGATCTCAATCTCTGTCTGGAACCAAGGATAGATAGTACGTCCCGTGTGCAGGGGACAGAGAACGTACAGTTAAAAGCACTAAAACAAAAATTAAAAAAATGTCAGCTAGTGGACGCATGGAGGATACACCATCAAAAAAGCAAAGATTTTACGTTCTTCTCCCCTGTGCACGGGACATACTCCAGGATAGATTACATCATGGTAGATCACAGACTGGTAGGGGAAGTTGCAGAGATAAAAATAGAAATAGCTTCACTGTCGGACCACGCCCCGGTAGTAATGAGATTAAAAACGGCAGGAAATCAAAGACATCCCAATAAATGGCGAATAAACGAAGCAATGTTAAGGGACGAGGAAAGCGCAGAGAAGCTAAAAAAAGAAATAGAGCAGTATTTTCAGATCAATGATACCGAAGGAATCTCAGCAGCAACATTGTGGGAGGCCCATAAGGCGTACGTGAGAGGAGTTCTAATAGCGCTAGGCGCAAAACAGAAAAAAGAAAGGGTAGAGAAAATAAAGGGGTTAAGGGAGGAAGTAGCGACAGCGGAACAAATACATAAAAAACACTTAAGCCCACACTCCACCGCACACCAACAATTAGTAATCAAGAGAGGGGAACTGAAAGAGTACATGGACCAAGAGGAAAAAAGAAAATACAACAGAATAGCCCAAGAGCGGTATAAATGGGGAAATAAAGCCAGTAAACATCTAGCTAAAATACTCCAAAAGAAAAAATCGACAAATTATATTGACAAAATACAAACTGAAACGGGAGAGATGGTCTATGAAACTAAGGAAATCGCAGAAACATTTAAAAACTACTATAAGAAGTTGTACTCTGTAAAGAACAAGGGGTCCCTGCTGGAGGAGAAAACTCGGAAAACGAAAGATTTCTTAACTAAGGCACAATTACCAGCTATTACAGAAGAGGAGAGGGAGGAGTTAGAGACACCTATAACTCAGGAAGAGATTAAAGAAGCTTTAAGAGATACGGCGCCAGGTAAAAGTCCGGGACCAGACGGGTTTACAACCGCTTACTATAAGAAATTTGGGGAGATCCTGATTCCAAGACTATGTCACTATTTTAACGGCTTGGGAGTGGAATATGGGCTAAGTAGGGAGGCGGCGACTGCCCAAATCACGGTTATACCAAAAGAGGGAAAGGATGTATCGATTTGTTCTAGTTATAGGCCGATCTCGCTGTTAAACACGGACATAAAACTTTATGCTAAAATATTGGCAAGGCGGATTAAGGGCCTGATGAACAAATTGATACATCCGGACCAAGTGGGTTTTGTCTCTGGTAGGGAAGGGAGGGACAATGGGGTAAGGTCGCTTCTCCTAATACAGAGGATACAAGATAGTGGGTCCCCAGGTCTACTCCTGTCGATCGACGCTGAGAAAGCTTTCGACAGGGTAGACTGGGGACTCATGGTACAGACCTTGGAAATAATGGGATTCGGAACAAGAATGATCCGGTGGATCCAGTCGTTGTATCAGTACCCTACAGCCTCAGTGACAATAAATGGTTTGTCATCCTCCCCCTTCGAGATGAAGAACGGGATGAGACAGGGGTGCCCCCTGTCCCCCCTATTGTTTATTATATCAGTGGAACCACTCCTGGCCACTATAAGAAACAACTCAGAAATTAGAGGGATCTGGGCAGGGGAGGAAGAGCATAAAATAGCCGCTTATGCGGATGACATATTATTTTACATCGGACATCCAAGGACCACCCTGCCGAAGCTACTCACAACTTTAAAACAATACGGTGAATTATCAAATTTTAAAATTAATTTAGCCAAATCAGAGATTTTGAATATAAATATGACTAATAGGGAAAAAAAGGATATACAGAAAGAGTTCCACTTCCCCTGGCAAAAAACAATCAAATATCTGGGCATAAAATTAACCAACTCCCTTGATAAGATTTATAAAACTAATTATATACCTCTTCTGGATGAAATCAAACAAGAATGTAAAAGAGTTATTAATAAGCCAGTATCCTGGATCGGACGCATAAATACTGTAAAGATGGCCCTCCTCCCCAAAATAACGTACAAATTTCAGATGTTACCCGTCGCACTATCACAAACATACCTCAGGAAACTCAAAACCATAGTGATGAACTTTATATGGAAAAACAAAAAGCCAAGAATATCCTTTCTAACATTAAAACAGGAAAAAAAAAAGAGGGGGATTAGGAATACCCGATATTCAACATTACTATAATGCCATAGTGCTATCCAGAGTAGTGGAGTGGGTAAGGGACACAAGGGAAAAAAGGTGGGTGAGCATAGAGAACACACTGTGTAATGCACGTTTGAAAGATATAATATGGAACCCCCCAAAATTTAGAGGAATAGGATCAAACACTCAAGCACTGACACAGAACACTTTTAGAATTTGGGATAAAGTTTACAAAAGCCTAAACGGAGATTTTAATTCACCTCTAATAGCGCTAAAAAATAACGAGATGTTTGCACCAGGGAGCGAAAAAACGGGGGGTAATTGGATTAAAAATGATAGGGCACAATTAAGAGATATAATGGAGAACGGGAAATTAAGAACACTACACGATTTAGAACACAAGAAAGAGCTAATGGTGATAAGTGAATGGCGGTATCAGCAGCTAGGTCAGTTTGTAAAGAAGTTACCACAACCAAATAGATCAGAATTAGATCTGACACAACTGGAGCGGATATGCACAGCAGAAAATACAAGAAATACAATTTCTAAATTATATAAATTACTGATGACGACTGACGAGCTGGTGATCCCCCCATTCATTGTCAAATGGCAAAGGGAATTAGGAGCACAGAAAAGCACTTTGAAAATAGGGAAAATAATGCAACTGACACATAATTCTGCGGTAGACATGAAGACAGCAGAGGTAAATTATAAGTGTTTAACAGGCTGGTATGCGACCCCAGACAAAGTAAGTAGATACCAAACGGGAAAATCCCCCGAATGTTGGAGAGGATGTGGGGAGGTTGGAACTATGGCACACATCTGGTGGCAATGTCCGAAAATTAAAACGTTTTGGGTAAAGATAATAGACTTAGTAAAAGAAATTACTAAAAAGACACTGGAGTATGACCCGTGGGTTATCCTGTTTCATGGAACAGATGAAGGGGTAGCGAAATACAGGGAATCACTAGTACCACATCTCTTAAACGCAGCGAAGCGACTTATACCTAAGAACTGGAAAGGACTGGACAGCCCACAAATCTGGGATTGGATAGACGCAGTAGAAGAAACCTATAGGATGGAAAGTTTGAGAGAGGAGGTGGAGGAAAAAGACACAGGGTTGAAAGGAAAATGGGACAGTTGGAGAACTTTCAAAAAGTCATGGAGCCACGCGCAAGAACTGAGGCAATAATATCAACCTGAGCAATGGAAAATTATATAAGGCAGAGCAGGAACATATTGATAGATAGAGAGGGCCGAGGTGGATGAGGGAAGGGAGGGAGGTGGGGGAGGGGGGGGGGGGAGTAGGGGGAAGGGGAAAATATGGTGGGGGGAAACAAATAAAAATAAATGTAAAAGCTTGATGTCAACTATAAAATAATATCACTATGGGGGGGGGGGGAAAAAAAAAAAAAAAAAAAAGTTGCCATAAATAAAGTGACTTAAGCCACAATGATGTGAAAAGGAGAAGGGACAGAGATGAACTCTCAAGTTGAATTAAGTCTCTCAAAAGATATCGCTGAAGTGGCAAAAAAAAAAAAAAAACGCTTTAAAGGTCTTTACAGGTTCCCACTTTAGAGTTACCAAGGATGTCTGGTGCTAGAATTATTGCTCTCATGACATTCACGGCAAAACCTTGCATTCGTGGTATGATCACCGTTTGCATATGCGTGCTGGACCAATGTATGCATTCGCCTTTGTGCATGAACATGATGGACAGTTTAAACATTTTTTTTATTATTATTTATTTCATCCAATTTTTTTTTTACACTTTCTCATGAATTTTTTATTTTTTTTATCAACTTTATTGCTATCGCAAGGAATAAACAACAGACCCCAGAGCTTTCCTCTGCCCTCAAAAGCATCTGATTAAACCGAGATCGGTTTGATCAGATGCTGTTACAAGCCAGTAATGGCTTGTAAACAACAAATCAAAACCAGAAGTGACCAAATGCTCGTTGCTTCTGGTTTCATAGACCATAGATATGTTCTTCCTTCATCTCTATGGTCAGCCAGCAAAACCGCTGGTTTCAGTCCCAGGCTCCCCGGTGGACTTTTTCCGTCGGAATTTCCAACCTGCTGTCAAATTTTCCGACAACAAAATCCGATCTGAATTTTTCCGATCGTGTGTAGAGAATTCCGACGGTCAAAGTGCCACGCATGCTCAGATCAAATTACTAGACCAAACCTATTGGCTAATAGCCTCTACGTCAGGGGTGCCCAACCTTTTGAGGAGCGAGGGCCACTTTTTAGCGACTTGGTAACCGGTCGCGGGCCACAATGAGCGTAGCGGGTGGATGGCAGGTCTGTGTCCACTCAGCATATGTAGAGCAGACACAGATGCAGCCCGCTCTACCCTAAGTGCCCTCCGATCTGCCCAGACAGAAGGGGACAAATCCCCTTCTGTATTTTTAAGCAGATCGGATTGCAAATAGGCGGGTGTAAGCAGACACGAGTCCGTTTACATCTGCCGCTCTATAGAGGTGAATGGAGGGTTCGATTGGGTCCGCCTGAAAAACAGACAGACAGACCCCATCGGACCGTTCGTGTGAAAGGGGACTAAGGCCCCTTTCACACTGATGCACATCGGTTTACCTGCATCTCAACTGACCTCAATCTTCACTTCTTCCTTAGGATTCTTGCAGCTGGTTGCTGCTGTCCCCCAGGTGGTTATAACTGGTGGCTGCTGCTGGCTGTCCTCCAGGGCTGGTACTGCTGGCTGGTACTCCTGTTGGGTACTGCCTGCTGGTACTGCTGGCAGATACCGCTGGCTGGTACTGCTGGCTGGTACTGCTGGCGTGTGCTGGTGGGTACTGGTGCTGCTGGTGGGTACTGGTGCTGCTGGCTGGTAATGGTACTGCTGGCTGGTACTGGTACTGCTGGCTGGTACTGCTGGTGGGTACGGGTACTGCTGGCTGGTACTGGTACTGCTGGCTGGTACTGCTGGCTGATACTGCTGTTGGGTACTGCCTGCTGGTAATTCTGGCAGATACCGCTGGCTGGTACTGCTGGTTGGTACTGCTGGCGGGTACTGGTACTGCTGGCTGGTACAGCTGGCGGGTACTGGTACTGCTGGCGTGTGCTGGTGGGTACTGGTACTGCTGGTGGATACTGGTGCTGCTGGTGGGTACTGGTGCTGCTGACTGGTTCTGGCACTGCTGGCTGGTACTACTGGTGGGTACTGGTACTGCTAGGGGTACTGGTACTGCTGGCGGGTACTGCTGGCTGGTACTGGTACTGCTGGCTGGTACTGCTGGCTGGTACTGGTGACTGGTGGCGGGTACTGGTACTCGTACTGGTGGCTGGTACTTCTGGCTGGTACTGCTGACTGGTACTGCTGGCGGGTACTGGTACCTGGTACTGCTGGCGGGTACTGGTGACTGGTACTGGTAACTGGTACTGGTGGCTAGTACTGGTGGGTACTGGTACTGCTGGTGGGTACTGGTACAACTGGCAGGTACTGCTGGCTGGTACTGGTACTGCTGGCTGGTACTGGTACTGCTGGCGGGTACTGGTACTGCTGGCGGGTACTGGTGACTGGTACTGGTGGCTAGTACTGGTGGCTGGTACTGCTGGTGGGTACTGGTACTGCTGGTGGGTACTGATACTGCTGGCGGTACTGGTACTGCTGGTGGGTACTGGTACTGGTGGCGGTACTGCTGGCTGGTACTGGTACTGCTGGTGGGTACTGATACTGCTGGTGGGTACTGGTACTACTGGCGGGTACTGGTACTGGTGCTGGTGACTGGTACTGGTACCTGGTACTGGTGGCTGGTACTGCTGGTGGGTACTGGTACTGCTGGTGGGTACTGATACTGCTGGCTGGTACTGCTGGTGGGTACTGGTGACTGGTACTGGCACTGCTGGCTCTGGCACTGCTGGCTGTTGTCTGTGATCTCATTCTCAGTAAGCATGTGGCTGCAGTAGACAGCAGAGCCCTTGCTTCCTGTGACAGGCGGAGTACATTTAATATCACTCCGCCTGTGAAGGAGCCAGCGCTATACAGGAAGCATCAGCTCTGCTTCCATTAGCGGCGGCTCCGTTGTTCGTGCTGATGCTCGGAGATGGCGGGTCGGGAACCCGCGATCAGGGCTTGCCGACCCGCCATCTCAGAGCAAGACGTGGCAGGCCACCTTGGATGGCGCCGCGGGCCACATGTTGGGGCCACCGGTTGGGCACCCATGCTCTACGTAGTTCCGTCGTACGCAACGAACCTCACTACGTTCAGAATGATCGGATTTTCCGACAACTTTGTCCGACCGTGTGTATGCAACCCCGGTGTCGGACAAAATCCGTCGGAAAAAGTCAGACGGATTTTGTGGTCAGAATTTCCGACCGTGTGTACGGGGCATAACTCTATAGTTCAACTTTTATCTCTTATGACAAACAACCAACAGCAGGCATCTGATAGTTAGACATTTTTATTGGCAGATTTTATTAACAATCTTTCTTGATATTCGTTTGTAATCTGTATACATTCAGAACTGACTAATTGATAGACGCATAAGTTATATGTCTGATGTTTTCATTGTCTACACAAGGGTAATGTAATGGCTTGTTTATGCCTGTTTTTGGGTTTCAATAAAAATTACATTTGAAAAAAAAAAAAAAACACAAGTGCCTTTTAACACTACTATTCCCTTTATATTGCCTTTTGTAATTTACAAAGGTAGCAATTTAGAAACTGGATGAAAGGTTTAGCACTGGGACTTTTTGATCGATGCATTTTATATACAACTACCTTTTAAATAGATCCAACCAAAATGAGGGACAAATGAGAAGTAAAGAAAGACAGAGGACTTTGTTCCAAATCAGGGATAGTCCATACCTCCCAACTTTTTGAGATGGGAATGAGGGACACCTATCAGCAAAAATATGTAGGAATAGGACACACCCCTTACCACGCCCCCTTAAAGAGAATTGTACAAAAAAACAAGATTGGTTAAACCCACAAGTGCTTTTTTTTACCACTACTATTCCTTTATATTGGCTTTTGGAATTTACAAATGCAGCAATTCAGAAATCAGATGGAAGGTTTAGCGCTGGAAAACACTTTTTGACAGATAAAAAGTGAATTTTATATACAACTATATAAATCAGACCAAAATGAGAGCCAAATGAGGAGGAATGAGGGACAGAGGGACATTGCTCCAAATCAGGGACAGTCCCTCAAAATCAGGGACAGTTGGGAGCTATGGACAGTCCCTTAAAATCAGGGACAGTTGGCATTGCTGGCTGTGGCCATCTTGAGTAAGGGCAGATAATTAATGTAGCCTTTACTTCCTGGAATCCATTTGCACTTAGCTCGGGTATGCAGGCAGGAAGGTCTGCTTAGTTGAGAAAACCCCTCCTGAAGACTCCTGGAATATATGACATCATTTGCCTAAGCCTGGAAACCAGGAAGTAACTGAAGAAATGTAAAAAAAAAATGGTTTCTCAAACTGACGGCCCTCCAGCTGTTGCGAAACTACAAGTCCCATGAGGAATTGCAAGGCTGACAGTTACAAGCATGAATCCCACAGGCAGAGGCATGATGGGACTTGTAGTTTCACAACAGCTGGAGGGCTGCCAGTTTGAGACCCCTGGTTTAAAACAAGTAAATATAATATACTTTCCACACCTCCCAACGTTTTGATATGGGAACGAGGGACACCTATTAGCAAAAGTACGTAGGCATTTGACACACCTCTTACCACGCCCCCTTAAAGGAGAATTGTACATAAAAAAAATTGATTGTTTAAACCCACACGTGCTTTTTTTTACTGCTACTATTCCTTTATATTGGCTTTTGGATTTTACAAATGCAGCAATTTAGAAATTGGATGAAAGGTTTAGCGCTGGGAAACACTTTTTGAAAGATAAAAAGTGCGTTTTATATACAACTGAAGGACAAATGAGGAGGAAAGAGGGACAGAGGGACTTTTTTTCTGAATGAGGGACAGTCCCTCGAAATCAGGGACAGTTGGGAGCTTTCCCATACCTCCCAACAATTTGAGATGAGAATGAGGGACACCTACTAGCAAACGTATGTGGGCATAGGACACGCCCCCTGCCACACCCCCTTAACCACTTCCCTACCCGCGTATTGTCATATGACGCCCACAAGGTGGATCTCCCATCCTGGGTGGGCGTCATATGACGTCCTCCCATTCCCGGCCGCCTGGGGGGTGCGCGCGCGCGCGCCGCATCGCTCGGGACCCGGTGCGAGTGCCCGGCGGCCGCGATGTCCGCCGGGCACCCGCGATTGCCTGTTAACACAAGGGACCGTGCGGGACCGTGGAGCTGTGTGTGTAAACACACAGCTCCACGTCCTGTCAGCGGAGAGGAGACCGATCATGTGATCCCAGTACGGAGGAACACTGATCGGTCTCCTCCCCTTGTGAGTCCCCTCCCCCCACAGTTAGAATCACTCCTATAGGGAACACATTAACCCCTGCAGCGCCCCCTAGTGTTAACCCCTTCCCTGCCAGTCACATTTACACAGTAATCAATGCAATTTTATAGCAACGATCGCTGTGTAAATGTGAATGGTTCCAAAAATGTGTCAAAAGTGTCCGCCGCAATGTCGCAGTCACGAAAAAAAAAATCGCAGATCGCCGCCATTACTAGTAAAAAAAAAAAAAAAAAATGCAATAAATCTATCCCCTATTTTGTAGACGCTATAACTTTTGCGCAAACCAATCAATATACGCTTATTGCGATTTTTTTTTACCAAAAATATGTAGAAGAATACGTATCGGCCTAAACTGAGTAAAAAAAATATTTTTTTTTTTAAAAAAAATGGGATATTTATTATAGCAAAAAGTTAAAAATATTGTGTTTTTTTTCAAAATTGTCGCTCTTCTTTTGTTTATAGCGCAAAAAATAAAAACCGCAGGGGCGATCAAATACCACCAAAAGAAAGCTCTATTTGTGGGAAAAAAAGGACGTTAATTTTGTTTGAGTGTAACGTCGCACAACCGCGCAATTGTTAGTTAAAGCGACGCAGTGCCGAATCGCAAAAAAAAGTCCTCTGGTAAGGAAGGGTGTAAAATGGCCCGGTGCTGAAGTGGTTAAAGGAGACTTAACTGAAAAAAAAAAAAGGTTAATTAAATCCTCAAGTGCTTTTTTTTTTTTTTTTTTTTTTTTACCACTACTATTACTTATGGCTTTTAAAATTTACAAATGCAACAATTTAGATTTTAGATGAAAGGTTTAGCACAGGGAAACACTTTTTGAAAAATAAAACGTACATTTTATATACAACTATATCAGACCAAAATGAGGGGACAAATGAAGAGGAAAGAGGGACAGAGGGACATTGCTCCAAATCAAGGACAGTCCCTCCAAATCAGGGACAGTCCCTCCAAATCAGCTACAGTCCCTCCAAATCAGGGACAGTCCCTCCAAATCAGGGACAGTCCCTCCAAATCAGGGACAGTTGGGAGCGATGCTTTCCTATCTATTTACTAATGCTAGCAGCATAAGGATTAAAAATAGTCGATGTTGATTGAGAGAGTGAAGATGCTCTTTTCAGGCTTATGCTATAAACGGTACGAATGGCTGAAAGGGTCGCTCGGTAACCCACAGAATCCAATGACATTTCAGCTTAGGTCTCCAGCTAATTTGATTCCTGGTTGCTATGCGTTCTCGCACTTTGCCCATCATCATCGCTCTGTGCTGCCTCGCTGCTTCTCTTCGGTGGAAAGTAGTCCAGGATGGGTTATATAACCGCGGACCATTCTGGATTAACTGTTCGAGGAACAGACAATCGTTTACTAGGAGAGTGAATGAGAGATGAGAGAGACCTGTTATACAACACTTTACAATACAGACTTAACTAGCAATACAGAAGACAACTGGAGGAAAAGGTATGAAGTCCCCGTGTCTTCCTCAAAGTAAACGAATACATGAATGGGAGATGACGGTAACATAACAACACAATGCAGCTTGTGTAATAATGGCATTCGAGTGTTCAGAGCTGTGCTGGGCAACGTGAGCAGACATTTATAAATAGGGCTTGGTGATGTCATTATCTGGGAACAGCTCTGATTGTCATTTTGTGAGCTGTGGGCTTGCCTTATGGTAATAGTTGGGAGTAGCTTGTGACAATCCGGTGGGAGGAGTAGTGCTGTGTGACCATGAGATCACAGGCCTCATCTGCCTTCCAGGCAGGCCTTGTACAGAGAGGCCTTACTCACTGCATATTCCTTCCTCTTGCGTCTCTTTAATTCCTGCCAGAATAGAAGAGGCTATCCTGTCCGCTGACATCTGCCAATCTACGTAACCTATGTAATATATGGAGGGAGGAGGCGACACGATCCAGAGAGAATGCTGGTAGGGTTAATGGGATTAGATCTATCTATCTATCTATCTATCTATCTATCTATCTATCTAGATCTCAATTTCTATGTTTTCTGTGTGTTTGTTATTTTTAAGCTTTTATATCATCTTATTTATTTATTTATTTTTCCTTTTTATGTTTTACTTGTTGATACAAAGAATCAAAAGCATCTTACAACAAGGCCACGTGAAACACTAACAACAAATGTATCCCAATCAAATATATTTAATATTGTCTAATATGTGAGTTCCTAGTGATAGTAAATTGTTACTAACGCGTGCATTGATACCGCTTTTTGACTCCGAACGACACGTTGGTGGTCGGTGTCGCGGTCACACGTTTAATATACTTTCACGTGTCCGAAAAGAGAAGTTTTGACTCGCTAGCGCAAGCCAATGAATGTAGCGTAAATCTTGCGGTCATCAAATCGATCATTTTGTTTGCGGTACACCGTGGCCAAATGCCGCGTCATGCTGTAGCCATCTTTTTTTTTTCGACCTGGTTTCATTTGAAATATGGTGCTATAAAATATACCTGTAGGCTAATTTTGTCAACGTAGTTTTAATTGGACTTTTAACCGCTTCAGCCCCGGAAGATTTTACTCCCTTCCTGACCAGAGCACTTTTTGCGATTCTGCACTGCGTCGCTTTAACTGGCAATTGCACTGTGGGGCGACGTTACACCAAAACAAAATTGATGTCCTTTTTTCCCCACAAATAGAGCTCTCTTTTGGTGGTATTTAATCACCCCTGCGGTTTTTATTTTTTTGCGCTATAAACAAAACAAATTTAAAAAAAAAAAAGATATATTTTTAACTTTTTGCTATAATAAATATCCCAAAAAATATAAAAAAACATATATTTTTTCTCAGTTTAGGCCGATATATATTTTTCTACATATTTTTGGTAAAAAAAATCGCAATAAGTGTATATTGATTGGTTTGCACAAAAGTTATATCATCTACAAAATAAGGGATAGATTTATGGCATTTTTATTATCATTTTTTTTTTATTAGTAATGGCGGCGATCTGCGATTTTTATCATGACTGCGACATTATGGTGGACACATCGGACAGTTTTGACATTATTTTGGGACCATTGTCATTTATATAGCGACCAGTGCTATAAAAATGCACTGATTACTGTGTAAATTACACTGGCAGGGTAGGGGTTAAACACTAGAGGGGGATCAAGGGGTTAAGTGTGTCCTAGGGAGGTGTTCTAACTGTGGGGGGATGGGCTACCACTGACATGACAACGATCACTGCTCCCGATGACAGGGAGCAGTAGATCTCTGTCATGTCGCTAGGCAGAATGGGGGAAATGCCTTGTTTACATAGGCATCTCCCCGTTCTGCGGCTCTGTGACACGATCGTGGGACACCGGCGGACATCGAGTCTGCAGAACTTGCGGGACCAGTCACTCTGTACGCGGCGGGCATGCGCCCACTAGCACCACCAATAAAAGGGGATGTACAGGTACGCCCATTTGCCTACCGCTGCCATTGTGCCAACGTATATCGGCGTGCAGCAGTGAGCAAGCGGTTAAAGTTGAAGTTGAAATTTATATAGGGGAGCTGTTTAGCATTTCTGTCCAACCATCTCTGAGATTTACACAGCTCTGCTACATCATAGTCCTTTCTGGCAGAAGAGGAGAGCTCACTCTTCTCTACAGGTCAGTAAGGTCGGCCATACATGGTTCAGCAGGCACCAGCCGAGATTCGAAACATTA
Organism: Lithobates sylvaticus; assembly: GCA_028564925.1. NCBI lineage: Eukaryota > Metazoa > Chordata > Amphibia > Anura > Ranidae > Lithobates > Lithobates sylvaticus. The sequence continues at coordinate 375,108,983 of CM053030.1, read as the reverse complement.
ATGGGCAGGCCCAATGTACCAAGGTGATCGATCAATCAACTTGGGTACAACCAGCTTGCCGGATTCTCTTGGGATTATTGTTAGTGGCTGCTATATCCGCTAGTGATAATCACTGGCTTGCCCCGCCCACCCCATGGTAGCAGGAAAGGAATTTGCACCATGTATGGCCTGCCTAACACTTTTAGGTCTCCTTGTCACCCCTAACTTACTACTGGAAAGTAAAAAGCGGAGTAGCAAAACTGATAAGCTTTTCCCTTTGTCACTCTGCTCTCTCCTTCTATCGGCATGCTCCATAAACTGCCGCACAACTGATTGGCCCCTTGTGCTGCTTAATTCTCTCCCTGGATACAGAGACCACCGCTAGCTTGGGTAACAAAGAGATGGTTGCTCCAGGCACTGCTAATCACGAGCAGTGACAACTTATCGTAATGGGTTCTGCAACCTATCTGACTGATTTATTCCTCCCCTAAAGCTTACGACATGTTACTATCTGATTGTACAATCTTCTTTAGGCTCCATTCACATTTGATATTTTGGTACCTCGGACAGATACATTTTCAATGGCACCTATATGCCACCTATAAATCGTGTGGCAATCGCGGCAAACCACAATGCGTGAAGCTCATCACCCAAAAAGGTTGGATGACGAGCGTCGCACAATGTGGTCTGCTGTGATTTCCGCACGATAATTGCAGCAAAACCTCAACGTGTTTAGGTGCCATTGAAAAATTAATGGCACTTGAACATGCGTTTTGCGATTGTAGTGTGATTTTGAGATTGTGGGCAGTACCGCAGCAACTCTGTCCAAGATTACAAAACGCCAAATGTGAATGGAGCCTTAGATCTACCAACAACTGCGTAGTGCCTGATTGGATAAAAATTGATTGGATAGATTAGGTAGGTCCTCATATTACATAGCTTTGGTAAATCTAAAGCTGATTGAACCAGGGTTGTGTGGTCAGATTGTAAAGTTTATGGTGACCCTAAGATAGGGTTGCTACCTTTTCTTCAAGTCAATCCTGAACACTTTAATGGCGCACGACAAAACATTTTTTAAGGGGGAACACTGTGGTCTCTGATGTAAAGGAGAACTCTGATGGAAGTAGGTTTCTGCTCACCAAACCTCCCAATTACATCAGAGTTTCATGCATTCCCCCTTAAATTAGGGTTCCCAAAGCCCCCCTTACATCAGAGTCCACAGGGCACCCTTTACATCTGAGTCCCTCTTACCTTTTGTACTCACTTGCTCGGAGGCAGGAGAGAGAAGGGAGGGAGGGGGAGACTTCAGTCACAGACATTGGATGGTGAGCTCACCCGAGGATGGAGGCTCAGGTATCGGCACCTTTCATCCACAATGTATCTGCCGATTCCTGAGGTTCAAATTTCCAACCCACACATCCCTTTTCTGAGGCACAGAACACAGAGGATTAGAGTGTAGGTTGGCAGAGGGGTAGGGGTGGGAGAAGGAGGAGCAGATCAAGCCCTTTCTCCTCTCCTGTCCGTGTATGGAGATGGGGCCCGTGCGCACCCCTATGTACTTTAGTTGTGGTTACTTGGAGAGCCACAGTCCATTATGAATATTGTGTCCGGGTTTCAGGCAGTCTGAAACCCGGGCACACAATTTGAAAAGCGGACTGTCCGGGTGAATCCCGGACAGGTGGCAACCCTACCCTAAGAGGTAACCTTTTGATGTCTGATGTTACTTATAGACTAGAAAGTCTTACCCTGTCCAGAGAAAATAGCTGTATAATGCCATCGCAGGTCGGTAGGTACTGTTAAAGCCGAACCCTGGGCTCAGAATCCCATTGCTCATCTGCCCCCTACCCAAGTGACATGGTGCCATTCTCTGCAGAAGGCTGGGAGAGGGATTCTTTACCCCAGAAGACAATGCTGAATAATTTAGCGTGTGAATTTTGGGGAGCAAGGGAAGAGAGGATGCGAGTGTTGCAGGCAAAGCTGCTTATTTTTTTTTTTTTTAGATTTGTCCAAACTGATTATTTTTTTTTTTCTTTGCCAAAGCAAAGGCTTTTTCCTGGCACACTTGTTATGCAGGTTGAATTGGTGCCTAGAAGAACTTCACCCTGACAAACGTCTCTTGCTGTTGCTCTTCAGCGACAACATCTTGAAATATCCTGCATGTGCACAGATGTGCCGCAGGTCTCTTCCAGGTATGTGGGACCTAGCACAGATCCAGCGGCATGTCTGCGCATGTGCAGGGGATTTTAGGCACATGCGCACACATGCTGCTGGTTTTGGATGTCTGGGACTTTGTAGAGACCTGCGTCCTGTCTGCACATGCGTGGATCTCCCGACTGGCATGCATCCCTAAGTTAAACGCTATTTCCACGGATGTGTGTCATTGATTTCCTCCCATGTCTACTATTACCTGTTCAATGACAGTTCTTAGCAGGGCTTTTTTTCTCAGAAAATAGGTACAGGAACTCTAACACAACCCCCTCAAAAGACCCCTCCCCCACACCCTCCCAACCCAAATAGTGGGTGTGGTCAAATGTCACTAACAGTGGGAGGATCTTAAAGGAGTGCATTACATACAGATTGCAGAGTTCGGGAAGGGGTTACAGAGTGCAGTGTTCGGAGGTGCACTGCATACAGAGTGCAGAGTTCAGCCTTCTTCTATAGTTGCTTACCTCTGCATCCCCCATCCACATCTAACTTTCACCCCTTTTCAGTTCTGACCTCTGCATGCAATATCCCCCCCCCCCCCACCCCATCACTCCTCTGCCCCCCATCTAGGGTTGCCACCTTTTCTTCGAGTCAAACCCAAACACTTTAGCGGCGCACAGCAATTTTTTTTTTTTTATTGTATATTTTTGATATTAAATAACATTTCTAATCATATAAAGTTAATAACAAGAGTTCTCCTTTTACATCTGAATCCACAGAGTTCCTCTTTTACATCTGAACTCGCAGTTCCCATTCACTGTAAGGGGGGACTCTGCAGACTCTGATGTAAGGAAGAACTGCTCCTCCACCGCTGCTTCCCATTGAAATCAATGGGGCAGCGCTGCGATACCACCGGCAAAATGCCGCTCCGGCGGCTTTTGCGGGCGGATTTAACCCCTTTTCGGCCACTAGCGGGGGGTCAAAACCGCCCCGCTAGCAGCCGAATAAAGCCGCTAAAACAACGGTAAAGCGGCGCTTAAATAGCGCCGCTTTACTGCCGACGCCGGCCGCAGCTTGGTGTGAAAGCTGTCTAAGGGATGCTCTGGGAACCCTGATTTAAGGGGGAACACTGAGAACTCTGATGTACGGAGAGGACTCTGATATAAGGGAGAACATCGTGGCCTCTAGTTTAAAGGGGAACTCTGATGAAAGGTGTGTTCTGAGAACCCTGATTTACCTTAGTGTACTCACTCAGAGGCAGGAGAGAGAAGGGGGGAGACTTCAGTCACAGACAGGGATGGATGGTGAGCTCACTCACCCCTTGGCAGTCAGTACCCCTCTCATCCAGATGTATCTGAGGCTGCTGGACTTCAAATTTCCGGTCCCCACTTTCCTTTTCTAATGCACAGCGCCAGGGATTGGAGTGTGGGCAGACACAGAGGGGTAGGAGTACAAGGAAGAGGAGCAGATCAAGCCCTCTCTCCTCTCCTTTCTGTGAGTGTGTTTGTAGGGGGGGTTGTTAGTGCTGGCTTTGGGCAGTGTGAAAGAGAGTGTAACAGACACTCTAAGCTTAGACAACTGCAGGCAGCAATCCTGCTGGGAAGCCATAGTCCAGTCTGAATAATGTGTCCGGGTTTCAAGCAGTCTGAAACCCGGACACATGATTCCAAACCCGAACTGTCCGGGTGAATCCCGGACAGGTGGCAACCCTACCCCCATCTTCTCCCCACCTCTTTAAAAAGCTCCACCATCTTCCACATGTCTTACTTTTGTTTCTGTATTAGGCTGAAGCACCCTGTTGACTTTAGTACCTCCCCACACACTGTAGTTGGCTCCGCCTCTCTCACTTGCGGCGAGATTATCCAGTGGGGGTTTCGGCATCTGCACTGCACCCCAGGCACCTGAATCTTCCTTGTCCCCATCCTGCATTCAGTGGGGGCCACTCAGGAGATTAGATCTGTGGGAGCCATTGGGAGACAAGCTGTCACTTGTAAACACAAAACCCAGACTTCTGTGTTTACAAGTGATAGTGGTGAGCAGGGAGCAGAGGGCCTGAGCCAGAGGAGGGGGGAACTGAGTTCCACCAAGTCCCAGCTGAAAAAAAAGCCCTGGTTCTTGGTAATGCAATCTGCAGATATGTGTATATACAGTAAGCAATGTTGCAATAGACCTATGGTAATGTTAGAAGAGAGTTTCTCACACTGCTTACTTTTTAATTAAAATCATCAGCTAAGCATAGATTTAACCACTTAGGCCCCTTTCACACGAACGGACCATTCAGGTCCGCCTGTCAGTTTTTTAGGCGGACCTGAATGGACCCTCCTTGCAGGTCTATGGAGCGACGGATGTCAGCGGTTACCATGTCCGCTGACATCCGATCTGCTAAAATCAGACGTATGGCGATACGTTTGCATCCGTCCTGGCGGATCGGATGAGATCTGATGAAAACAGACATGCTGTCCGTTTTTGTCCGATCCCTCCATAGGAATCGTCAGCGCTCTCACAGGCCCCTCCCGCTCAGTGAGCAGAGATGAACCTGTCATCCACCGGCTCAGCGGAAATCAACGGAAATATCTCCTGCTGAGCTGGCAGACAGAGCTGAGCGGATCCGCCTCGTGGGAATGAGGCCTTAAGGACCGGAAGAATTTTTCCCCTTAATGACCAGGCCATTTTTTGTGATACAGCACTGCGTCGCTTCAACTGAAAATTGCGCGGTCGTACGATGTTGTACCCAAACAAAATTGACGTTCTTTTTTTTCCCACAAATAGAGCTTTCTTTTGGGGGTATTTGACCACGCAGTTTTTATTTTTTGCACTATAAACAAAAAAAACACAGACAATTTTGAAAAACAAAACAATATTTTTTTACTTTTTTGCTATAATAAATATCCAAAAAAACAATAAAAAAAAGTCTTCATCAGTTTAGGCCAATATGTATTCTTTCGCATATTTTTGGTAAAAAAAAAATGCAATAAGCATATATTTATTGGTTTGCGCAAAAGTTATAGCGTCTACAAAACAAGGGATAGATTTATGGCATTTTTATTATAATTTTTTTTACTAGTAATGGCGGTGATCAGCGATTTTTAGCAGGACTGGGACATTGCAGTGGACAGATCGGACACTTTTGACACTTTTTTGGGACCAGTGACATATACAGCCATCAGTGCTATAAAAATGCACTGATTACTGTATAAATGACACTGGCAGGGAAGGGGTTAACACTAGGGGTGATTAAGGCCTGGTTCACACCTATGCATTTTGAGTGCTTTTTGCATTTTGCAGATTTGCACTACAGAATGTGTTCCATAGGAAACCATGTTAAATGGACTGTAGTGCAAATCTGCAAAATGCAAAAAGCACTAAAAATGCATTGGTGTGAATCAGGCCTAAGGGGTTAAATGTGTTCCCTGGGAGGTGTTTCTAACTGTAGTGGGAGGGGACTGACTGGGAGTACAGAGCGATTTCTGTTTCTAATCACTAGGAACAGATGATCACTCTGTACTTCCCTGTCAGAACAGGGATCTGTTTGTTTACATTGACATATCCCTGTTCTGGCTCTCTGTGGAGCGATCGCGGGTGGCTGGCGGCCACCAGCCACATGCATCAGTTCCCCCCGCCGTGCAGCAGGCGCGTGCCTGCTATAGCTCTTAAAGTGACCACCATACCGGTACAACGATTTGCGGGAACAAGCCGACCTGCCGCAGTATAATGGCGGCGGCTGGTCGCCAATTGGTTGAACGTTACCCATGACATCTTGATAAAAAATAATGTTTTTTATCAAGGAACATACATTCCACATTAAAGAGGAACTTGGCACTTATGTACAGAGCAATTCACAGTATTCTCAGGAGAAAAGCAGTAAATGCCATTTGTTTGTGTATTTTAGGTTCTGACCCATTTAGGAAATTGTAACTATAGAATCATAGAAAAATAAAAATGATAAACCCAGGCAATCCTTGTTCCCGGTCCCCTAAAAGGCCTGTGGTCAGTAGAAGGAGGATTACTACCCCATCATTGGTATTAATGGAAGGTATAGTGCCCCATTGTTGGTATCAGTGGGAGGAAGTATCCCCTACTATGGTGTCAGTGGAAGAAATAGTGCTGCAGCTTTGGTGTCAGTAGAAAGAATAGTGCCTTGTATCAGGGGGTGTAATAGTGCCCCGAGGGCCAGATAAAGGCAAGCAAAGGGTCACAGTTTGGAAACCATTGTTCTAGCTCAAAAAGGACACAAACAGAACTAGGTCATCATGCCTAATTTTATTATTACTCTTCAGGTTTGGTCCTTTGGGCCCCACTTACTGACTGTTACTATTCTCTGCTCATCTTTGCCTTTTCATGGCTTGAATACAATATCTATCTGACCTGTTTGATACTACATCGTGAGTGTTGTTTGGTATTTGTAACTTCTCCTTTGCTACAATGTTACAATAATTAAGTTAATTAAAAAACTGAAATGATAAAGAACAGGGTGATACATCTAAAACCAGCTACATATTACAAACCTCTACTATCCTCCTATTTTCTGTTACCAAAAAGTGAGGAGTTTTTACAAAAAACATATATAATGATTGGATTTGGGCCCTATGCCTTGCACATCTACATCCTTGTTCTTATCCCTTGTTTCAGCAGACAAAAAAACCAAACCCAAATTTTTGCACACCTGTCTTTCCGGCGGAGTTCCGACGGACTTCCGCTGAAACGGACTTGCCTGCACACGATCACACCAAAGTCTGTTCGTTTAGAACGTGATGGCGTACGACGGGACTAGAAAAAAGGAAGTTCAATAGCCAGTAGCCAATAGCTGCCCTTGCGTCGTTCTTGGTCCATCGGACTAGCATACAGACGAGCGGTTTTCCCGATAGGAACCGAGTCCGTCGGAAAGATTTGAAACTTGTTCTATTTTCAGAAAAAAAGGTCCGATGAAGCCCACACACGATCGGAATGTCCGACGGAATGGTTCCGTCTGACCTTTTCTGCCGGAAAGTCCGGTCGTGTGTACGCGGCATTATAGGAAAACTGAGAGAATAGCAAGTGCTACATTCTATGGATAATGTGTATGTTTGCAGCACAGTCCTCTAAATAAAGGGCCTAAAAACCCTCCAAATAAAGGGCCAGTTTACTGTCCTTTAGACTTTGGGGTGGGCAGACTGTGGCCTTTGGGAATAGAAAATGTCATGGTATCAGTGGGAGTAAACAGTCCCATCATTGGTGCCAGTTGGAAGAATAGTGCCCCATTGCTGCTGTCAGTGGGAGGAATAATGCCCCTCATTGGTGTCAGTGAGAGGAATAGTGCCCCATCATTGTTGTCATCAAGAGGAATAGTGGGAGGAATAGTGCCCAATAGTGCCCCCATGCTGCAGTTTGGAGACCTCTGCTTTAAATCAATGGTTCAGAGGCATAATATTACATAATGGTTACCATACAATTCCATTTTCTGGAGACAGTCCCCATTTTGAGGTGTCTGTCCCCAGAAAACTTGTGACCCCGGCTGCCCAGGGCGGTGTAGCATACACATAGTACTGTGTAAGTCGCACACTGTGGAGACACCAACTGAAAATGAAGCCACTGGAGCCAATAGGGCTTTTTCTTTCATGATACCTTCAAGGCATCTCTCTTTTTTCTTTATACCTTGAATGTCTAATGCCCCGTACACACGGTCGGTTTTTCCAATGGAAAATGTCCTATCGGACCATGTTGTCGGGAATTCCGACCGTGTGTGGGGCTCCATCGGACTTTTTCTGTCGGAATTTCTGACGGAAAAAGTTTGAGATCCTGCTCTCAAATTTTCCGACAACAAAGTCCTATCGGACTTTTTCCAATTGTGTGTAGCGAATTCCGACGGACAAAGTGCCACGCATGCTCAGATCACATTACAAGACCAAAGCTATTGGCTACTAGCCTCTACGTAGTCCCGTCGTACGCAACGAACGTCACCACGTTCAGGATGATCGGATTTTCCAACAACTTTGTCCGACCGTGTGTATGCAACACCAGTGTCGGACAAAATCCGTCGGAAAAAATCAGACGGATTTTGTGGTCGGAATTTTCGACTGTGTGTACGGGGCATACCTCTTGGTGCAAATGTTTTGACCAATTGTTTGAGAATGTTAAAAAACGTTTTAGGGTGTATGGTAAAAGTGGGCATGGTCAGTAGAGTGTCCCTGAATTTCTATTTGAAAATCTGGTAACCCTATATGACATGATTGGGCTAATTTATATAAATTAAAGGAAAAGTATGGGGTTATGAAGAAACAAACATCCATACTCACCCCTGTGTTGCAGCATTGGTCTGATGCTACAGCTGTCCCATGTTTGCTCTAAGAACTGAGCAATGATGACCACTGAATGCTCAGCTTTCAGTCTGCTCGGAGCGGAGAGCAATGACTGTTAAGTCACGGATCTCCTCTCTACTCCTCCAGTGTTTACTAGAGCACTGGGCTGGGGACGGGTTGGCTGCAGCTCCGGCTCGCACAGGCTGAGAAGCAGCATCAGCTGTTAATCAGGATGCTGGGTGGATCCAGACAATATTGTCGGGATCCTTCCAGAGTGTGGCTCTGCTCCATCAGCTGACAATGGGCAATAGCCCATTATCAGCTAACTCTGGGCCACGGGAGAACAAAAGTAAGTGTACTCCTGTAAACCACAAGAGAAGTATGGCCGAAAAAAGCTCATTATTCTATTAAAAGGATGTGGTACCCAAAGCAACCAGATTTTCCGAATGGACATAAATAGTACATAAAAGTATCTGACAGGTTGCTATGGACAGTATATATGGTGTATACTGTCACCAGATATGGCTCTTCTGTATACACTTTACATCAGGTGGTAGTTACCTGTTTTAATTTACTAAGATAAACCAGGGTTTAAAACTGAAGAAAAGATAAATTGTGATTATTTATTTTTTTCCCACGGAAAATAAAAATCAGATATCAGCTTTAGTTATCTCATTTAAAGCACAGACAGTATTATAAGATTATAAACGAACTGCTGATCAACAGCTTATATTTTCAAATTTGAAAAGGGTACATGGGATTTTTAAGGTGCCAAACTTGAACAAAATAATTTTATAAAAATAGAAATTTATTTAAACAATAAAAACAAACATACAAAGAATAAATGTTAACGTTACAGTACTAATACATGTGCTGACTGATTTCATCTCTACATGTTTCGCCTTGATAATTGGCTTCTTCAGGTCTTCAGGAGATATAATTGGTATCAGGCTTATATTTTTATAGTTTTCTTCTTGAGCACCTAGGAAGCCTTCATTGCTGAAAACCGCTAATGCAGATTTCGACTCTTCCTAATTGTATTGAGAGCTGACCCACCCCTTCCACCTTTCATGCCTTTCTATTGGCCAGTAACGCCTACCTATCATAGTGATGGTTTAATAGGAAAGACTAGAAGGCAAGATGGCACAGGCTTGAATATGTTATAGCGTTGCTATTTGCATATTTGAACAGGCTGAGATTTGGGGGTTCCTGAGTGCTCAAGAAGTTATATCGTGGATGGAGGAATCTATTTGATTTCTCTTGTTGAGCCTATGGGCTGAATAAGAGAAATCCATGCGTGTATGGCTAGCATTAATGTTTATAGATATCAGTTGGAAGCAAATTCAACACATAATAGCTGGGGCAGTGAATTTAGTAGACTCTATTATGATACTATGTGACTATAGAATTTACATATCTAGTTTGACAGCATTTCCGAGGAACATACCATCCCAGCCAGTTATGTGTTTGCTACTTTCTATAGTAAACATACAAGTGAGAAATGAAGGAGGAAGTAAAATAATACCTACATGTGATCACATATCACAAGCTGTGTTGTAAGATATGTTTCCTCATCACAAGCATGTGACGTCACCCACTAGGGTTCCCCCCAATCAGGGTAAATGTCAAATGTCAACACACCTTTAATAAGGATCAGTTGCCTCTAAAATATCTTTCTTGCCATTTACCATCATTTTCTGATAATTTGTCATATAGTTTCACAGTAAACCAGTCATGAGAGAAACATAGAAGCTGACCTCCTTGTCTGAAAATGCTAGCTGACTGGCTTTCATGCTGTCTTTCGTCAACACTTTCAGCCACCGAGTATGTTAATCTATACACTTGTTTTATGTCAGTGACTCAGAACCTTGTCCTGCCTTGCAGTTAAAAGCCACTCCCTTCACCTTTGCCTGGTATTTAGTTTAGGAAGGTGGGAAAATGTGCAGCAGCTTAAAGTGATAGTTCATTTATACAGAAAAGGTGAAGACCGTACACCCTCCCCACCCCTCCAGTCCCTGCTGTCTCTGGGTGATGAGCTGTCAGTGCCCATGTGGCTGGTGCAGTGGTCTGGGCATTTTGTAATCGCCACTCTTCTCTGTGCAGCACTTCCGGGACAGATCAGAGCTATTCTAATTGGTCAGCGCTGGCACAGAGAATCGCTCTGATCCGTCCCGGAAGCTCTGCAGAAAGAATCCACCGACTGCTGCACCGAGGGAGAAAATTAGACTGGGGACTGGGGTGGTGGGGAGAGTGTAGGGTGTTAGTTCAATTTTTTTTTTTTTGGTGAACTAACCATTTCAAGCGATACTCGGGGAATGAGACAAAATGTACACTTGCAGTTGGGCACCCCACTGCACTGCAAGGGTTAGATGCTCATATAGGGGAGTAGAGATAAGCTTGTATTACTTACCTCAGGAGTGTCAAACTCAATTTCACCGTGGTCTGCATCTGCAGCATGGTTGCCCTCAAAGGGCCAGTTGTATCTGGGGCATGCTGCATACAGACTGCACGGTTCGGGAGTGTGTTATGTACAGAGTGCAGGATTTAGAGTCGTGCTATATTCAGAATGCAGGGTTTAGGGGTGTGCTATGTACAGAGTGCAAAGTCCCCCCCCCCCCCTTAGCTCTAGTACTAGTACCTCCCTGTGTAGGTGGCTCTGCCTTTCCTTGCAGGCAGATCGTTCTCTCCATCAGATTCTGGAGATGTGTCCCGCCTTGAATGTGTGCAGGGATCTGTTAGATGCGAGAGCCACTGAGAGCAAAGCTGTCCCTTGTAAACACAGAAGGATTCTCTTTTTTGGAGGTACAGCTGTCATCAATGGCTTCCTAATGCTGCCCACAGAAAGCAGATCTTTATTATCCAATACTATGGATTTGTACACATTTACTTAAAGTGGAAGTAAACCCCCCTATCGTTTTCAGCCAAGGAAGCTGCCATCTTTGCCTCTGTTTAATCTTCAACTGCCATGGTGCTGCACATGTGATCCGTTATGACACCAGCCATTGGATGGTTTGACTCTTTGGTTGAGAGCACAGCCAATGTGCAGTTAGCATTCCTGGCATGCCTTTTTTTTTTTAAACTGTTAAATCGATGGGTTTACTTCTGCTTTAATACCCTGTTTCCCCGAAAATAAGACCTAGCATGGTTGTCGGTGATGGCTGCAATATAAGCCCTACCCCCCAAATAAGCCCTACCCTGTTTCCCCGAAAATAAGCCCTACCCTGAAAATAAGACCTACAAGGACTTTAACTAGAGCTTATTTGGTGGGTAGGGCTTATATTGCAGCCATCACCGACAATCACGCTAGGTCTTATTTTCAGGGAAACAGGGTATATGTAATATATACACAAAGCATGGCATGGCATGGATAATAACTGCAGCTGATAACCTTAGGACGCCATCCTTCTGCCAAATTCCTCATTGCTTTTTTAAAGTTGTATAGAACATACAGTGTCTTCTCTAGGCATAGGAAATATCATTTCCTAATAAACAATCATTATGCAAGCATGCTGTGTTCATAAGGCTTCAAGTACTATGGATGTGGTGAGCTCATTCATGGTTTCATTATCTCACAGCTGCATTCCTTTAATGCCTCATTAACAAAGATCTACACTGCTTACAAATAAAGAGAATCTATATTAGTTTTTAAGTGCATAGAGTCCCACACTGCCACCTGTGACATCATCAGGAGACGACTGTCTTTTCTGGGTTCTTGCAGCTGGCCCCCTGATGATGCACCAACGTAGATGGCCCCAAAAGCCTATTGGGTTGTAGGACATTAGCATGTGTTAAAAAAAAAAATTGTAAAAAAAGAACAAAAATGTAATAAAAGAAGCCCCTAATCACCGCCACACCCATTATATGATAATGCTGTACTGCACTGGTGACAATATGTAAAAAAAAAAAAGAATTGTGAAAATCCTTTTTTTATTTTTTAAAGGGGTTGTAAACGCTTGTTTTTTTTTAAAATAACAAACGTCATACTTACCTCCACTGTGCAGTTCGTTTTGAGTGGCCCTGATCCACCTCTTTTGGGGTCCCCCAGCAGCGCTGGTAGCTCCTCCCCGCATCGGGTGTCAACGTTGGAGAAGCGCTCTCCTTGGTGGACACCCGTGCGGGTGCGCTCCCGAGTCCTGCTTTTGAGTGTAGTCACACAGAAAGCGCTGCTATCAATCTATCCAGCTGATCCAGTGCTTGTTCCCGGCCGGAGAAAGACAGCGTTCAGGTAAGTAAAACAGGGGGGGGGGGGGGGGGCTGCAGCTCTACAGAAGGTTTTTCACCTTAAAGTGGAGGGCCACCCTAAAAAAAAAAAAAAAACATAAAAATGTCCCTAAAAATCTGAAAAAAATTTATGAAAAAAATATTTGTTTTTAACTTACCAGAAATGGCTGTTGCTAGGCAGATTGTCCTAATCTTCCTACACCGCGGTGATCTTCAGTCTTCTCCTCCTCGCGTTGTCTTCTGGGGAAGGTGGCACGCTGTGTTCTGGGAACTATGTGTGTCCCAGAACACAGCCGGCCCTTCACAAAGTGCTGCGCGACTCGCGCATGCGCAGTAGGAAACTGGCAGTGAAGCCGCAAGGCTCCACTGCCTGTTTCCCTTATGCCCCATACACAAGGTCGGATATTCCGATGGAAAGAGTCAGATCGGATTATGTTGTTGGAAAATCCGATCATGAGTGGGACGGAAAAAATTTGAGAACAGGATCTAAAATTTTCCGACAACAAAATCCGATCTGACTTTTTCCGATCGTGTGTAGAGAATTCCGACGCACAAAGTACCACGCATGCGCAGAAGAAATTTGGAGATGAAAGCTATTGGCTACTGCCCTGTACGTAGTCCCGTTGTACGTTTTGTACATCACCTCGCTCGGAATGATCAGATTTTCCGACAACTTTGTCCGACTGTGTGTGGGTTTAATCTTGCCTGAAAGTCTGACCACTTTCAAGGGTCTATAACAGGGGCCTCTAAATCTCCTAAACAAAGGGTCAGTTTACCGTCGTTCAGACGTTAGGGGGGACAGACTGTGGGCATTGGCAATAGAAATGTCTCCGCGTCAGTTTATGTAAACAGTGCCCCATCTTTGGTATTAGGGGGAGTAATAGTCAGCCATTTTTGGTGTCAGTAGAAGAAATAGTGCCCCATTGTTTGTGTCAGTGGGAGGAATAGTGCCCCATCGTTGTTTTTTTGGGGGAGAAATAGTGCTGTCATAGAGAGGAATAGGGCCCCATTGTTGGTGTCAGTGGGAGAACTAGTTCTCCATTGTTGGTATTAGGGGGAGAAATAGTGCCCAATCCTTGGTGTCAGTGGGAGGAATAGTGCCCCATTGTTGGTGTCAGTGGGATAAATAGTGCTCCATTGTTGGTGTCAGTGGGAGGAATAGTGCCCAATTGTTGGTGTCAGTGAGAGAAATAGTGATCCATTGTTGGTGTCAGTGGGAGAAATAGTGCTCCATTGTTGGTGTCAGTGGGAGGAATAGTGCCCGATTGTTGGTGTCAGTGAGAGAAATAGTGATCCATTGTTGGTGTCAGTGGGAGTAATAGTGCCCCATCGTTGGTGTCAGAGAGGCAAATTGTGCCCCATCATTGGTGTCAGCAGGAGGAATAGTGCTCCATCGTTGGTGTCAGTGGGGGGAATAGTGCCTCATCATTGGTATCAGTGGGAGGAATAGTGCCCCATCATAGGTGTCACCAGGAGAAATAGTGCCCCGTTGTTGGTGTCAGAGGGGGTAATAGTGCCTCATCATTGGTATCAGTGGGAGGAATAGTGCCCCATTGCTGGAGTCAGTGGGCGGAATATTGCCCCATCGTTGGTGTCAGTGGGAAGAATAGTGTCCCATCCTTGGTATCAGTGGGAGGAATAGTGCCACATTATTGGTGTCAGTGGGAGAATTTGTGTTTTTTTTTTTTTCTTATATTTTGTGACAAACATATAAGGTACTGTTTGGCGATTTAATAAAATATACATTTGTTCCGGTTCCATGTTTTCTTTGTGCAACCAGATGACTGATATTCAGCAGAAGCACTGCTATTCTATTTTAAAGCGGGAGTAAACCCGCTGACATTTTTTTTTTTTTTTTTTACACCTGTAAGGGAAAAGGCATAATGAGCTAGTATGCACCGCATACTAGCTCATTATGAAATACTTACCTTAGAACGAGGCGTCGGTAACTCACCTGGTCCACGCCGAGGTCGCTGACATGTTGCCTCGGCGTGTCTTCCGGGTATCGCGACTCCAGCGCTGTGAGTGGCTGGAGCCGCTTCGTCCCGGCAGGGTTCGTATTCTGCCGGCCTTTCAGACGAGAATCCCCCGTGCGCATGCGCCGCTGCAGTCAGCGGCGTATTGCACGGGGAATATCTCCTAAACCGTAAAGGTTTAGGAGATATTTTTTGTACCTACAGGTAAGCCTCATTACAGGCTTACCTGTAGGTGAAAGTGGAAAATCTGACTTTACTTCCACTTTAATTCATTAATTTAGGCAATCGCAGTTGTATATAAAAGGCAGCGGGCCTGTTACATATCCCATTCTGTTGTATATAGATGCTATATTTCTGACAGCACACTTATAAGCACAGCCTGTTTTCTGCTATATAAATGGAAAAAATGATTCCTGTCTAAGGGCTAGGAAATGTTTATAGATAAATGAAAGCTGTAAAAGGACGTACACGGAACCAAAGACTGCTATAAAAACAGTAGAGAGATGAACTCACTAAGGTGACTTAAGGACTACGGAAGGCATATTATATAGTAGAGGCAGAGTGGGCCGAGGCTGAGATGGAGGGTTTGAAGGAGCCACTAGTGAAATTATAGGATGTACATGAGCCACACAACCCACAGATATATTACTACATACTTGAGGTAACTTTTCTATATCTAAACCGTTGTGGGAACTAATATATTCTGCCCTAAACTGCCACTAGCCTCTAAAATACATTATTGTAATAGTAAGGCCTCATGCACACAGGATGTTTTTTTGAACTCTCCTGAACAGCTATGCTCCATGGGGGAAAAAAAGTAGCAATAAAAACATGTCTAAGGGCCGGTTCACACTGCTGCGAATTCTATTTGCAAATTTGAGCCATTGCGGTCGCTCAAATTCGCAAGTCATTTAAATAACATCGTTTTCCATTAGTGCCGTTCACCTCAATGCGTTGCGAATCTAAGCTGCGTACAAAAAGGGACTTGTGCGAGTTTGCTCCGTGTGCGATGCAAATTCAATGCAATATTTGGCATAGAATCGCAGTAGATTCGCCAGAACGCAATCGGATCAAATTTGCACAAAATTTGTACCGCAGCAGTGTGAACCGGCCCTAAATCTGTGTTTATTCATTCCATTGTCCAGAATATAAATTTATTTTGGCAATTGGAATGAATGAACGTCCAGGTACTTGATGCGCCTAAATGCGCCTATCACTAAAGTGCGTTTTACACGCATTTAGGCGTACCGCGCTTCTTATGACGCTGAAATGCTCCGCTTCTAAACATACAGGCCTTGGGGTTGTTTTTCTGCCTCTATATGCCTGTAAATGCCTATTTATGCATGGACACATACATAGCTCCCAACTGTCCCTGAATTCGAGGGACTGTCCCTGATTTGGAACAAAGTCCCTCTGTCCCTCTTCATTTGTCCCTCATTTTGGTCTGATCTATATAGTTTTATATAGAATGCACTATTTAGCATTCAAAAAGTGTTTCCCAGTGCTAAACCTTTCATCCAGTTTCTAAATTGCTGCATTTGCAAATTTCAAAGGCCCATCTAAAGGAATAATAGTGGTAAAAAAAAAAAAGAAGTCACTTGTGGAACTAATCCTTTTTTCTTGTATATTTATTTAATTGGACATGGCAGGGGTGTGTTCTAATGCATACATACTTTTTCTAATAGGTGTCCCTCGTTCACATCTCAAAAAGTTGGGAGGCATGCACATAGGCCAACAAAAAGGGGCATTTAAAGGCAGAAATAAAAAAAAAAGTGCAAAATGCCCCTAAAAGCAGTGTTTTTAACACCCTGTAAGGCCTTACCATGCAGTCTAATTCAATGCCGACTCTGGTGTTTCATTACATTGCATGCTTGTTTTTTTAAAGTGGCATATAGTGACACTTCATTCATGTCACAGCACAGCAGTGTGGTACATTGCACCGCTGTGTGGGTGACATATGGGGGTTATTTACAAAAGGCAAATCCACTTTGCACTACAAGTGCACTTGAAAGTGCACTTGGTCGTGCAGTCGCTGTAGATCCGAGGGGGACATGCAAGGAAAATAACAAACAGCATTTTAGCTTGCACATGATTGGATGATAAAATCAGCAGAGCTTCCCCTCATTTCAGATCTTCCCCTCAGATCTACAGCGACTGTGCTTCCAATTGCACTTGTAGTACAAAGTGGATTTGCCTTTCGTAAATAACCCCCATGGTGTCGTGCAGCGTACAAAAACACAGAAATGCTGCATTTATTCACTCGGCACCACACTACATATCACACCAGCATAGCTGTGTGAACTAGTGTTTCCTATGTGTCCTGTTCACGCAGCAAAGCTGGTGTGATGTGCAGAAAGATGCAGACCTGCTGATGGTACCACAGCACAGGGTAGGGTGGAATGAGACCTGAAAAGAGTGTATGCTTTGTACACTTCCAATAAAGTTCAAAAAAATAAATAAAAAAAAAGGTAAATAATGACTTGCACTGTAAAACACAAGGCACCGTGCGGCTGTTTACTGATCATTTACAAGCTTCTTAACTGCTTCACGCCCACCATATTGTCAAATGACCGGCATGTGGGAGCACTCTCTTTCTGGGGCGACGTCATATGATGCCTTCCCACATTTGCCGCACTTGAGCACCCGCGGGGGCAACGGCAATTGGTGGTGTGCTCTGTTCCTGGGACACAGCGCATCACCGATACTGGTACAGAGCCGATGATGAGGCTCTTTACCCATGTGATCAACAGTGTCCAATCACAGCTGATCACATGTAAACAAGGAAATGCCGGTTATTGACATTCCTTTCTTCATACTGACAGTGTGAGGTCAGGAGAGCTGATCAGTGGCATTTCCTCACAGATAATCAAGGCAATGATCATCAGTGCCCACCAGTGATGCCAATCAGTCCATATCAGTGCCAATCAATGCCCATCAATGATGCAAATCAGTGCCCATCAGTTATGCCTGTCAGTGCTGCCTATCTGTGGCCATCAGTGCTGCATATTAGTGCTTCCTCATCATTGCCCAACAGTACCACCTCATCAGTGCCCATTAGTGCTACCTATCAGTGCCCATCAGTGCTGCCTATCAGTGCAGTCTCATCAGTGCTCATCAGTGCAGGCTCATAAGTGCACATTAGTGAAGGAGAAACATTAGTTATTTACAAAAGTTTATAATAGAAATTTTTTTTTTTTTAAATTTCGGCCTTCTTTCATTTGTTTAGCGAAAAATAAAAAACCCAGTGGTAATTAAATACCACAAAAAGAAAGCTCTATTTGTGTGTAAAAAATTATACAAATTTCATATGGGTACAGTGTTGCTTAACTGCACATTGTCATTCAAAGTGTGACAGCGCTGAAAGACGAAAATTGGCCTGGACAGGAAGGGGGTGAAAGTGCCCAGTAGGCATGCAGTTAAATAGCTAAGTGTCTGGTATGATCATTTCTTTGGTAGGGTTAACAACTGTGCCTTCCTTCTGTAGACATAGGAATCTCAGTCTGACTTTAGATCTAGTTCTAGCATGAGCTTGTGTTGGCAGGACTTTGTTTACATCAGAACTACTTCTCCTCCCATACAAGTCTATGGGAATGCAAAGCAGATTGAAGCAGGCCAAATGCTGTTCATAAGGAGGTCAGCTGCACCTGTAACTGAATTCTGGTCTCAGAAGGGTCTGGAAATTATGTCTAAAGCATGTTCCATTTGCCCATCGGTGCAAACCCAAAGCCTGTCTACACAGGTCTTAATGATGTTTTCCATGGTGAACTGTGGTTGGGCCTAAATCCAAACCAACACCATCAAACCTTGTTTATATGGGTGTCCAAAGGCTGGTAAAAACAGGTGGTTGAGCTATAATTTTTATTTCCCCTTGATCGCTAAGCAGCAAGTTAAAAGAGAAGTATGGGTTTGGGCCCCCCCCCCCCCATCATACTTACCTTGGTGGATGCAGCATCGGTCTGATGCTGCATCTGTCCCCTGGCGCCTCTACACTGAGAACCGAGCGATCAAACATCGCTGATGGCTCGGTTCTCACAGCTCCCTGAGCAGAGAGCTGCTTCCTATCAATCAGCATCTCTCCGCTCTGCTCCTCCACGCTCATTGGAGCGCTGAGCTGTGGAGGGGCGGGGAGCGGCCATCTCAGGCTCTCAGCAGATCGCAAAGAGGCTGGGACGGGTGTCAGTTCAGGTACCTGGGGGATCCAGACTTCCATTGTGTTGATGATGCGGTGCCTGGACTGATCCCTGTGACGTCAATAGAGAACCAGATCCTGCCCCCCCCCCTGTTTGAAATTTTAACGGGTATATTGTAAAACACAAGACACACTTTGGAATAAGTCCGTTATTTAAAAAAAATTTTTGTGGGAGAAGAAGATGAATGGAAGAAGATGAATGGACTTCGTGGGACATTTTTTTTTTTTTTAAATAAAGGACTCATTCCAAAGTGTGTCTTGTGTTTTTTTTTAACATTTTGACACTTTTTTTGTGAAATGGTACAGGTACAATGTACACGGTTACCATTTCAAACAGGGGGGGGGGGGGCAAGATCTGGGGGTCCCCTTGTTAAAGGGGGCTTCCAGATTCTGATAAACCCCCTGCCCGCAGACTCCCACAACCACCGGGCAAGGGTCGTGGGGATGAGGCCCTTGTCCCTATCAACATGGGGACAAGGTGCTTTTGGGGGCTACCCCAAAGCACCCGCCCCATTTTGAGGGCATGTGGCCTGGTATGGTTCAGGAGGGGGGCGCTCTCTCGTCCCCCTCTTTTCCTGTAGCCTGCCAGGTTGCGTGCTCGGATAAGGGTCTGGTATGGATTTTTGGGGGGACCCCCACTCCATTTTTTTTAATTTTGGCACGGGGTTCCCCTAAAGGGTCTGGTATGGATTTTGAGGGGGACCCCAATCCATTTTTTTTTATTTGGCCAGGGTTCCCCTTAATATATACCAGACCTGAAGGCCCTGTTATGGAATTTGGGGGGACCCCCTCTCAATTTTTTTAAAAATTTTGGTTTCGGGCTTCAGGGCCTGGTAATGGACTGGGGGGATCCCAGGCCGTTTTTTTCAATGACTTTTATCTGTATTGCCGAGACCCGACAATTCATTATAACCGCTAGTACTTTTAAATTACTTTTTTCCTTTAGAAATGTCCTTTTGTGCAGGGACTGTTCTAAACACGGGAAACATGCGCCACTTTACAGGCATACTATAGACACCCACCAGGTACGAAATTTAAAGGAATATTTCACTTTCAATGTTTCACTTTAAACGGCCGTTTTTTTTTGCCTGTTTGGTATGTTCTGGTGCGAACCGAATTGGGGGGGGGGGGGGGGTGTTCGGCCCATCCCTACTGGTTAGTAATCATACAGTATTAGGCTATCATTTTTGCTTTCCACATTTACGGCCTCATGCACACTGGACATTTTTAACGTGGATTTTAGGGGAATCTGGCATTTTTTTTTTTTTCTGCTTGTAAACGCCCTTGCATTTTAGCCTGTGTCTATGCATAGAAAGGCGTTTAAAGATGTTTAGAGGAAGGGGCATTAAGAGGCAAAAAAAAACCCACAGCCAGCGAGTCCAGGAGCAGCGGCATTTTGGCAGAAAAAAACGTTGATGTGTGTAAATGTGTCTAAACATGCATTTCGAGTTTGAGCGTTTTTTCATTTCATATTGCCAGTATAAATTATTATTCTGGCCAATTAAATTATTTGGCGACCAAGTGCTTGATGCGCCTAAATGTGTTACACATGTTTGTTTGTAAACGTCAAGCGTTTATCTGCCAAAATGCTGCTGCCAGGAGTAAAGGCATCCAGTAGAGATAGCAAAACATCCAGTGAGCATGAGGCCTAAAGTTTATTTGATAAATAAAGGGGAAAAAAGCTTAAAAAATAAAACTAATGGAGCTACCACATTTAGAGTGTTACTAAACTCAAGCATGCTTGTTATTCTCACAGTAGAACCTAAGGCCCCTTTCACACTGGGGCGGGGGCGGCGGCGACGGTAAAGCAGCACTATATTTAGCGCTGCTTTACCGTAGTTTTAGCCGCGGTATTCGGTCGCTAGCGGTGCGGTTTTAACCCCCGCTAGTGGCTGAAAAAGGGTTAAAATCGCTGTCGTATCGGCGCTTTGCGGCGGTATTACCGCGGTGTCCCATTGAAATCAATGGGTAGGAGCGGTATAGGAGCGGTGAATACACCGCTCCTATACCGCTCCAAAGATGCTGCTAGCAGGACTTTTTTGACCGTCCTGCTAGTGCACCGCTCCAGTGTGAAAGCCCTCCGGCTGTCACACTGGAGTGAATGGGGCCGGATTTTTTCAGGCACTGTACAGGCGCTATTTTTAGCGCTGTACCGCCTGAAAAACGCCCCAGTGTGAAAGGGGCCTTAGTGGTTAATTCTTTGCATTGTGTATAAAGGATGTGTGATCCTGTCTCTCTGATCCTCCTCTTCTATAACTGACTCCAATCCATCTCGTGATAGAACAGAGCCTCTGGAGTCAGGCTGTACATGTTCAGTTTTGTGTTTATTGCTAGTTTTTCTTTTTTCCTGGGTTTAGTAACACTTTAAGGACTGACTTTTCTAAAATGTTTTTGCCATTCACAAAAAAAAAACGCTACTAAAATACCGCTTGCGCTATTTTATGAAGTGATGTGGTATTTTAGTAGTGAAAGCTTGCAGTGATTTAACGCCAGAGGTAGCCAGCGTCCTTAACAACCATTAGTAAATAGCTGGCTGCTAAGGAGCGGGTGGCTGCTGCATCTTTACCAGTCAATGAGTCATCAGGGGGAACCCCTCCGACAGCTGAGGACCGCCCCCGATGTTAGCTCCTGATGTCTGACAGCTCTGCAACCTCCTGCTGCTAAATGAACTAAGGGATGGGGATGCCCGGCAATGTCACAGAGTGGCTCGCCCCTTTGTGACATCATCGACCCAGCATGCCCCAGTTCGGTGAAGTCATAAGGAGGTGGGACCATCCTGTTATGTCACCGGGTGGCCCCACCCCTGAGTTTATTTAGCAACAGGAGACGGCGGAGCTGTCAGACAGTGGGAGCCAACATCAGGGGCGGACCTGTTTTTTTTTTTTTTTTTAACCAAGCATTTTCAGTGTCTGGCAGGTAAATAGCGGAAAATGGTATAGTAAATTGACAGTTTCAGGTACGCATGCGATATTTAGGCATAATGTGCCTGGACACCTAAATACAGCGTGCAAGATGATTTTGTGAATGGAGCCCAATGACAATTAGTTTAATATGTATTATCCACCTTCAGTAGGTCAGGAGGAAGGGTTGGTATTTACCAAAACACATCTTACGGGTGACTACACCAACAAGACCAGAGGCTCTAGCTTTAAGCAGGTATCCTGATCCTTGTGAGCAGGTAGCCACTCTGGCTCTAAAAAATGAATGCTCATTCATTAGCAAAGCTTGGAGGATCAGAAGTTGTAGAGGACATAGGCCAGTGATGGCGAACCTTGGCACCCCATATGTTTTGGAACTACATTTCCCATGATGCTTATGTACTCTGCAGTGTAGTTGAGCATCATGGGAAATGTAGTTCCCAAACATCTGGGGTGTCAAGGTTCGCCATCACTGACAAGATTTTGGTTTAAGGTATATGAATGGCCTTTCAGCCGCAGCTCAAAGAACCTCTACTAACCTTTGGAGGAACCCTAGGTTTTCACAGAACCCTGGTTGTAAATGGCTGGTCTAATCGAAAAAAAAAAGGCAAAATCCTTGGGTTTCCCTTTTAATAGATGTGCCAAAAATAATGAATTTCCACTGTGGCTTACTTTGCAGCAGCAATGTTAGAAGTAAAGAAATGCTCTTTAGCTGCTCTGCTAAACAGATGCAATCCATCTGTGACAATATATTATTAATGGCTGTTTTTGTCAAGGGGTGTGTGTGTGTGTGTGTGTGTGTGTGTGTGTGTTACACATCACTCAGTATTTTTACATATAGCTATGAGTCAGTTTTCTACTATTTGCTTCAGATATAACATTTCTGTAAAAGTAGGCATTAAAAGGCTCAATCACACCATATCAGCTGATCTGCAGTGATCTCCATAGACCAATGTAGGATTAACACAGGATCAACGCAAGGGCACATAGAAATCGACTGTGTTGGTAAAATTGCCCCAGCTCCCCCCCCACATACTTCTTTGAGGATATCCTGACAGCACCCCTTGTTTATCAGTAGTGATGAGCTTGGGCATGTTCAGAGTAGGATCTGAGCCCATGTGTGCAAGCCTTCCAGGAAGCTGTCACCTGTACGGGCCAATCATCTACACATGTATGCGGCAGGGAATACCCCAGCTGCACTGCGGGGGGGTGCCGATGTTCGTGGCCGACGGTCGCGATGACCGCCAGCCACTAGCAATCGCGGGCTCGAGAGGCAGAACAGGGACGTGTGTGTAAACACAAAAATCCCTGTTCTGTGAAGAGAGATAGATCGTGAGTTCCTAATAGCCAGGAATCACGATCTGTCATTTCCTCTAGGTCAGTTCCCTCCCCTTACAGTTAGAAACACACACAGGGAACACAGTTAACCCCTTGATCGCCCCCTAGTGTTAACGCCTTCCCAGCCAGTGACATTTTTACAGTATTCAGTGCATCTTTATAGCACTGATCGCTGTATAGATGCCAATGGCCCCAAAAATGTGTCAAAAGTGTCCGATGTATCTGCCATAATGTCGCAGTCCCAATAAAAATTGCAGATCGCCGCCATTACTAGTAGAAAAAAAAATGCTATTAATCTATCCTTTATTTTGTAGATGCTATAACTTTTGTGCAAACCAATCAATATACGCTTATTGCGATTTTCTATTACCAAAAATATGTAGAAGAATACATATTGGCCTAAACTGAGAAAAAATGGTATTTTTAAAAAAAAAAATGGGTATATTTTTTATAGCAAAAAGTACAAAATATTGTGTTTTCTTTTTCAAAATTGTCGCTCTTTTTTTGTTAATAGTGCAAAAAATAGAAATCGCAGAGATGATCAAATACCACCAAAAGAAAGCTATGTTTGTGCAAAAAAAAAAAAGACATCAATTTTGTTTAAGTGCAGTGTCGCAGGACTGCGCAATTGTCAGTTAAAGCGACGCAGTGCCGAATCGCAAAAAAATGGCCTGGTCATTCAGCAGCCAATTCTTCCGGGGCTGAAGTGGTTAAAGTGATATTCTGCAAGAGCTGTTCAATTACATTTTTGAATGATTCTGTGCAGAAACGTTGGAAAACAAGCACGTAATCTACATATAGTAGATGTTAAGT
This sequence comes from Lithobates sylvaticus, assembly GCA_028564925.1. Classification (NCBI taxonomy): domain Eukaryota; kingdom Metazoa; phylum Chordata; class Amphibia; order Anura; family Ranidae; genus Lithobates; species Lithobates sylvaticus. The sequence goes on along the minus strand of CM053030.1, from coordinate 375,085,129 downwards.
GGGGGGGGATATGCAAATTATGATCGAAATAGATATATGGCAAACCATTGCATGTTTTTTTTTTATTTATTTATTATTCCATATTGCATATGAAGACATACATCCAAAATCAATTATAATCCATTCGCTATTAAAGCTCGAAAGCTGTGATGTTTTTGTTCAGAGTTACTAACTACATAACTATTTAGCATAGACAGCAATTATCTACTTGCTCATCTAATAGCAGCATATGGTGGGTGGAGGTGGTAGTAGTCATCATTTTACAGCTCAGGATTGAGATTGCGATTACTGGGTCTACAGTTATACATGGCTCTGTCGCAGCACCCACAGCTTAGCGACTCGTGGGACATTTCCAGGCTTGTGGTTTATCAGAAATCAAACTGACTGTGTTGCTTATATAGGGCCTTTGCCTTCTTCATTCATGCTTACATAGAAAGCAGATAAGGGCATCATGATAACACAGAAGGAATGCAGTGAGCACACACCCCAAACGCATTGCATGTGTTTTCTGCAATAAAGAGCCTGTCTGCTGATATATTTTGTTTTTGTAGGCTTTAGTTCCAGTAACAGACAGACAGATCCCCGTTCTGACAGGGGAGTTAGAGAGAGATCTGCTGAACCTAGTGATCAGGATCAGCGATCTCGCTCCTCCTCCAGTCAGCCCATTAGAATCACTCCCTAGGACACACTTAACCCCTTGATCGCCCCCTAGTGTTAACCCTTTCCCTGCCAGTGACATTTATACAGTAATCAGTGGCTATTTTTAGCTCATTTACTGCAACCAATCAGATGCAGTCTCTGTTCAGGTATTCTGACACTCACCTCTGAAGTCTGTCAGAATGCAATAGCCGCAGCAGGAGATTCCTCCATCCGCATTGTATAGTGTGGATGGGGAATCTGCTAGATTGTCGTCCATTAGCCCGCAGGCTACACAAAAAGATTCTCTATGTATATACTGTCAGGTGAGTACTTACCGAGGCCGAAATGCCGAGAGTGGTTCACCCTTGCAACTGAGCGCAGTCCGCCCCCTGGAGGTGAGACAGGGGGTGAATGGCACAAAGAGGCACAGGCTACCCAACCAGAGGATCAGGACTGAAGAGGGAGCCAGGTGCTGGGGTCAGGAAGGCACTGGGAGGTTCCAGAACACAGGTGCAGGTACAGGACTGAAGACGGGCAGGTCCGGGTCACAGGCAGAAATTCAGGGCAGGAGACAGTAGGCAAATCCGGGTCACAAGCAGAGGTCCAAGGGGCCAGAGGCAAGCAAGCGGTAAGTCCAGTATACAGTCCAAAGGTCAAGGGCAAGAAAAGGCAGCGAGGTCAAAAGGCAAATCCGGGTCAAAAACAGGTAATCAGGCAAACAGGATACAGGAAGCAGGAACAGAGCTTTGGCAGGAAGCTGAAGACAAGCCAGCGCTGGACTGATCACAGGCACTTCCTTAAAAGGGCGGTGTGAGTGGTCACGTGATGCTCTGACGCCCAGGGACGCTCAGGCGTGCACCAGTGCGCATGTGCGTACGTCGGAGCGCTGAGCCGCGAGTGCGCATGCGCCGGAGTGCCGTTCCGCCGCGCATGCGCACAGGCAATCGACGCGCAGCGCTCACTTGTAAATTGTCCTGACAGTGCCCTCCCCCGAGGGGCGGCCTCCGGACGCCCAAGCTAGCCATCAGTTCAGGATGTTCCGTCTGGAAAGCTCGGATTAAGCGTGGAGCATGCAGATTTCCTGAGGGTTCCCAAGAGTTTTCTTCTGACGGGTAACCCTCCCATTTGACCAGATATTGGAGTTGCCTCCCCCTTTTCCTGCAACTTAAAATCTTTTCCACCACAAATTCTGTTTCGCCGTCCACCAGTACTGGAGGAGGTGGTGGTTCAGATCTTCCTGGAAAAGGACTAGGAGTGACAGGAGAGCTTCAGGAGAGACGCGTGGAACACCGGGTGTATCCTGTACGAATCTGGTAAGGAAAGCTCAAAAGCTACAGGATTAATCTTCCGTTTGATCTTGAAAGGACCAATAAACTTTGGTCCTAATTTCCGTGTGGGTATAGCTAATTTGAGATTGATTGAGGATAACCATACCTCGTCCCCTATCTTGAAGTCCGGATTTTCCTTCCTCCCCCGGTTGAAATGTTTTTCATACCCTTCTTGGGTCTTCTGCATGGTCTCTTGAATTCTCCGGAAGTTCTGTTGCAAAAAATTAACTCGGTCTTGGACCGCAGGGACAGGAGTTTCAGGCAGAGATCCTGGCAGGAAGGAGGGATGGAACCCAAAGTTGGCCCAAAAGGGAGTTTGGTTGGTGGCAGTATGGACCGCATTGTTGTAGGCGAACTCCGCATAGGGTAGGAGACTGGACCATTCATCCTGGGAATCTGAACAGAAACAGCGGAGGTATTGCTCTAGAGATTGATTTGTCCTCTCCGTCTGGCCATTGCTCTGAGGGTGATAGGCCGAAGAGAGGCATATCTTGATTTCGAGGGTCTTGCATAATTCTTGCCAAAACTTGGAGGTGAACTGAGACCCTCTATCAGAAGTGACACTCGTAGGTATCCCGTGGAGTCGAACAATCTCTTTGAAGAATATGTCAGCTGTAGCAGAAGCGGAAGGAGTCCCAATCATTGGGAGGAAGTGCGCCATCTTTGACAAGCGGTCGACCACGACCAAAATGGTGGTGTATCCCCCTGAAGCGGGTAACTCTACAATGAAGTCCATTGATATGTCCGCCCATGGGCGCTTCGGGATGGACAAAGGCTTCAGCAGGCCCCAGGCTTTAGAACTAGTTCCTTTGTTGCGTTGACAAATGATACAAGAGGTGACATAATTCCTGCAGTCTTGTCTCCACCCAGGCCACCAAAAAGAACGAGAAATTAAGTTAGACGTCTTGTGAACCCCAAAATGTCCCGCAAGCTTGTGATCATGTAGAGTCTTGAGCGTTAAAGGTCTTGTTTCTGTGGGGACAAAGACCTTCCCACGTACCCAGAGTAGTCCATCGTGTTCCTCCATTGAGGGGATCCCATGGTCGGTGGGGTGCCTTGATGCCGCCCTGATGGCGGAGACTAGATCAGGTTGCAGAAGGAGAGACAGGAAATTCTGTGGCGAAAGGATAGTGTTGGGTTCAGATTCCTGGGGTGTCTCGTGAAACATTCTAGAGAGAGCGTCTGCCTTTCCATTTTTTGAGCCGGGTCTGTAAGAGATATGAAAATTAAATCTTGCAAAAAAGAGAGCCCAATGGGCTTGTCTGGGCTTTAAGCGTTTGGCTGTCCTTAGATACTCCAGGTTTCTGTGGTCTGTCAAAATCATGACAGGATGGGAAGCCCCCTCCAGGAGATACCTCCATTCCTCCAGAGCAAACTTAATGGCCAGTAACTCTCTGTCTCCCACATCGTAGTTCCTCTCTGGAGGACTTAACTTACGTGATGCAAAAGCCACAGGGTGTAACAGGGCCTTGGGACCCAGTCTCTGGGATAATATAGCTCCAGTAGCCGTCTCTGATGCATCCACCTCCAGCACAAATGGAAGGGTTGGATCTGCATGCATCAGGATGGGAGCGGATGAAAACAATTTTTTCAAAGTATCAAAAGCCTCTTGTGCTTCCGGGGACCAATGGAATTGAGTACCTTGGTGAGTTAACTTGGTGATGGGTGCCACTATGGAGGAAAAGCCGACAATGAACCTTCGATAGAAGTTTGCGAACCCGATGAATCGCTGTACCCCTTTCTTGTTCACTGGGGCTGGCCACTCCAGTACGGCCTTGACCTTTTGTGGGTCCATGGAGACCCCACCTGTAGAAATGATGAACCCCAAGAATTGCACCGTGGATTTCTCGAATTCGCACTTCTCTGCCTTGAGGTACAATCTGTGGCTGCGGAGGATGGTGAGTACTTGTTTCACATGTACCCGGTGGAGTTCAAGGGAGTCCGAAAAGATAAGGATGTCGTCTAGGTAAACGACAAGGAAGTCGTCAAGGTGTTTACGAAAAATGTCATTTACCAGGTGCTGGAAGGTTGCTGGGGCGTTACAAAGACCAAAGGGCATTACCAAATATTCATAATGCCCGAATCTGGATCTGAAGGCTGTTTTCCATTCATCTCCTGCCCTGATTCGGATGAGGTTGTAGGCCCCGCGAAGATCCAATTTAGAGAAGATTCTGGCAGACCTGAAACGTTGAAAAAGCTCTGGGATCAAAGGCAGGGGATACCGGTTCTTAATGGTGATTTTATTTAGTTCTCGGTAATCAATGCAAGGTCGGAGGGAGCCGTCTCTCTTTCCCACAAAAAAGATGCCCGCTCCGGCGGGTGACGAGGAGGGGCGAATGAACCCCTTCTCCAGGTTCTCGTCAATATAGGCCTTAAGGACCTTGAGTTCCACTTCGGACAGGGGAAAAATGCGGCCAAAAGGGATCGGTGAACCCGGAAGGAGATCGATGGGACAATCATACGTCCGATGAGGTGGTAAGCGATCTGCCTGTTGTTTGTCAAAGACGTCTTGGAATTCCAAGTAAACTGGCGGTACATGAAGAAGATTATCTGGTAATGATGAAATGGTGGAGCAGGTAGCCACAGCCTGGGTAAAGCAATGCTGGATACAGTGAGGCGACGGGAAAGAGACCTCCCTCTTACCCCAGTTAATTTGAGGTTCGTGGATCTGTAACCATGGAAGCCCCAAGATGATGGGGAACATTGGAGATGGGATAATGTCAAATTGGATAAATTCCTGGTGACCAGAATCGGTAGTGACACAGATGGGTTGGGTCTCATGGGTGATGAATCCAGAACGAGGAAGAGAGCCGTCAGCCAAATGTACCTGTAGATTTTGTTTCTTCGGAACGAGGGGCAAGTGCATCTTGGTAGCTAATGCCGCGTCAAGGAAGCAGCTGCAGGCTCCGGAGTCAATTATGGCTGATAGTCGGGTTTCCTTTTCCGGTAGCTGTAAGGAGACAAAGAGGGCGACATAAGTCTGGGAGAACCCGGAAGATTGAAAGTTCATTATATATTGTTGGTAGGACTTACTCGGTCTTACGGGACAGGTGCTGAGAAAATGACCCGAAGCCCCACAGTACAGGCAAAGATTGGACCGGCGTCTGCGGAGTCGTTCTTCTGGCGTAAGGGGAGCACGAACAAGGCCCAACTGCATGGGTTCTGTCTCCTGGGATTCTACTGCTGGAGCTGAGGTGGTGGGTGACGGCAAGGTAGGTTTAGAAGAGTTCCAATAAGCACGGGGAGACTGAAGACGCTCAGAACGCCTTTCACGCATGCGGCGGTCCAGCTTGGTGGCAGCTTGGATCAAGTCCTCCAATGAGTCAGGGGTCTCGGATCTTGCCAACTCATCTTTCAAAGTCTCAGACAACCCCTGGCGATACTGGTATTTAAGAGCCGGTTCGTTCCACCCGGTATCAGCTGACCACTTCCGGAATTCGACGGTGTAATCCTCCACCGGTCTACGTCCCTGAAGTAAATTATGTAGCGTGGCCTCAGCTGTAGCCACACGTTGAGGGTCATCATACAATTGCGCCATACTCTCAAAGAAAGTCTCTACTGCATTGAGTGCTGGGCTTCTCTGCTCCATTAGGCTATGGGCCCATGCCTGTGGCTCCTCAGCCAGGAGCGAGATAATGAAACCCACCTTTACTACTTCAGAGGCGAAAGTCCTGGGTTGAAGCGCAAGGTAGAGCGAGCAGGCATTCTTGAAGGCCCGGAACTTTTTGCGGTCACCCGTGAACCGTTCAGGGGTAGGAACTCTGGGTTCAGGAGATGCCATGATCACAGTGGGGTTTGCTGATCCAAGGGGAGCGGATAATCCACTGGTGGCGGTAGGGCCCGCTAAGGTGGGTGCAGTTAACCCCGAAAGCTGCTGCAGGCGACTGTCCACTTGGGTGTACCCCTCTTGTAGTTTTTGCACAGCTTCAGTTAATGCTGAGACTTGTTGGCACAAAGCCTCAAGGGGTGAACGCACTCTGTCGGCCTCAGACATGGCTGGCTTGTACTGTCAGGTGAGTACTTACCGAGGCCGAAATGCCGAGAGTGGTTCACCCTTGCAACTGAGCGCAGTCCGCCCCCTGGAGGTGAGACAGGGGGTGAATGGCACAAAGAGGCACAGGCTACCCAACCAGAGGATCAGGACTGAAGAGGGAGCCAGGTGCTGGGGTCAGGAAGGCACTGGGAGGTTCCAGAACACAGGTGCAGGTACAGGACTGAAGACGGGCAGGTCCGGGTCACAGGCAGAAATTCAGGGCAGGAGACAGTAGGCAAATCCGGGTCACAAGCAGAGGTCCAAGGGGCCAGAGGCAAGCAAGCGGTAAGTCCAGTATACAGTCCAAAGGTCAAGGGCAAGAAAAGGCAGCGAGGTCAAAAGGCAAATCCGGGTCAAAAACAGGTAATCAGGCAAACAGGATACAGGAAGCAGGAACAGAGCTTTGGCAGGAAGCTGAAGACAAGCCAGCGCTGGACTGATCACAGGCACTTCCTTAAAAGGGCGGTGTGAGTGGTCACGTGATGCTCTGACGCCCAGGGACGCTCAGGCGTGCGCCAGTGCGCATGTGCGTACGTCGGAGCGCTGAGCCGCGAGTGCGCATGCGCCGGAGTGCCGTTCCGCCGCGCATGCGCACAGGCAATCGACGCGCAGCGCTCACTTGTAAATTGTCCTGACATATACACAGCTTAAGGATTCACACCATGTGTGCTGCGTTCAGTGCCCGCTTTACATTGACTTGACGTGCGTTTGCGTCTGTTTTTTAATTTGTTGATGTGCATTTTTTTTTCAGCAGAATCCAAAATACTTTATTTTGTTTACCCTAAAGCAGCTGTGACGCATAATAGTGCGTTTAAATGCAGCATATGGCTGGCCACAGAAGCGCATGCCGATGCCGTTTTGCATTGGCACTTACCTGCGTATGATGGATTTTCCTGAACACGAAATGGCCACGGTGGGGTAAAATGCACATGGGTAAGTAAATGTCGAAGCAAAACAGCATTGGTGTTACCGCAAAAAAACGAAGCACTTCTGTGGTCAGGTGTACAGGTCTCTGCACGTGGGAAATGCCGCGCATTCTACACTAGAGCTTCATTGGCTCCTGCAAACAGTGTGCCTACTGATGCAATTACAGTGTGTACAGGGGCAGATCATGCACATGGCAACTAAGTAGAAGCCTAGGGCCCAATGGACATCCAGGGGACACCGCTACAACCTTAAAGTCGTTGTAAACCTCAGACATAAAATATGAACAAAGCATATTCCTCTATCAGCATGAGTCAATTCTGACAAGTTTTCCTGACATCAAGAGAAAAAAAGTGACAGGGGAGAGATCTCCAGCACACAGCCTGTGATTGACAGCCTCAGCTCTGTTCCTGTGTCCCTTCCCGACCAATCAGCTCTCGCTGAGCTCTGCAGAGTGTAACTTCAGTTCTCTGTCCCCTTTTTTTCTGACAGCTCAGACAAGCTATATAAATTCTGCACTTTAAATGGCTGAAGAAAAGACTGCAGATAAATAGGTACAATTTACCTAGGAGGATTTGTTTAATCTTTGTGTATCATCCAAGGCTAGTCCCTTCATGGGGTATATGTAAGGGTTTACAACCACTTGAGGGGGCTATTTTTAGTGTAAACTAAGCCTAATGGCCCGTACACACGATCTGAATATCGTACGAAAACGATCGTCCGAGGAAGGATCGTACGATTTTCGGATCGTGTGTACACTACTTCGACAGCCGATCACGACCGTTCATCCGATATTATTCGATCGGACATGCACGGAAATTTTCCTTGTACGATTTTAGTTTAGTCAGTATAGTTGTCGTCCGAAAATACAATACAAATACATTACAACACATGACTTCACTTCTGATTTTTTTCCCTATCGTACGAGAATTTTTCGTGACTTTATTCGCTATTCAATTTCTACTTGTGATTATTAACCGAAAAACGGTCGTACGATCGGTCGTACAATATTCGGATCGTGTGTACGGGCCATAAGGGAGGGTTATTACCCCTGTCAGTTTGTTGCCATCTGTGTCCCATTGGGGAGATTCCCCTTCACTTCCTGTCCCATAGCCAAGACAAGTGAGAGGAAATCCCTCCAAATTAACCACTTCACACCCGCCGGCCGTCATATGGCGTCCTTGACTTTGTGCAGGTATATCTGAATGATGCCTGCAGCTACAGACATCATTCAGATATCGGCCTTTTCAGCCGTTGATTCCCTACACCAGTGATGGCGAACCTTGGCACCCCAGATGTTTTGGAACTACATTTCCCATGATGCTCATGCACTCTGCAGTGTAGTTGAGTATCATAGGAAATGTAGTTCCAACACATCTGGGGTGCCAAGGTTCGCCATCACTGCCCTATACCATAAGAATGATCATATTGGCTGTTCCACCGCTTGATCGTTTTTACAGGCGGCGAGAGGGGACGTCCCCCCCCCCTCCCGCCGCCCTCCGGTGCTTCTACCGACTCACCGATGGAAGCGGTGAGTCGGAGAACGGATCCACCGGCCCCAGATGGTGACCATAGAGATTTCCAGTGGACCTGATGGTCGCCGGAGTCTCTATGATTGTTCAAAGGCCGGGCGCGATATTATGACGTCACGCTCGGCCTCTGCATTCAAACAAACGGCGCCGCCTCGGCTGGGAAGCCAAGATCGTTTTTTTTATTTTATTTTAGGCTTCCCAGCTTAGAGGTGAGATGTGGGGTCTTATTGACCCCATATCTCACTGTAAAGAGGACCTGTCATGCCATATTCCTATTACAAGGGATGTTTGCATTCCTTGTAATAGGAATAAAAGTGATCAAAAAAAAATTTTTTTTTTTTTCAAAGTGTAAAACTAAAAAAAAACTAAAAATAGTAAATTTAAACAATAATAAAAAAAATAAAAATAATTTAAAGCGCCCCTGTCCCCATGTGCTCGCACGCAGAAATGAACGCATACGTAAGTCCCACCCACATATGAAAACGGTGTTCAAACCAACACATGTGAGGTATCGTCACAAACGTTAGAGCGAGAGCAATAATTCTAGCCCTAGACCTCCTCTGTAACTCAAAACATGTAACCAGTAAAGAAATTTAAAGCGTCGCCTTTGGGGATTTTTAAGTACCGAAGTTTGGCGCTATTCCACGAGCGTATGCAATTTTGAAGCGTGACGTGTTGGGTATCTATATACTCGGTCTAACTTCATCTTCCACATTATGCAAAAAAATTGGGCTAACTTTACTTTGTTTTTTTTTTTTTACCACCATTGTATTCTCTAGGGTCTTTGCTAAAAAAAAACATATATCATTTTTGGGAGTTCTATGTAATTTTCTAGCAAAAAAATGATGATTTGTACACTTAGGAGAGAAATGTCAGAATTGGCCTGGGTGGCAAGTGGTTAAGGGCATCTCTTGGTGTAATTAGAACTAGTATTGCCACTGGTAGATTTCCCTTTGATTCCTGTTCTGGTGACAACCCCAAATTTGGGATTTTCTTTCGCTTACCTTCTTGATGATAATGGCAAACAGGACAAATAGAGAGGGTGACAGCAATCAAAACCTGACAGGGGTTCTAATCCCTCTCCGATCTATCCAAAACCAAAAAAAGCTTGGCTTTTAGTAATACTGTAAAGTGGTTGTAAACCCTTACATAGTGAAGTGAATATTCTAAGATGATACACAGAGATTAAACACATCTTTCTACATAAGTTGTACCTGTTTATCTGTAGTATTTTTCAGCCATTTAAAGTGCAGAATTTAAACAGCTTGTCTGAGCTGTCAGAAAACAGATAACGGGGAGCTAAAGTTACACTCTGCAAAGCTTAGTGAGAGCTTATTGGAGGGAAAGGCCACACACCCCTTCGCACAGCACACAGAAACAGAGCTGAGGTTGTAAATCATAGGCTGTGCACTGGAGCTCCTTCTCCTGTCACCTTTTTTCTCTTAGTGTCTGGAAAACTGGTCAGAAGTGATTCATGCTGATTGCAGAGGATAGGAGCTGCAGACAGAAATGTCATTTAGTGCTCCTAATTGAGACAAATACACAGCATAGAGGGATATGCTTTGCTCATATTTCATGTCTGAGGTTTACAACCACTTTAAGCTGCAAAGGCAGCTGTATTGGGGTGTACACAGACATGTGACACATTGTGACACAGTGAAAATGATCGCCACCTACAGGCTTGGTGATCAGTACCTCCAGCAACCATTCAAAGGAATAGGGCCGTGCTGTAACTGCGAGCCAAATGCTAGCACTTAGTTACAGCTCAGTATTCCCATTGAAAAAGACTGTTCAGCTGTAAAAATCAAAAAAGGCATTCAGGAGGCAACAGTTTAACCTGATTGCCTGTCAGCAGCACCCGCACTGCTCTCTGAACAGCAATCCACTGCAGATCACTATTGAAGAGTGATACGGGTGGAAAAAATGTACAGCTGAGTTGCATTTTTACCACCCCCCCCTTATGCTGCAGAGACAGCAGAGGGGGGAGTACATATGCTGCGATGGTTTACATTGGGTGTGACACGTTATCACCGCTGTTGCCTTCAACAACTGAACACGACCCATTCAACTAGTGTGCAGGGTTCAAGCAGGTGGAGTGGGGGCGCCTCCTCACTACTTGTCAAATGTGCTTGGAAGAGAGATTGAAATGTGGATCGCTCTTCAGAGAGCAATGCTAGAGATATAAATGCTGATCGCTCTTCAGAAAGTCGATCGCTCTTCAGAGAGCAATGCTAGAGATATGAACGCCGATCGCTCTTCAGAGTGCAATGCTAGAGATATGAACGCCGATCGCTCTTCAGAGAGCAATGCTAGAGATATGAATGCTGAACGCTCTTCAGAGAGCAATGCTAGAGATATGAACACAGATCGCTCTTCAGAGTGCAATGCGCAATGCTAGAGATATGAACGCTGATCGCTCTTCAGAGAGCAATGCTAGAGATATGAACACAGATCGCTCTTCAGAGAGCAATGCTAGAGATATGAACACAGATCGCTCTTCAGAGAGCAATGCTAGAGATATGAACACAGATCGCTCTTCAGAGAGCAATGCTAGAGATATGAACGCTGATCGCTCTTCAGAGAGCAATGCTAGAGATATGAATGCTGATCGCTCTTCAGAGAGCAATGCTAGAGATATGAAAGCTGATCGCTCTTCAGAGAGCAATGCTAGAGATATGAACACAGATCGCTCTTCAGAGAGCAATGCTAGAGATATGAACACAGATCGCTCTTCAGAGAGCAATGCTAGAGATATGAACGCTGATCGCTCTTCAGAGAGCAATGCTAGAGATATGAATGCTGATCGCTCTTCAGAGAGCAATGCTAGAGATATGAACACAGATCGCTCTTCAGAGAGCAATGCTAGAGATATGAATGCTGATCGCTCTTCAGAGAGCAATGCTAGAGATATGAACACAGATCGCTCTTCAGAGAGCAATGCTAGAGATATGAACACAGATCGCTCTTCAGAGAGCAATGCTAGAGATATGAACGCAGATCGCTCTTCAGAGAGCAATGCTAGAGATATGAATGCTGATCGCTCTTCAGAGAGCAATGCTAGAGATATGAACGCCGATCGCTCTTCAGAGAGCAATGCTAGAGATATGAACGCAGATCGCTCTTCAGAGAGCAATGCTAGAGATATGAACGCAGATCGCTCTTCAGAGAGCAATGCTAGAGATATGAATGCTGATCGCTCTTCAGAGAGCAATGCTATAGATATGAACGCCGATCGCTCTTCAGAGTGCAATGCTATAGATATGAACGCAGATCGCTCTTCAGAGAGCAATGCTAGAGATATGAATGCTGATCGCTCTTCAGAGAGCAATGCTAGAGATATGAAAGCTGATCGCTCTTCAGAGAGCAATGCTAGAGATATGAACACAGATCGCTCTTCAGAGAGCAATGCTAGAGATATGAACACAGATCGCTCTTCAGAGAGCAATGCTAGAGATATGAACGCTGATCGCTCTTCAGAGAGCAATGCTATAGATATGAACGCAGATCGCTCTTCAGAGAGCAATGCTAGAGATATGAATGCTGATCGCTCTTCAGAGAGCAATGCTAGAGATATGAAAGCTGATCGCTCTTCAGAGAGCAATGCTAGAGATATGAACACAGATCGCTCTTCAGAGAGCAATGCTAGAGATATGAACACAGATCGCTCTTCAGAGAGCAATGCTAGAGATATGAACGCTGATCGCTCTTCAGAGAGCAATGCTAGAGATATGAACACAGATCGCTCTTCAGAGAGCAATGCTAGAGATATGAACACAGATCGCTCTTCAGAGAGCAATGCTAGAGATATGAATGCTGATCGCTCTTCAGAGAGCAATGCTAGAGATATGAACACAGATCGCTCTTCAGAGAGCAATGCTAGAGATATGAACACAGATCGCTCTTCAGAGAGCAATGCTAGAGATATGAACGCAGATCGCTCTTCAGAGAGCAATGCTAGAGATATGAACGCAGATCGCTCTTCAGAGAGCAATGCTAGAGATATGAATGCTGATCGCTCTTCAGAGAGCAATGCTAGAGATATGAATGCTGATCGCTCTTCAGAGAGCAATGCTAGAGATATGAAAGCTGATCGCTCTTCAGAGAGCAATGCTAGAGATATGAACACAGATCGCTCTTCAGAGAGCAATGCTAGATATATGAACACAGATCGCTCTTCAGAGAGCAATGCTAGAGATATGAATGCTGATCGCTCTTCAGAGAGCAATGCTAGAGATATGAACACAGATCGCTCTTCAGAGAGCAACGCTAGATATATGAACGCAGATCGCTCTTCAGAGAGCAATGCTAGAGATATGAATGCTGATCGCTCTTCAGAGAGCAATGCTAGAGATATGAACACAGATCGCTCTTCAGAGAGCAATGCTAGAGATATGAACGCCGATCGCTCTTCAGAGAGCAATGCTAGAGATATGAACGCAGATCGCTCTTCAGAGAGCAATGCTATAGATATGAACGCAGATCGCTCTTCAGAGAGCAATGCTAGAGATATGAATGCTGATCGCTCTTCAGAGAGCAATGCTAGAGATATGAACGCAGATCGCTCTTCAGAGAGCAATGCTAGAGATATGAACGCTGATCGCTCTTCAGAGAGCAATGCTAGAGATATGAACACAGATCGCTCTTCAGAGAGCAATGCTAGAGATATGAACACAGATCGCTCTTCAGAGAGCAATGCTAGAGATATGAACGCTGATCGCTCTTCAGAGAGCAATGCTAGAGATATGAACACAGATCGCTCTTCAGAGAGCAATGCTAGAGATATGAATGCTGATCGCTCTTCAGAGAGCAATGCTAGAGATATGAACACAGATCGCTCTTCAGAGAGCAATGCTAGAGATATGAACGCTGATCGCTCTTCAGAGAGCAATGCTAGAGATATGAACACAGATCGCTCTTCAGAGAGCAATGCTAGAGATATGAACACAGATCGCTCTTCAGAGAGCAATGCTAGAGATATGAATGCTGATCGCTCTTCAGAGAGCAATGCTAGAGATATGAACACAGATCGCTCTTCAGAGAGCAACGCTAGATATATGAACGCAGATCGCTCTTCAGAGAGCAATGCTAGAGATATGAATGCTGATCGCTCTTCAGAGAGCAATGCTAGAGATATGAACACAGATCGCTCTTCAGAGAGCAATGCTAGAGATATGAACGCCGATCGCTCTTCAGAGAGCAATGCTAGAGATATGAACGCAGATCGCTCTTCAGAGAGCAATGCTATAGATATGAACGCAGATCGCTCTTCAGAGAGCAATGCTAGAGATATGAACGCTGATCGCTCTTCAGAGAGCAATGCTAGAGATATGAACACAGATCGCTCTTCAGAGAGCAATGCTAGAGATATGAACACAGATCGCTCTTCAGAGAGCAATGCTAGAGATATGAACGCTGATCGCTCTTCAGAGAGCAATGCTAGAGATATGAACACAGATCGCTCTTCAGAGAGCAATGCTAGAGATATGAATGCTGATCGCTCTTCAGAGAGCAATGCTAGAGATATGAAAGCTGATCGCTCTTCAGAGAGCAATGCTAGAGATATGAACACAGATCGCTCTTCAGAGAGCAATGCTAGAGATATGAACACAGATCGCTCTTCAGAGAGCAATGCTAGAGATATGAACGCTGATCGCTCTTCAGAGAGCAATGCTAGAGATATGAACACAGATCGCTCTTCAGAGAGCAATGCTAGAGATATGAACACAGAT
>CM053030.1:374803444-375065944 GCA_028564925.1 Lithobates sylvaticus | reverse complement strand
TTTCTTTTCACTTGAAAACAGAGGTATGTCAAAATAAACATAAACATTAACAGAAGATACAACATGTCATTTTATATATTATGTCCCATTTTTTTATTTATTTTTTTTCATGTTACATACATGCTACACTTTCATATTCTACCTCTGTGATCATGTTGTTTTCTTTCGCTTTTCCAACCCCCCCTCCCCGACTCCTTCCCTCAGAAGGTATCACCTTCTTTCCTCCTAAACTAAGGCCCCCTCCCCACCCCCCGAACAAGAGAACAACGAAGAGGGGGAAAAAAAAAAAAAAAAATATATATATATTTATATATATATATTATATATTATATATATATATATATATATATATATATATATATATATATATTTTTTTTTTTTTTAAATTACACATCTAACTTGTTGACTGCCTATTACACTTTTGAAGGCCTTGGAGCACCAGGACAATGACACGTGGCACTGATGACGGGTGGCACTAATATGTGGCACTGATGACACGACACTGATATGGCACTGACAACAGGTGGCACTGGTGACAGATGGCACATTTATTTCGTTTTTTTTTTTTTTTTTTTACACTTACGGCCAACACAGAATCTCCCTGCTGCGCGCTCGTGAGCGCGCACAGGGAGCGAGGAAAGGGGAGGACGTCATATGATGTCCTCCCGGGAATTGACATCCGCGCCGAGGCCGTCATTCGGCTATGGCCGGATGTCAAGTAGTTAAGCTCACTATACAGTTTTTAGATCTGCCAACAACTATGAGACATAAGGGCCTGTGTGATTGGATAGAAATGGATTGGACTCTATGGGTTTTTCCTCCATATTGGTGAATTTAAGTCGACCGTAGATGGATTGAAATTTGGCTGGTTCAGCAGGGACCGGACACATTTTGATCCATCTATGGGCAGGCTGGTTGTACAGAAGTCCATCTCTTGATCGATTTCTGTACAACCAGCCTGTCTTTTTTTTTTTTTTTATTTATTTTTTTTTTATTCGCTCGATTACCACCACCAGCTTTCACCGACAGTGATCATTGTATTCTGATGGCACAGAACTCCCTCCGCTGTCAGAAAACAATGGCTCCATGGGAAGGATTCCCCCATCAACACCGAATTTATTATAACTGTATTGTCTTTTTATATTGTAAAGCGATGCGTAAACTGTTGGTGCTATATAAATCCTGTATAGTAATAATGGTAAATAAATTCATCAAATTGAATAAGAATTTTATTTTAGGCTCCGTTCACATTTGAGCAAAGTGAGTTTCAGGTGTTTATTTGAGAGTTTTTTTTTTTTTTTTATTTTTTTTTTTTTTAAGAAGTGTATTACAAGCGTTTTACAGCTTCAGGCATTTTTATTTGAGAATTTTTGTGCATTTTTGGAAGTGTATTACAAGCATTTTAGAAGCTTATTAAAAGTGTTTTTTACAGGTTCAGGCTTTTTTGTTTAGCTAACAGACACCACTAGGGGGAGGAAATTAGGGGTGGAGAGCTGCTGTTGCGTATTGTCAGGCTTTTCTATTGAAGTCTGTGCCCAAAAATGCTTGTAATCTGCTAAAAAGAAACTTGTACTTTTTTGAGTGACAGATGTTTTGCTTCAGGCGACAGAACTCTCACCTGTGAACAGGGACCATTGAAATGAATGGGTTTTGACTTGTTGAGCGTTGTAGTGCTCCGGCGTGTTCGCACAGTCCATGTGCAGAGCCCACCAGGAAGTCAGCACTGTGCGCTAATCACAGGCAGTGAGACATTTCCCCGTCTCTGCAGCCGCACATCGGGACAATGTCTCACTGCCTGTGATTGGCGCAGTGCTGACTTCCTGATGGGCTCTGCACGTGGGCTGTGCGAACACGCTGGAGCTCACCCTTACCCACCGATTAGAATGGTTCCAATGCACTTAATAGGGTGTGACTTTTGATGCGACATGTGCTCCATAGTCGGAGCGCTTGTCAAATCAGTGTAAACCAAGCCTAAGCCCCCATTGACATCGCCGCGATTTAACAGGTCAAATCGGAGCCTATTGCCAGCAATAGAAGCGTTCTAATCAGTGCCACGCTGACTTTTGCGGCGCCACACCAATTTCCAAAAGTAGTTCCTGCACTACTTTTGGTAAAGTGGGGGACGATTTCAATAGAAACTTGTGCACAAACAGACACAGATGTCTCAAGTCGCCCCTGAAGTCGGCTTAAAATGCGGCTTTGAAATCATACGCGTTCAAATCAACTCGCACGATTTCAAAACTGTATTCAGTGTGTACAAGGGCTTAGAGCTACAAGCAGAAAATTGCTGAGGTTTGAATGGGACTAGTGGAATTATGTCGGTGGTTTCTGATCGATGGAATGAAAAGCTGATTGCGTGTCAGGGAATCAGTGGCAATACAGTTGGATCCCTGGTGCCCATCCCGGCCGCGAAGTCTCAATTTAATAAGCAGCAAAGGATGCCAATCTAAATTCTGGGGTCCCAGCTGTGAGGAGATTTGGCCTTCTGTACAATCCCGGCCACATGGGCTGCCAGTAGGTGATCAACTGTTGTGTTTCAAATCCTGCAGAAATGCTTCGCAAACCCAAAACGCTGATACCCATGTACAGACTTTCATGCATGATCTCATTATAGTGGAAGTAAAACCCTCCTATCATTTTCAGCCAAGGAAGCTGCCATCTTGGCCTCTGTTTTATCTTCAACTGCCATGGTGCTGCACAAGTGATCAGTTATGACACCAGCCATTGGATGGTTTGACAGTTACATTCCCAACATGTGCCAAAAATGTAAGGGCTAGTTTACACTTGCTTCAAAACATGGCTTCAGACATGCTTTGTTAACCACTTCAGCCCCGGACCATTTGTCTGGCCAAAGACCAGAGCGTTTTTTGCGATTCGGCACTGCTTCACTTTAACTGACAATTGCGTGGTCGTGCGACGTGGCTCCCAAACATAATTGACGTCTTTTTTTCCCACAAATAGAGCATACGTTTGGTGGTATTTGATCACCTCTGCGTTTTTTTTATTTTTTGCGCTATAAACGAAAAAGAGAGGGACAATTTTGAAAAAAACACAATATTTTTTTACTTTTTGCTATAATAAATATCCCCAAAAAATATATAGTTTAGGCCGATACGTACTCTTCTACATATTTTTGGTTAAAAAAAATAAAATGTAATAAGCGTTTGATTGGTTTGCGCAAAAGTTATAGCATCTATAAAATGGGGGATAGTTTTATGGAATTGTATTAACACATTTTTTTTTTTTTTTTTACTAGTAATGGCGGACAGATTGGACACTTTTGGCACTATTTTGGGACCATTCACATTTATACAGCGATTAGTGCGATTTAAAGATGCACTAATTACTGTGTAAATGTGACTGGCAGTGAAGGGGTTAACCAGTAGGGGGCTCTGCAGTGGTTAAGTGTGTCCTAGGGAGTGATTCTAACTGTGGGGGTGGGCTATGTGTGACACTACAATGTTCACAGGGAGCTGCGATCAGTGTCCTGTCACTAGGAAGAATGGGGAAATGCTTGTTTACATCGGCATTTCCACGTTCTTCCTCTCCGTGAGACGATCGCGGGTATCCCCGCGGACATAGTTGGCGGGAACCGCAATTGCACTCACGGAGCTTGCGGCGGGCTCACGCGCCCACGATGCCGCGTTTTAAAGGGCAACGTACAAGTACACTAATATGCCTGTACGTGCCCTTCTGCTGACGTATATCGGCAAGGGGTTAAAGCTCTCTGAAAACCAGTCAAAGCTCCTGTCACAAAATAAAATGGTTAGCTTACAGTCCTGTTTACACCGTGCTTTAGCTTGGTGCTTCAATGGGGCTTCAAGTTAGCTTTGCCATAGACTTCTATGGGGGCTTTGAAGCACCACTAAAGCTACATGCGGTATAATTTTCGAAGCGAAAGCAAAGCAAAAAAGGTGTGAACAGGACTGTAAGCTAACCATTTTATTTAGGGACAGGGGCTTTGACTAGCGTTCAGAGAGCTTTAACAAAGCCTGTCCGAAGCCTTGTTTTGAAGCAAGTGTAAAGTAGCTGTTAGGCTGGGTTCACACTTGTACGACAAACGCTCCAACATTGAGAGCTCATGTCACATGACGTGTGAAAATCAATGTTTCCCTATGAGAGCATCTTAATTGGTCTGACTTTGAAAATGCTCCCTGCACTACTTTGGTCTGACTTTGATCCTACTTCAGCCCATTGAATATAACTAAGGTCGGATCAAAATCGCATCGCCGTCTTAACTGATCTGACTTTGGCATGCGACTTGTGCTCTGATCTTGAAAGCGAACCCCACGCCAAAAAAAAAAAAAAAAAAAATTAGAAGGCTTCCCGCCTCCAAGACCATATCAGGCCCTTTGATCTGGTATGAATTTTAAGGGGAACCCCCAATGCTGAAAAAAACGGTGTGGGGTCCCCCCAAAATCCATACCAGAACCTTATCCGAGCATGAAGCACGGCAGGTCAGGAAAGGGGGTGGGGAGGAGCGAGCGCCCCCCCCCCCCTGAACTGTACCATGCCTTCAACATAGGGGGGTGGGTGCTTTGGGGCAGGCAGCACCTGGGGACAAGGGCCTCTTCCCAACAACCCTGGCCATTGGTGGTCGGTATCTGCGCAGATCCCGGCCCCCCACCCTATGTGAATAAATATTGGGTATTGTACCCCTACCCATTTACCTTACAAAAAAAAAAAAAAAGGGTCAAAAATAGAACACAGTACACAGGTTTTTAAAGTAATTAAGGCAGCTCCGGAATCTCTTCCGATTTCTTCTCCCCTCTCCGGCTCTTCTGCCTCCTCCTGCTGATGTCTTCTGCCTCTGCCGGTTCGTCTCCCCTCTCTGGGTCTTCTCCGCTGATGTCTTCTAGCCCTCTGGGTCTTCTCAGCTCTTTTGCTGGGTCTTCTCCCTCTGTTCTTCTTCCGATGTCGACTCAACGCTTTCTCCCGCTCTAATGTTAGGTGCGCGGTGTGCCAGTACCTATATTGGCATGGGGCGGTGCCACCCACTGACGTCACTCGGAGGTCCCACCCCCTTGTGACATCATCATCCGGGGCATGATTGGGCGATGATGGCACAAGGGGTGGGGCCTCCAGATGACGTCAGCTGGTGACCCCGCCCCATGACAATTATAGGTACTGGTGCACCACCCACCTAACATTAGAGCGGTAGAGAGCCTTGAGTCAACATCGGAAGAACAGAGGAAGAAGACAGTGCAGAGAGAAGAACCGTAGAGGGAGAAGACGTCGCCAGATGAGTCGGAGAGGGTAGAAGTTGGAAGAGATGCCAGAGTTGCCTTAATAAAATACTTTAAAAACCGGTGTGCTGTGTTTATTTTTTACACTTTATTTTTTTTTAGGGGTATGATCAGCAGAGCTTACAGTTGGTCCCCATATGTGATGGTTTAAGAACAAATGAACTGTCACTTGTGCAGGACTGGAAAGCAACAGTTGGGTAATGGATGTTTGGATCTTGCTCTCATTAGGTGGCAGTTTAGAAAGTTTCTGTTAAAGTAGAATTTGGGGTTTTATTTAAAACTGCTAGAAGATTTGTAGCTAAAGAGATTTTAAAAATGTATTCTTCTAAAAAAAATGTTTTCCTCTGTCTTCTAGCAGTTTTAAAATAGTGTACACTTCCTGAGATCCTAGGCACACTGCAATGTAAACCCTGGCTCATTCTCTGCATTTTTAAATGCCAGAAATGCAGCTGGGTGACATGAGACCTGGAAGATGTGACAGAGACTCCTGCAGTGTCAACACAACTAACGGTGACGGACGTCTTTGATCTGTCATAGCTGGAGACACCCAGGCAGTGCAATGGAGCTTATGTATAAAGGGTTGATGATTCATACTCTACAGTTTCCTATGGGTAAAATAACAATATATAAAAATGTTTTGTGCAACTTCTTCCCTCAGTTATGCTTAGGTTTTGACAAAGATGAATGTAAGCAAGTGAAATGTTTATAAAATTTCTAGTATATCCAAATTATGGTAAAACGTGTTGTAGTTAATCATTCAACTGGACCTGCCCTGTGATGTTAGACATTTTGCCACTTTACTACCAATATTGTGTGCTGTATATTGCCTCCAGCATTGCCCCGGTTTCTTCTTGCTGGAGGCTGCCATTTTGCTGAATCCCAGAGCCCCTGAAGAGCAGTAAATCATAAAGCTGAACTAAGCCCATTGATTTAACGATTTCACAAAAACTGGTACATTTCCTGGAATACCTGGATTGCTAATTGTCACTTCCTTGTGTCCTCAACCAAAATGTCAAGCCGTCAAATGGCTTTTGTTTAAAACTGATCACATATACAGCATCATGGCAGTTGCAGATCAAACAGAAGCAGCTTCCCTGGCTGTACAAGATTTAATCCCACTGTCAGCAGATTGGCGTCTACAAACTTGGCAGTGCCTGAAAATGGAGAGCAACTGAGCATGTGCAGAGTAGGGTGAAACAATGTATTACTGGATTTTAAACAGTATAGGCTCTTATTTTTAATGTTTTACATGGCTATACCTACAAAATGGGCCAGCCTGATATGATCCAGCAGAATTTAAAGCAGAGTTCCACTTCACCGCTGGTTTCCCTTAATAGAGATGGCGACTGCAGCAGCACCCAATAATTAATTGAAAAATCAGCTCGGGTGAAGACACTGCTGGTATTACTGTAGGCTAATACTACAGTATTTGTAGCTACTGACTTATAATTTGCTCTGCAGGAGCCCGGAGCACCGCTTTAATTTTGCTCTCTGTTCTAAATGTCAACTTCGCTGTCCTCAAAAGTATGTTCCTTTTTATAAGTGTATCTGAACCCAAGAAAGAAATATCTATTTTGCAGGTTGTCAGTCTTAGATTGGGTGGATTATTTTTTTTTTTTTTTTTTTATTTGCACCTGTTGACCCCGCCAGCAATGCACTTTCTGCCCTAAGGTGCCCACTCACTGTATCTTCGGAGGAGCATTAAACTGTATGTAAAAACAGTATCCAGCCCAAGACATGTTGGTACTCCAACAATGTCCAATCGCCTAAAAATGTATCGGGTGGTGTCCTTGGGAACTAAGAAGCTATGCACAATACCAAACCGGGACCAGAGGATGCACAATTTCCTAGTAGTTCCACAATAGGATGGACAGCAGTCTCACCCACACAAAAAATCTTTATTGATATCAAAATGTTATACATAAATAACACAGTATGGCCTCCAAATCCATCTTCGAAGGAGCAGCCTTGTCCCCCTACGGCACAATATGTGTGTCTCTATCCTCTTCCAATCTGTCACTTTGGCTTTGATGGAGACTACTGTATTTACCAAATTACAGTCTACTCTTGTCACCATTAGAAAACCGGCTCTGAGGAATGGAGTATATGCATGTAGGCAAGAAATTATTGCAGTGAGGCTGCTGGAGATGCAAGATAAGTTGGGAAAATAAGTGTGTGTGTGTGTGTGTGTGTGTTTCATATGGTGGCTTGGCAAAATTGAATGTCACTGATTTTTTACATTTATTATTTTTTTTTAAATCTTTTAGGACAGGGTCACAGCCCCGCCCCTGCCTATTCTTCTAGCCTATTCTAAGCTAAACTCCCCCCACCCAGATGCCCATTTATCTCTTTCTTATGGTGGCAGCCTCCCACAGTGTGGAAATCTTGTCGGCTGCTGACCGTGCAGTAACTTTTTATTGACTTTTAATGGTACAGGTATATTCTGCTGTGTGACCTTACTCCAACAGTACAGGTATGGTCCATTAAGGTCTATGGAAAGTTACTGCACAAGCATGGGCAGTAGTCTGCTTCCCTTGAAATTGGGCATCTTTTTGGAGGGAGCTATGGTTTTAGTTTCAAAATTGTGTGCAGGCTGGGGATTTTGTAGGTTAAAGTGGACCTGTACTTTAATGTTTAATAAAAACCTATTTATAAAAGTTTTTTAACTGATACTTTGAAGTTTTTTCATTGTAAATATAAATCATTTAGGGTCAGTGTCTACAGGCTTTGAGCTTCTGTGAATGGTTTTGGTTTGGCATCAGTTTGTGAAACTTCTTAGCTCTTTGAGAATTCATTGACTTGCTGTTTGACCATTTGACATGCTGTTTGCGTCCCTTTTGACCTGATTTTGATCTGCTGTTTACGTCCATCTGACCTGCAATTGAATTGCTATCTACATACATCTGACATCCATCTGACCCGCTGTCTACATCCATCCACCCTGCGTTTGACCCGCTGTATTTTTATTTTTTTTTGCAGCCTAATGCATTCAAGGAGCATAAGTTACGCATAAATGACGCATCTAATTTCCTAACCACCTATCGCATTTTTTTTAGAGGCCCTGGAGCACCAGAACAGTGGAAACACCCACAGAATGACCCAGTTTTGGAAAGCAAACAATCAAGGTATTTTCTGAAAGGCATAATGAGCCTCTTTGAAAATTTCATTTTTGTTGCCCCATTTTTTATTTTATTTTTTGAAAATGCAGCAAAAAAATTAAAGCCCTTTTGCGTCTAAAAAAACAAAAAACAAAAAAAAAAAGTCAGTTAATAAGACATTTCTATAGGCATTCATAGAATTACACCTGAAAACACATTTTGCCATGCCTTCTGAGTATTGCAATACCACATGTGTGAGACATTTTTCACAGCCTGGCCACATAAGGGGCCCAGAATCCAAGGAGCACCTTCAGTAATAAGTTGGACTACCTGTCATATTTTTGACGGCCCAGGAGCATGAAGACAGTAAAGACACCCATAGAATTACCACATTTTGGGAAAAAAGCAAACACCCCAGGGTATTTTCTAAGAGGCATGTGGAGTCTATTTTAAAGACTTTTTTTGCCACAAGTTTTTGGAATAAGCTGAATAAAATTAAAATTTTGCCACAAGTTTTTGGAATAAGCTGAATAAAATTAAAATTTTTATTTTTTTACACAGTTGTCAATTTAAATTTTTCTCAAACAGTATGGGCATACTTGGAATTACAACAAAAAAACACATTCTACTACTCCCGAGTATGGTGATACCACGTGTGAGACTTTAAAAATTTTTGGACTGATTATATACACCGGACATTGTACCATTTTGTGTATCACTCAAATCAACCAATTGTATAAAAAACAATATAATGTAATGATCTGCCTCTATATGAGTTTTCAGGGAATTTTGTTTTTGGTGTAGCGTCACTTATAGCAGTCATAGTTCCTATAAGCCATGCAAGTCTAGCCTACTTGTATGTGACTGCCCCCAGGAATGCTATGTTCACTGGTCAGGAAGCATAGGAGGCTAAAGAAAAGAAGGGCAAACAAGGTGATGTGGCTCCAGGAGTGCAGTTGTCCACAGGGAATGGATGGAACTGGTGTCTCGCATGAACATAGTAAGTCAGACGTGCAGATAGTTGAGACATAGACAGCGACATGGTCAGCAAATAGACAAAGGATTGGTCCAGGGACAACAGGGAGAAATGAGATCAATAAACAGGCCAGGGTTTGTACAGGAGACAGGCGGAGGCAACACTACACTACACTACACTGGTGTGGCGTTGATCAGGAACACATTTGTTGACTGCAGTGGTCTTGTGACAGTGGGACTTGTGTAGCTGCAATCAGGAACACTGTAGCTTTCTTACACTGGACTGGGATCTAGTGTGGCAAGCGATCAGGAACACTTCTGCGGACTTATACTGGACTGGTGATATTAGTACCGTTGTGGCGATGATGCACCCATTTAATTATTTTTGTTTTCTAAGAATTAAAAAACACATGCATGAAGCAGGTTGACATCCTCCATGGGGCAAACATTAAAGAGGAAGTAAAGCCTCTTAAAAAAAAAAAAAAAAAAAAAAAGACACCCTGCAAGGCAAAGGCATAATGAGCTAGTATGCATAGAATACTAGCTCATTATGAATGACTTGCCTGAAAACAAAGCCCCCGAAGCGGTCCTCATCCACGATCTTCTGCACCGCCATCCAGCGCCTGAGTGACTTCCGGGTCTCGCCGCTCCAGCGCTGTCATTCGCTGGAGCGGCGATGACGTCACTCCCGCGCATGCGCAGGAAAGCGGCATATCGCCGTGAACCCGGCATGCGCAGTGCGCCGTAGACAGCGATGCCTTTTCTTTTCTAAATATCTCCTAAACCATGTAGGTTTTGGAGATATTTATTGGACCTACAGGTAAGCCTTAATCTAGGCTTACCTGTAGGTCAAAGTGGTTTGTAAGGGTTTACAACCACTTTAAAGCGGAAGTAAACCCATCGATTTAACAGTCAAAAAAAAAAAGGCATGCCGTGAATGCTAACTGCACATTGGCTGTGCTCTCAACCAAACAGTCAAACCATCCAATGGCTGGTGTCATAACGGATCACATGTGCAGCACTGTGGCAGTTAAAGATTAAACAGAGGCAAAGATGGCAGCTTCCTTGGCTGAAAAGATAGGGGGGTTTACTTCCACTTTAAGTCATAACTTTTTTCAACTAGTTAAACCTGAAATGAGATTGTAGACCTTTCCTTCCAAAAGTGCCAGTTTCTTTAATAATCCTTCTTCTTTTTTTTTTTTATATCTATACAAAAATGTTTTTTGCCTTTCATCTGTTTTAAATGGAATGAATTGTTTACAATCGCTTTAAGTCTTGTTTCATATTGGAGCTAATTCTCACTTTTGCTAATTTAATTAAAATGCCAAAACATGCTTTACTGAAGTAAATGATGGGGGTGGGACAAGAGGGAGTTGGGTTTTATTTCTAATGGAGTAGTTCAGGCTTCATGTAAATAAGAGACTACAGGGCCACAGGTATTGATCTAAAGACAGGTGCTTTCAGACAACAAAAGGTATCTGAACCTCGGCACTGATCTTTCTTTGCATGTTTGTTGTGCTTGGTCAGTGGAGTGCGGCTGTAGGCTATACATGGTTTTTGTCAGTATATACAGTGCTGTGCAAAAGTTTAAGGCAAGTGTCTCATCTGCTGCATTAAGTTTCCTTTGCCAACCACTGTGTCTACAGTCCTCAACGTTGCCCAATCCATGGTGTCCTCGATGCTGAGAAATACAGGCAGATACTTATCTATCATGCAATACCATCAGGGAGGTGTGTGATTGGTCCCAAATTTATTCTGCAGCAGGGCAATGACTCCAAATATACAGCCATGTCATTAAAAGCACTCTTCATCATAAAGAAAAAGGAGTCCTGAAAGTGATGGTTTGGCCCCTACAGAGAAGAGATTTGAGGCAGCCTACATCCATAGATGATCTGTGGTTAGTTCTCCAAGATTTCTCATTAAAAGAAGTATGGACTTGGAGAAAAAAGTCCTAGGTGGATGCAGCATCGATTTCCCCACTGGCTCTGCAGTGAGAACTGAGCAATTCTATACTGCTGATCACTCAGTTCTTGCCCCTCCACTCTGAGCAGAGAGCCCTAACTGTCAGTCTCCATCTCTCTGCTCTCACTGGGAGGAATGCTGAGAGGCTGAGCCAGGTGCTGGTCCAGGCATCTGGGTGGATCCCGACCATATGGTTGGAGTCTTTCCTGAGCCTAGACCAGCTGTGTGACGTCAGCTGACAGCGGAATTTAGTCTGCTGAAAACGGGTCACAGGAGTTGCGAATGAAGTGCCCTTCTGTGACCTACAGAAGAAGTACAGCCAAGGAAGCTTTGGCTGTATTACTTTAAAGTGGTTGTAAAGTAAAAAATGTGACTTTTACCTACAGGTAAGCCTACCTGTAGGTAAAAAAAATATCTCCTGAACCTGTACGGTTTAGGAGATATTCCCCGTGCAATGCGCCGCTGACTGCAGCGGCACATGCGCACGTGGGATTCTTGGCTGAATGGCCGGCAGAATCCGAACCCTGCTGGGAAGAAGTCTCCCGTGCACATGCGCGGAAGAGATGACATTACGGCTCCAGACACAGCGCTGGAGTCGCGATACCCGGAAGACACGCCGAGGCAACATGTCAGCTACCTCGGCGTGGGTCACCGATGCCTTGTTCTAAGGTAAGTATTTCATAATGAGCTAGTATGTAAAGTTTCAGCGGGTTTACTCCCGCTTTAAGAACTAGCTTCGAAGTAAAGAAGACCAAGTCCTAGAAGTGATGGTTTGGCCCCCACAGAGCCTTGATCTCAATCTCGGGGATTACATTTAGAGACCATAATTTGAGGCAGTCTACATCCACAAATGATCTGTGGTTAGTTCTCCAAGATGTTTGGAAGAAATTTTACCTGCCAAGGTCTCAAATACTGTGTGCAAGTGTACCTAGAAGAATTGATGGTGTTTTGAAGGCAAAGGGTAGTCGCACCAAATTTTGATTTCTCTTCCGTTAATTTACTTTCCATTTTGTTACGTGATAAAAATAAACTATTACCCTTCTATTTCTGAAAGCATTTTTAATTTACAGCTGTTTTCCACACCTGCCTAAAACTTTTGCACAGTATTGTAGTTCCCTGGTTCTAGCTGGGCTTGACCCAAAATTATTTGTGGTCAATTTGATTTAAACAAATCTAAAGTGACGGTAAAACTACCGTAACACACAAATGTTCTGCCATGTTTTTAATAATTATTTTTTTCCATTTGATGTAACAGGAAACAGTTTATCGCTATAGTGAACATTATTGTATTTGTGAAAGAGGGTTATGTTGTCTCAGCTTTTAATGGTCATAAATGATTGATGATCTGGGATGATGCAAGATATATAAAGCTACATCTGTTGCTTCATCAATCAGATGACTAAGTTATCAGTGACATGTCACTAGCACTTGTGATGACAACTTTGTCTTGTTATAACTTTTAGATCTAAGGTGTTTTGGTTTTTTTTTTTGTTTTTTTTATACATGAGCTTTCACAGTTTTTTTGGTTTTGTACAAATTAAATTTTTTGATTTTTTTACGTGATGGTCTTGCATATCTTGTGGATTAGAAAAGTATACTTGGTTTTAGTGGTTCAGTATTTTTGATGCTGTACAGTGGTCCATTGAACAAATATTTTGCCCTGTGGTCATGTTTATGTTCTTTGATTGCTTCGTATTGCTATTTAGTCTTCATCGTATGTGATTCCCATTTTTTCATTAGAATTGGTCTATCCAGTCTAAGCTAAAACCTATTTAACGGTAATGTGTCACGTGTGAAGCAAGATTTTGTGTTGTAGAGCCATTGGGTGGCCACTGATGATTTCGCTGCGGCGGGCAGCTGCTTGGCATGAGATCTGGAAGCTAGTGGAGATCAATGTAGTAGCGTTTATTACTACAGTTATTTTCGGCTTCCATGGGGGATCGGCTAAGTATACATGCATATTTACAGTGGTCCAAGCTGGGCCTCTGATTGGAGGTGGAGTGGCCTGCTTCCTTCCCTTTTTTTTTTTTTTTTTAAATTTTTTTTATTATCTTTAAGATTGCTTCTTTACACATACCTTTTTATAGGCCTTGTGAACACTGGGGCCCTTGTAAATGCCCCCCCCCCCCCGTGCCTAAGCAAAGTGTGTGTGTAGGCACGTCAAGCACTTGGGCATTTATTTATTTCATTGGCCAGAATATTCATTTATACTGGCCATTGAAATTAAAAAGGGCTCAAGCGCTAACTGCGCCTAGCGTTTAGGCAGGATTAGACGCTTTACCTGCATTTAGGCATGCCAGTCGTTTCTTCTGCCAAAACGCTTTTTTTCCGCCGCCTGTAAATGCCTATGTTTGCATGGACACATAGGCTAACCTGGAAGGGATGTTTAGAGACCGTAAAAGTCAAACGCATGTAAAACAGGCATTTTTGAGCTCAAGTGGGCATGAGGCCAAAATCTTTTGGTCAGTCCAGTGACATTGGTGCCTTCTCTGATGACCTCCTGTAGAACTCAAGTGGTGAGGACACTACTGTAAGGGGAACCTATGATATGCAGGGGGCAGAGGATCTGATGTAAGAATGGGATTGTGATTTAAGAGGAGGGGACTGTGAAGTGAGGGATCATCACACAAACGAGATCTGGACCTCTGTTGGAAGAAAATGTTTACTGATTGGACCTCCCGTGAATTTGAATTCATTACCCCTGAACTAGAGCCTCTGATCATTGCTGGATACCGATAGTGTGCATACAGGGATGGCGTTTCTGGCCGCCGCTATTCCTAGTGTTAAGGGTTAATTGCACACTTTGTGTAATAGTTTGATGCAAAGTATTGTTTTTCAGGACTGGTTTAATGTTTGCTTGTAAACTTTGTGAGGGTGACGTCTTCTGTGACGTTGCTTGTTTCTTTTGAATATTCCTGCTTTGTAGGTGTATGAGAGCACAAGTGTTCAGGGCTGTGATAGTATCGTGTTCGGGTTTTACAGGGAGGTGTGGCTCGGCGTTCCTTTATGCTATGACATTGTTCAGTGTGGTTATTTTGCCCTTCCATGTGTGAGTGGGTTCCCTATTCTGCTGGAATCACAGACTTTCCTTCACACTAGTCATGGTGAGTGGGCAAATATGGGTCAAAGAAACATTGTATGTACACAAAGCTAAATTCCAGCTGTGTCTTTTTGATTTGCATAAATATGGTAATCATCTTTAATTTGCATAGTCATATCATGAATATGCTTTACAGCTTTTTACCCTGTTTAATAGTTTTTTCATCCTGGATTCTTTGCTTTAAGTACTTTGCAAACTTAAAGTGGAGGTTTTACAAGGGGATTGTTTACAATCCATCAGTCTAAAATAGAAATGAAAGGCAAAACATTTGTGTGTGTATATGTGTGTGTGTGTATATATATATATATATATATATATATATATATATATATATATATATATATATATATATATATATATATATATATATATATATATATATATATATATATATAATTTTTTTTTTTTGATCACATTCCCTGTGTTCCCTCTGTTCTTCATTGCCTAAGTGCTGGGGGAGGAGCAATACACTGAGCTTCCCAGTGAATGGCTGTGCAGGGGAGGTGTCAGCACAAGTCTGATCATTGAAGACTAGCAGGTTTAGATCCCAGCACAGCTAGAGAACTGACCACGTTGTGCTCTCCTGCTTAGCGTGATCCATTTTTAATAGGAAAGCAGATGGACTGGCAGGATCGGCAGGGATTTCCCCCAAAGGAACCAATACAAATAGAACGGGATACTTTTTCATACAAGTACACGGTACAGCAGGCACAAATCAGAAAAAGGAAATGTTGGGGTAACAAACACTTTAAGATTAGGTTATTGCATTTTTACTATTAAATAAAATGTTTCGTCTTTCATGGTTTTGTTTTTTTGATAGAGATCTATAGATAGATGTAACTGTTATCAATGTACAGTACTATATTTCTGTTCTAAATATATTTCACATCTATTGAGGAATAGAATTAGTCACTAGCAAACAAAAAAGTGTCCGATCTGTCCGCCGCAATGTCGCAGTACCGATACCCTTTTTTTGTTTATAGCGCAAAAGAAAGCTCTATGTGTGGGGAAAAAAGGACATCCATTTTGTATTGGTACAACGTCGCATGACCGTGCAATTGTCGGTTAAAACGACGCAGTGCCGCATCGCAAAAAATGGCCTGGTCATTAAGGGGCCAAATCTTCCGGGGTTGAAGTGGTTAATTGATTTAGAAATAACGAAGGAGTAGCCCACACCTGGCCAGCTTTTGATTCAATTGTCCAATTATTTTTGGTCCCTTGAAGAAGGGGGGGGGGGGGGGGGGGCTATTCTTAAGAGCTGTAATTCCTCCTTCCTCCGATTTTGGATGTACATACCCTCAAATACCATGTGCACTTTCATCCCATATCCACTATATAACTATAGTTTAAATATGTTTTGGTAAATACCTGAAAAAAAACTAATTGTGCCTGTGTCCAAATATATATATGGACCTAACTGTATACCATAGTTTGTAGACACTGTAACTTGGCAGAATTCATTTTTGCCTAAATTTTATGAAGAAACTTATTGGCTATGTTTTATAACTGAAAAAAAAATTTAAATAAATAAATTGGTATTTTTTTTTTTTTTATATTACAAAAAATAAAAAACGCTGAAAAACAAATTTTATAGCTTACGCTATTGGTGTTTTTTATATCATCCAGTGTACATGAGGCCTTAAAGCAGGGCTCGACGAATCCCAGGCGCCAGGTCGCATTGGCGACTAGAATTAGTGACCTGGTGCCTGGGGCAGCACATCTTGGGTATGTATGTCTTTCTGTGTAAATTTTAAGATGGCTTTTTTTTTTTCTCAATATAAAAATTGATTGTCGGTCGTTAACCACTTGCTTACTGGGCACTTAAACCCCCCTCCTGCCCAGACCAATTTTCGGCGCTGACGCACTTTGAATAGGAATTGCGCGGTCATACAACACTGTACGTGGTAAGGGGTCGGGATCGACCGCCTAACCCTGTTCGATGATCCAGCGAGACTCGCTGATCACATAGAGCAAATTTTGTTAAGCCCTGCCTTAAAGTAAAATAACAAATGAACACATAAATGTGAACACCGATCCGATTCCAGTGCTGGGGGGAATAAAGTCTCCGGACTATTTTCCTGTGAATCCAATGAGAGTTCAGCCAAACATCGCATGCGATAGTGAGTGCGGGTGCGAATCACAAGCGATGTCTGTGTTCTCACAAGTGTGAACCCAGGCTTTAGTGTAAGATTGCTTAGATTAATTTTGTATTATTTTCTAACTCTGCCAATCTGTATGTCTTTCAGGTGTTCTGACTAAAGACCGTTGTGTTAACTCCACCCCTTCAGAATATATTTATACCCAGCCACAGCTTGGAATGTGCCGTCCTATGGAGGATTAAATTGTGCAGCTTTAAGGAGGTTCTGCACAGAAGGACTTCAAACAAGTGCAAGAAAAGGAGAGCTCTAAGGAAATAAAATGTCATCTAACAGGGGTCAGAATCCTCATGGACTTAAACAGATTGGCTTGGACCAGATCTGGGATGACCTGCGGGCCGGCATCCAACAAGTTTACACCAGACAGAGCATGGCAAAGTCCAGATACATGGAACTCTATACGTATCCTTAAATCTGCTTCCAGAGTGTTACACTTCTTGGTAAATCTTGAAGGACTCCTGGAACGTGGAATTGTCAGATCCTGGAGAATCTTCTGGATATAAAAATAATAGAAATTTTTTGATATCCGTTTTGTAGGATTATTCCCTAAAAAAAATTGCAAAATGCTGCAAAAGCCACATATTGGCAGGTTATCAGAAAATGCAGCGTTTCTTGGTCTAATTGCTTAGCTGTTTCTAGAACCTCGGAAATGTCCGATTCCAGCAGAATGCAAAAACCTGGAGACCGGCTTGGCTTCTTTAATTTGAAGGGCTGGGCAGAATTCAAATTTTAATAGCGTATGTTGGTCAATGATCCCAATTTTACAGCTGGAAATTTTATTTTTTTCCCCAACATTTTTAAAAGTGTTATTGATGGCAATGCAAAAACTGCTTATTGTAGGGGCACAGGCAGCTGTGTGATTTGTTCTGTGTTAAGTAGTGAAATATTGTTGAGAAGGAGACTTGTCTATTGAGGCTACTTGGCGTCCTCAAGTGAAGCAAGAAGCACTGTCCTAAAGTGTATGTAAAGGCAAAACTTTTCACTTTTTTTTTTTTTTTTTCCCCCCTTATATTTTAATTTCTGTATGTGACCCTGTTGTGGTGGCTCACTCCTCTGTGCTGATCATTGTTACTGAGACAGAAAGCGAGAGGAAATCCAGTTACCAGTACAAGAGGTGAGGGGAAATCCTCCAATGGTAACTCCATTGCTGTAACATCTGTCTAAAAGGGGAATTTCCTTCACATTCATTTAAAGTGTAAGTTCACCTTTACAGAAAATCTGTAAGGTGACCTTACACTGGGCCCCCTCCCATTCCCCCTCCGGTCCTCCTGTACAAGATTGCCGCAGTCCCCTGCTGTCGGACATCAAAAAGCCGCTTCACCATTCTGGGGATTTAAAATCCTGGCAGATTTTTCTCCGTGGAGGGCTGACAGTATGAACTAGATGGCTTCTGATTGGTAAGCGCCGTCCATGTGACGGTCCTGACCAATTAGAATCCCTGTAGTCTGTACTGGCTAAGCAATACAGACCGGAGATTAGGCTGCTGATATTTTAAAATCCCCGAACCAGTGAAGCTGCTCCTCAGTGTCTGACAGCGGGGGATCGCAGCAATTGGGTACAGTGGATCCAGCGTAAGGTCACCTTACAGATTTTCTGTAAAGGTGAACCTACGCTTTAACTTTCTGTAGCATCTAAGGAAGTGAAGGTAAATCTCAGCAGTACGCCAATGGTAAAAAAATAATCTGACTGGGTTAAACCAGTCCCTGATCTATCCAAAACTTTTAAGTTTTGGCTTAACATACGCTTCAAAGTGAATCTGTGCAGATTAATCACTTGTTGACCACCCTGTAGCAGTTTTACACCTGCACTTCCGCCAGCAGGGGGCATGCACCACTTCTGCTGTGATTATTCACAGGAGATGGCGTTCTGCAGGTGTCGGGCACTCAATGTCTGCCACCCACCCACCGATCATCGGGTAGAGGCACAGAACGGAACTCTGCCTATGTAAACAAGACAGATCTCCATTCTGACAGGAGGGAAGGAATGGATTCTACATTCCTGCAAAGCAGGACCTAAAGCCCATCTCTAGTAAAACCAGCAGACGTTATACACACAAACACTGGCTAGGTACACAGTTAACCCTTTGAACCCCCTAGATGTTTAACCCCTTCCCAGCCAGTGTCATTAGTACAGTGGCAGTGCATATTTTTAGCACTGATCACTGTAGTGGTGTTGCTGGTTCCCGCAAAGTGTCAGTTATTGTCCGATTGTCTGCCGCAATATTGCAGTACTGCTATAAGTTGCTGATCGCTCTCATTACTAGTATAAAAAAAAAATAAAATTCCAGTAAATATACCATAGTTTATAGACTGTATATACATGCTACACAACCCATATTGAATGTTATTAACCTTTTCCCGCCGGCTGTATGCATATATGCGCCCTCTCGTGGGTGGGCGGGCTTTAACACCAAGAGGCCACATATATGCGGCCTTATGTAAACATCTTTCTGTGCTGAGAGCATGCCCTATGTGCTCCCATGACAGTTACCAGCGAGTATCGGAAAGCTCCCGGTGCATAATTGTGATCAGGAGCTTTCCGATCGTGTGACCACAGTGACGGCCAATCAGTCACGTGATCAGAATGCCCGCTTCCACTTCTCACCATTTAGAGCCTCTTAAAAGGTCAGGATTCAGCAGTGGGAAGGGGTAAAAATTACATTTTCCTTTTTACACAGTTGGTGTACACAGAACTTTCCTAGAAATGTAATTTCCAGACCCTGCAACTTTTCCTAATACACTCTGCAAGTACATCAGCTGACTAATGATCATGGGCACTCTCATCCAGATTCACTCTTCACATTGACTAAGGCTAGGTTCACATCTGTGCGGGTGGTGCCACTATGGGACTTTCACAAATACCGGCACCCACAAAGAGAAATGTGGGATCCATTAATCCTAATGGCATGCTGCCCGCACTGGACATTGCACCTGTACTGGGAACCTTGGTTCCCATGCGGGCTGCGATTTCAAAAATAGTGCAGTGACTTCTTTCCTGTGTTGCGGGGCATGGCAGTCCATTCAGATAAATGGGCTCTCTTGCCCCCGCTAACCGCGGCCCAGACGGCTGCATAGGTGTGAACCTAGCCTAACGGCTTTTTCCTCAGAGCAGAAACAGATAAGAATCTGCCAAAATGGTTATAAAATCCTTGCAATATATATTGATCACTTGAAGGAATTGTGTTTCTCAAAAGTTAAGTTACTCTTTAACCACTTTCAACCCACTGTACATTTTACTGCGGGTGGCCGGGAGGCAGCTATTGCTAGGCAATGTACCCATACATCGAGCAAGAGGGGGGGCGCATCGGGCAATGTCCCCGTAGGTCAACGCCTGTTTTCAGGTGCACACGCCCCCTGATAACCTGTGCTGTGATTGAACACAGCAAGAGTTTGTCAGCAGGTTTCAGACAATGATTTTGGCCAATCGCAACACAGAGTTCTGTGTTTTCAAACACACTGCACTCTGTATACAGACAGCGATTTGGATCTCGCTGTTTCTTCTCCCTGAAATAAACTGAGTTCAGGGAGAAAAAGTAGCCAGATCTGCTAGTAAAAGCAGCCCACATTACACATATCACACTTGTTAGGCATAACGTTAACCTCTTGATAGCTCCTTGATGATAACCCCTTCCTAGCCAGTCCGATTAGTACAGTGTACAGTATTATCACCGATCACTATATTAATGTCACTAGCAATCTCCATGTCAGTTAGTGACCCTCCCAGCAAATGTCTGTTAACACCAGATTGCCCGTCACACTATTACAGTCATGCTATAAGTCTCTAATCACCGCCATTACTAGTATAGCGTCTAAAGCTGCGTATATGTACCATAGTTTGTAGAAGCTAGAACATTCAGACAAACCAACGCACACTTTTCTATTGAAAAAAAAGACTAGGAGCCCAGAATACATTTGGCCCAAATTTATGAAGAAATTTTGATTTTTAATTAGATATGTTTTAGAACAGAAAGTGAATACAATTTTATATACATTTTATTTGCGTGGTGTTCCATGACTGAGCAATAGTCAGTTAAAGTAGTGCAGTGCTGAATAGAAAAAAAATGGTCAGGTCATGAAGGGGGTAAAACCTTCTGGAGGTCAAGTGGTTAAGTTCTTGTTTAGCTCACTTACGCCTCAGTCGGTGTAAAAATTATGCATTCGAGGCTACTAAGGTGCTTATTATGAAAAAGCTTGGTTGTCTTTTCACTTAAAGGGCAATTCAATTTAAAGTAAAAGCAATGCAAAGGCATGGTCTTACAACCTCAAAGTTGTGGTGAGACCACAACTTTCTTGTTTCAAAGCCTCAGTGCTAATTAATCTGACATGCCCTTTTCCTAATAAGCCTGTGTGAGGAATATGACCGTTACGCAGCTATCCTAGCATAGAGCACTGGAAAGAAGGGCAGGAGCAGAAAGTTTAGAGGGAAGTTATTTTAACACCTTTTCCATGCAAAAATCTGCCACAAATCATTATATGGACTATAATCACTTGACCCCCAGAAGATTTACCCCCCCCCCCCCTTCATGACCAGGCCAACTTTTGCAATACAGCACTGTTAATTTAACTGACAATTAAACGGTCTTGCAACGCTGTACACAAAAAATGTTTTCCTTTTTTAATCAAGCTTTCTCTTGGTGGTATTTGATTACCGCTGCGTTTTATTATTTTTTGTGCTTTAAACAAATAAGACTGACGATTTTGAAAAAAAATATTTTTTACTTTCAGCTATAAAACATATCTAATAAAAAAAAAAAAAAAAAATCCAATTTTCTTCATAAATTCAGACTAATATGTGTCCTGCTACATATTTTTGGTTAAAAAAATAAAAATAATCGCAAAACGGTAATATTGATTGGTTTACGTGAATGTTATAGCTTCTACAAACGAATGGGATATATACTGGATTTTTATATATATTTTTGCTAGTAATGACGGCGATCAGCAACTTGGCGGGATTGCAATATTGCGGCGGACAATCTGACACTGACACCTTTGACACTTTGTAGAAACCAGTGACCCGAATACAGTGATCAGTGCCAAAAATATGCACTGTCACTGTACTAATGACATTGGCTGGGACAGGGTTAAAGGAGTTGTAATAGCATTTTTTTTTTTTTTTTTTTTTTTTAAATCTTAATGCATTCAGATAAAAAGCCTTCTGTGTGTAGCAGCCTTCCCAGCACCCCCTAATACTTACCTGAGCCCCCTTTCTGTCCAGCGATGTCCACAAGTTCCTTGGCTGACTAGGACTCTCCCTCCTGATTGGCTGAGACACAGCGGCGCCATTGGCTCCCGCAGCTGTCAGTCAGTTAGCGAATCGGGAGAAAGAGGGTGCGGGTCTGAATGGCAGCACCATGTCTGAATGGACCCGAGAAGAGCAGGATCTAGGCTGCTCTGTACAAATCGCTTTAAACATCTAGAGCGATCAAAGAGTTAAATGTTTGCCTAGCCAGTGTTTGGGTTTACTATTAAGGATGAGCTCCGGCGTGTTTGCACAGCCCATGTGCAGAGCCCACCACAAAGTCGGCACTGCGCTGCGCTAATCACAGGCAGTGAGACATTGTCCCGATGCGCGGTTCCAGAGATCGGGAAATGTCTCACTGCCTGTGATCAGCGCAGTGCCGACTTCCTGGCGGGCTCTGCACGTGGGCTATGCGAACACGCTGGAGCTCATCCTTATTTGTGCTGCTCTTACTAGGGAAAGAGATGGATTGATCCTGTGCGCAGCTGCTGCTCTGTAGCAGTGATAATTCTATAGGGTGTTTAGCAAGTTTTTTTACACACGTTTCTTAAAGCAGAGGTTCACACAAAAATTGAACCTCCGCTTTTTGGAACCATCCCCCCCTCCGGTGTCACATTTGGCACCTTTCAGGGAGGAGGGGGATGCAGACACCTGTCTAAGACAGGTATTTACACCCACTTCCTAGGCGTAGACTCCCACTATGCC
Organism: Lithobates sylvaticus; assembly: GCA_028564925.1. NCBI lineage: Eukaryota > Metazoa > Chordata > Amphibia > Anura > Ranidae > Lithobates > Lithobates sylvaticus. The sequence goes on along the minus strand of CM053030.1, from coordinate 375,043,461 downwards.
TCTTTCTGACCCCCCCCCCCCCCGTGCTGTTGTCTGCTGGGACACACACAGGTCCCAGGAGATAGCGGGGACCATTCGGACTGCGCATCGCGACTTGCGCATGCGCAGTAGGGAACTGAAGCCGCAAGGATTGATTTCCTGATTCCCTTTCCGAAGATGGCGGTGGCAGCATCCGAGGGACTGTTCGGCCTCGGGTGCCGACATCGCTGGACCGGTGAGTGTCCTTATTTTAAAAGTCAGCAGCTGCAGTATTTGTAGCTGCTGACTTTTAAAAAAATAAAAATAAAAAACTTCCGCTTTTTAAGTTTTTAAAATCAATATTTTTTGCTAGAAAATTACTTGGAACCCCCAAATTATATATATATATATATATATATATATATATATATATATATATATATATATATTTACCATATTTATCGGCGTATAACACGCACCCCAAGTTTAGCAGGGAATTTTAAGGAAAAAAAGTTATAGGGGGAAAAAAAACCCTTACATTTAGGCGTCATTTGCAGTCTTGCCGACGTTTAAATTTCCCGCCGCGAGACAAACCGCGCATGCGTGGCCGAAAAAGACAGAGCTGACTGTTCGGTTCCGCTCGGAGTCCCGCCTCCCTGCTGTTTCGGGAGCGAGCGCAGGGAGGCTGTACTACGAGCGGAGCTGAACAGTCAGCTCGGCCTTTTTCGGCCGCGGTCACCAATTTTTCTCTCTTTTTTTTTTTTTTTTTTTTTTTTTTTTTTTTTTGGTATCGGCGTATAACACGCACCCACGACTTTTCCCCCGATTTTAAGGGGGGGAAAAGTGTGTGTTATACGCCGATAAATACGATATATTATATAGTTTTAGCAGAGACCCTAGGAAATAAAATGTCAATTGCTGCAATATTTTATGTCACACTATTTGCCCAGCGGTCTTTCAAACGCAGTTTTTTTGGGAAAAAATACACTTCAATGAATAAAAAAAAGAAACAGTAAAGTTAGCCCAATTTTTTTTTTTTTTTTGTTTGGTTTTAATGTGAAAGATGTTACGCCGCGGGAATCGTGAGAGAATGGTGATCCATCTTCTAAGCAAAAAGAATTGTGATTCTCATTTTAGCCAGAATGGTGCCGCTCTAGCATACAGCATAAATGTATGCTAATGACCACCAATGCTGCTGCTCAGAACCGACATGCAAGAATCAACAATGTGCAGTCAGTGTTGCCTCCACTGCTGGTTACACACTGTTGATGTTTTATAGTTCAGTCCATGACCTCGGCTGATTCTGAATGACTCATTGAAGGCTGACATGTAAACATTCATCATGGGGGATCAGTGTCTGCCCCATCGCTGCCACTTGCATATTGTGCATATTGATCTGTAGGTCCTGATTGGCAGCAAATAAGGTCCATGTATACCTGTACAGCATACAATGCAGCCCTAATGCATGACCTTAAAGGCAATTTTTTTCTAGTTTTAGTTTGCTCCCAGAATGCTTGAGCCCATAGCATACAATACTACTGTGTACAGAGCCATGTAAATCACGCATCTGAATGCAGCAAATTGTACGCCTATATGCACAAGCCCTTAAAGTAGCAGAACAAAAATGGCAAATATTTTGGCTGGTAAAACTGTTCACAAATCCTTTTTTCAGCTCTCTTTTTTAACTATTTGATTAGCATCCAAATGAAAAGGAAAAGATTTTATGGACTTTTTTTGTGGTGTTTTTCTTTTTAAATGTGCATTTTCGTATCCTAGTTATTTTTCCCCTTAACTTGTCCTCTCAGTCATGTTTATAACTACTGTACAAGTGTACACCAGTCTAATCAAGCACGAGGTTCTGGAGTGCCGCCATCAAAGTCCAAAAAAGGCCAGACCCCTGGAGGGGCCCAGTTTGTTGGGCTTGAACTCTATAAGAGATTAAAAGAGTTTTTGAAGAGTTACTTAACAAATCTACTGAAGGTGAGTGTTTTATTTTTAACCACTTTCAGACCAGCCTCGTTTTGGATTTTAGGTGTTTACATGTTTAAAACTGTTTTTTTTGCTAGAAAAAAAAACTTAGAACCCCCAAACATTATATATTGTTTTTTTTTTTTATAACACCCTAGAGAATAATATGGAAGTCATTGCAATACTATTTTTCACACCGTATTTGCGCAGCGGGTCTTACAAGCGCACTTTTTTTGGAAAAAAGTCACTTTTTTTAATAAAAAAATAAGACAACAGTAAAATTAGCCCAATTTTTTTTTTTTGGATTGTGAAAGATAATGTTACGCCGAGTAAATTGATACCCAACATGTCACGCTTAAATTGCGGCCGCTCGTGGAATGGCGTCAAACTTTTACCCTCAAAAATCTCCATAAGCGACATTTAAAAAATTCTACAGGTTGCATTTTTTGAGTTATAGAGGAGGTCTATGGCTAGAATTATTGCTCTCGCTCTACCGATCGCGGCGATACTTCACATGTGTGGTTTGACTACCGTTTTCATATGCGGGCGCTGCTCACGTATGCGTTCGCTTCTGCACGCGAGCTCGTCGGGACGGGGTGTTTTTAAAAAAAAAATTTTTTGTTTTTTTCTTATTTATTTTACTTAATTTTATTCTTTTTTACACTGTTTGTAAAAAAAAAAAAAAAAAAAAAAAAATGAATCACTTATTTTCCTATTACAAGGAATGTAAACATCCCTTGTAATAGAAAAAAGCATGACAGGTCCTCTTAAATATAAGATCTGGGGTCAAAAAGTCCTCAGATCTCATATTTGGACTTCAATGCAAAAAAAAAAAATGACCTTTTGGAAATTCCCCTTTAAGACGTATGGGCGGAAGTGACGTTTTTACGTCGCTTCCGCCCTCCTATGGTAAAGAGATGAGTGGGGGCCATCTTAGCCAATCTCTATACACAGGCAGGGAAAGGACCCGATCGCCTCCCCCGCCGCCGATAACGGTGATCTCGAATCCGCCGCAATGACCACCATGATCTTAAAGGGGAACGCTCACTGTGAAGAGGATACCTCGGTTGTGGCAGCAACTGCTGCCGTTACCGAGATATCCCTCTTCAAAAAAATGACGTGTGTATATATACAGTAAGCGGTCGGTAAGTGGTTAAAGAGCAGTTTTGTCTTTTGTATTTTTTGTCTTTTGTGTATTTGAAAGATCAGTTTAGTGCAAGCCTGGTCGCTGCTTAGTTCTACCTCCCATAGTAGTTGTTGTACCTTGCTCCTCTTATTTCACTTTTGGTCTACCAGACAGAGTCTGTCTGTCTGACAACAATAGTTTCATTGCAGTCTCTAATGATGTGAAACACCCACTGTGCTACTGGTGGCCAGAAACCATGTGATCTAGGCTCTGTGTCACACGAGGGAGCTCGGGAGCAGCGTTTTTTTTTATTTTTATTTTATTTTTTTATTCATGGCAAGAAAAAGGTACTATTCATTTACTCAAAATAATAATGGTGTTCTGCCTTACTGATTCGTGTACATTTTAATGAGAGAGATCCACTTTATTTTCTTAGAATATGTGGCACAATCATGAGTAAAATAGAACAATGTATTTCTGTCCTAAAATATTGCTACACAACCTAGTTATTCCAAGAACATGACCCTAGGATCTTTTGTATGATTAGGTTTATGTGCTCACTCTGCAGGATGGAGAAGATCTCATGGATGAAAGTGTACTAAAGTTTTACACACAACAGTGGGAAGACTATCGGTTTTCTAGTAAAGTACTGAATGGCATTTGTGCATATCTCAACCGCCATTGGGTTCGGCGTGAGTGCGATGAAGGGCGCAAAGGAATATATGAAATTTACTCGGTAGGCGGTTTTTATTCTTTCTACTTCCTTACGTACAAGAAAACCATAATTGTTTAGGGCCAATGTACTTTCCTTTTTTTCCTTAATGTTACAAGTTTTTCAAAAAGATATATATCACATATATTTACAGTGCATTTAAAAAGTGTGTTTTTTTTTTTTTTTGTTTTTTGTCGTAGACCATTGACTTGCAGTGGATTTATTTATTTATTTATTTATTTATTTTAAACTGATGAACAAAGATGCACGTTAATCATTAAAAGGGGTAATTCCACTTTTGTGGGAAAAAAACTAGCAAATAAAAAATGAACATCCCATATACAATTGCTATGCCAGCCATATTGTAATTTAATGTTGTTAATAATCACCTTTCTATATTAATCTACAGTGCTGTATTTTCTATAAAATTCAATGCAATATGACATCCTGCATCCCAGTGTACAGAATGCCTCCAAAAATGTCATTCCCTGCTTGTGATTGGCTCACTGATTTTCACAGACGTCTGCACTAAGACACAAGTTTGATTTTAGGCATTCACTGCAACAAAAATTAAATTTTTGGGGAGATGGCCACTAGGCATGAATTACTTCTAAAGAAATGCAGACACTGCAACTTTTTCACTGATTTCATCAGCTGATTATAATGAACTAGTCACTCCTATTCCAAATTAGTATGCAAAAGATGTGCTCAAACAGACAGCTATTTCTTCCAGCAGAAACAAATCTGCAACAAAAGTAGTTAAAAACTTGCAATGTACATTGATCACCCAGAAGGGATTGATTTATTTTCCTCATCAAAAGTGGAGTTACTGTTTAAGTCCCCAGGACTCAAGTCGCTCCGACTTAGAAAAAAGGTTCCTGTAAGACTTTCGGGGCGACTTGAGGCCACTTGCATTGACTTCTATACAGAAGTCGTTTTGCAAGTTGCCGCGGCTTTCGTGTCCGGATCGCCTGAGGCAGTCGCGCTGCAAGTCGTGCTGCCTCAGTGTGAACCGACACTTAATTCCAGAGCATGTTCTTCATTTTGGCAGAAGATGGCTTTGTTTTGGTAGCAAATTTGGATACATATGCTTTCTTTCAATCTTGCATCACAGGCACTTCATATTCCGGATTTCTTGGATTATGCTGCCACCTTCAGGTGAATGCACACTGGTCAAAAAGGGGCAGGATATCCCACCCAGGAATAACCCCTACCCCCAGCTTCGCTAAGCCTCAGTTTTTAGCTGGTGTCTGTAGGTGATGGATGTGCCTACCTCCCTTTTTTTTTTTTTTTCTTTTTTTTTTTTTTTTTTTTTCTGTGGGCTTTAGAACCCTACATTATGGCTTCATGTGGACTGGTCGCCTGAGGATAAGAGGGGACCGTACCTGGACAAATGCAAGAGCGAGGACAAGTCTGTTGCTGGGTGACGCTGGATCCTATCGGCAATGATCGCCGGGATTCCTGGTGCCTTTGGCAGTTATTGTGTGGGAGTAAAGCAACACACTGCTGTAGCGGTGTTCAAAATGGGAAAATCATACCCATGTCATTACACACGTCTGTCACTTTTGGTTCCTCTGGGCATAGGAATGGGTGAATTGCTGCTCCTGGGCAGCTACAGCACTAGAACTACACGGCTTCAGGGCAACTCCTGCAATACTCAGCAAAGCCACAAACCTATGCAGTGCAACAGCATCAGTGCTCCACAAGCATTGGTACACTTGTTAGAATGACTTGCAACTTGGGTACCTGGCCACAGTAAGCACTCCTCAGCTGGATGGACCCATATTAGGTTTACAGGCCCACTGAACCTCTGCAAGCTATGCTATTATGCAAGTAGGGGTGCCATGGGGCAGGCTCCCAAATCTGTCAGCTAAGCAGGAACCACTTTGCAGTTCGCCCCATAAAGGCTCCAGCAAGGTTCAATTTACCTCAAAATCCCTGTCCTTATCTAATAATTTCATTTTTCTTTGTGTCAAGCTCTTAGGGGTTCTTGTTTGGAATGCTTGGCCCTACAAGCATTTTAAGCACCCCCCCCCCCACCTTATCCTTTGGTGAGGGAATGAGGTATTGGTGGAAGCTCCTTAGGAATAGGAGGGAAGAGGAAGCTGTTGAGATTGACAAATCCTCTATAGATGAGACCTCTCAAGTGGAATCTTGAAGTCCAGCCATGTTTTAGACACGCAGAAGACCACCGTGGACTTTCTGACAGACTTGATGTGAACTAGCTTAAAGTTGCCCCTCCTGGAGTCCTTTTCTCCACAAGTCTTTGCATCCTTCCTAGCGGCTGCCTAAACATCCAAAATCTTTTCCTGTGCCCCTTTTACTGACAGGAAGTTGTATATGCTGATTGTGCACACCTGGAGAAGTTTTTTTTATTTTTTTTTATCATTTTATTTATTTTTTAAACCACTAGTACATTTTCACTTGGCAATACTCTAGCTTTTGTTGTTGACCCAACCATTTCCTACTTGAAGAAGACCCTTGAGGTTCCAGTCTTCAAATACGCCACAAATAAGACATTGGGGACTCTCTTAAGGTGTCCTCTCTGGTAGGAGCATCTCTGCAGCCTGCGGAAGTTTGCCAAGATCTCAGATATTTCCAATGTCTGGGTTCAAAACTTTGTGTCTAGAGGCTACAAACTGGAGTTTTGCGTCTTGCCTGCTCCACGCTTCCATGCTGTAAAACATGCCTACTGCACTAGACCTGTTGTGCTCTCAGGCAGTCATTGCACCTGCTGCAGAACCAGAAAGGTTTTACAATTACTATGCCAAACCATTCACAGTCCTCATGCCAAATTGGAATGTGCACCACATTCTGGACCTGCAGCGCTTGAAAATATATAAGTTATTTTACATGTTCAAAAGTCCTGCGTGGAATCTCTAAGTTTTGCGATTGCTTCCCTCCATTTAGGGTATTTCCTGGCCTCTGCCTATTTCCACATTCCTATATTTCCACTTTATCAGTGCTACCTGCACTTTGCAGTGGGGGGACACTATTTTCAATTTGTGCCTCAGCATAGCAAATGTTAATTAAGGTGCTGGCTCAAGTTTTTTTAGTTATTTTGTTAGCCAGGGTATCACCTCTCCCCCCCCCCCCCCCCCCTTCTGGACTATCTGCATGATCAACTGCTACTGTAACGGAAGGCTTCAGGGCCAATATGCTGCAGATGTAAGTCCAGCAGGACTTCAGCTGGGTCCTCCCAATATCAAAAAGTCGATCTTGGAGTCATCACCCTAACTGGAAAATCTGAGCCTTGTCCTGGATAAATTACTGGCATGGAAAATTGGCAGGCAGATTTCCTAAACTGTCAGCAGCTGAATCGTAGTCCCTCCACCCTCCAACTTTCTTTGGTGGGGGATGCCAAAAGAATATATAATGGTGTTCAGACTAAATGACAAACTGAACATATTTTTCTCCAAGGATCCTTGGGTCTTCAGAGTAGATGCCCTAGTTCAGCCTTATATGTGTGTTCCCTCTCCCATCTAGCTTCTGCCTCATCTGCTTTGAAGAAATGAGAGAGAAGGCATTCCATTCTCATTGGCCCAGGAGGGCGTGATGCTTGGACAGAGCCAGACTCCTAGCGGACTCTGTGGACCTGCCCAACTGTCCAGATCTTCTCTCAAGGTCCTGTGTTCTTTCCTACTTCATGATCCCCGGCTTTGATGGCTTAGCTGTTGAAGCCCATATCTTGCGGTTTCCATGTAGCTCACTTTGCTGAAGGCCAGAAAGCCCTCTTCTCCTAGGGTTTTTTTTTTTTTAATCACCACATGTGGAAGAAATTTTTTGCTTGGTGTGAGAAGGGAAAGCTTAATCCCAGGAAATACTCTGTGGCATGGTTGTTCCATTTACCTTCATTTAGGACTGGACAAGTCCTTAGCCCTGAGGACTATGAGATGTCAGGGTTTACACCTTGGCAGTGCTCATTCAGAGACCACCGGTTTCCCACTTTTCAGTCAGAGCCCCAGTACGCTCCCCTCTAACTCCATGGGACCTCAAGCTGGTGATGTTGGTCCTTCAGAGGCTATCATTTAAACCCATTCAGAATATTTCTCTCACTTTCCAGTCATGCAAGATTGTCACCTCAGTTTAGAGGGTGTCTAAGCCTGTGGCTTTTTTTTTTCTTTTTTTTTTAGAAGGAGCTTTTTATTTTATACCTCACTAGGACAAGGTTGCGTGGAACCATGTAATTCCTTCCTGTCTAAGGTGGTCTTAGAGTTTTTATAACATCGTGTTGTCATCCTTCTTTTTATTTATGGCTCCAAAACATCCCAAGGAGATCAATCTTTGCTGCTTGGCACTGGTTAGAGCTGTTAGCCAGCCCCCTGCTCTTGTGTAAAAGAGATCCAGGCAGTTTTAGAGCCATCCAATGGCTTTAGTGTCCTGTTTAGTGCTGTCCCCCTGACCACATTTCCCCCTTCCCACCATGATTCTTGGGCTCTCTCTCCTCAAGGAGCACAGGAGCAAAATAAACTGTCGGAATGGCGAGCAAGAGAAACGTGTACCCAGTTTTTTGTGATTAATGAACCAAGAGGTGCTCAGTGCTGTGTCAAACCCCCAGCTGAAATGCCTTGTTAACAGCCGATTAAGCACAGTCTACTGCTTCATAGGCTGCAAGGGAGACATTAAAGCAGAACTTCACTCTCTCAATTATCACTGACTATTTTTAATCCTTACGCTGCTAGAATTAGTAAATAAATGGATACGAAAGTTTTATTTTTTATTTTTTTTTTTTTTTGCATTTATTTTTTATTTTAAATTTTTTTTCAGTTACTTCCCAGTTTCCAGGCCTAGGCAATTGATGTCCTGAATCCCAGGAGTCTTCCAGAAGGGAGGATGGGTTTTCTCAGCGGAGCACAACCTCATACCTGAGCTTAAAGTGGGGTGCCCCCTAAAAAAAAAAAAAAAAAAGTGAGCAGCTGCTGACTTTTTTAATAATTGGACACTTATGCGTGGGAACGAAGCCCCCCATCGTTCCCCGCTCCGCTCGTGCCGCAGCATTCTTAACTGTGGGCACCTGGCGCATGCGCGATACGCTGCGCAGTCATTTGGGACCTGTCGCGTGTCCCAGATGACTGACTGCGCCGAGGGGAAGTGATGTCAGTGCCCGGGCACTGAAGGAGGAAGACTACGAGGGACCCCCTAGCAACAGGAATTTCGAGTTGTTTTTTTTTTTTTTTTTGTGGAAACACAACTTTAAGGGCAGACAAATTCCAGGGAGTAAAGGCTACATTAATCATCTGCCCTTACTCACTTGGCTGTGTTTTTTTTTTTTTTTCAAAGTGATTTCTCAGCAAAACAAAGCATGACGATATGGATGAGTGGCTTTGCATATTAAAAATTTAATAAATAAATAGCATTTTTGGTTTGTGGTGCTCAGATGCAGTGTAGTTCTGCTTTAAGGGTCTAATAGGCCGCCTGATGTCTCCATAAAGAGAACCTTTCAGCTGCCAATGCTATCACATAAGGGACTTGTTAGCCCTTGCTCCAGCAGTAATGTTTAAAAAAATAAAATAAAGTGGTAACATTTTTTATAATAAAGGTATTTTTGAAAGTAGCCCCATTGTCCCAGGCTTACGTCTAAATGCATATGTGTAAACCGCTTTCAAGCACTAGAGCAATAATTTTAGGGCCATCTTCCATGGGTAACTCTAAACTGATCTATAAAGGCTTTTAGGCACCACTTATGGCCATTTTTGGGTACCATCGTTTTTGCCATTTCGTAGAAAGTTTGAAACTTTTACCTCCATCTTTTAGATTTTTTTTTTTTTTTTTTTTTTTCAAAAAGAGTATCATATATTTTGTTTCTGTGCACTAAATTTTATTTTAGGTATTCAATTTTTTTTGAAAATTAAAGATTTGATAATCGGCTCAGATATCACGTGACATTAAAAAGTTGCAACTGCCACCATCTACGGGGCCTTTGCTTTCAAAAAATACACAATTGTTTGGGGATTTGGATAACTTTTCAGTATGTGTGCAAAAAATAAAAAATTTTGTGTTGGTAGAAAATGGGTAAAAACAATATTCTTGAATAGCCTAATTCGAGTCCAGATTTAAATCCAGTAGCAAATTTTGTGGCAGCTTTGTAAAGGGAAATGGGGAAAAATTGCAGTGTCTTGATTTGCAGCGCTGATAGCGCCCTATCCACACAATCTCCAAGGCTGTAATTGCCAAAAAACAGATCTACTAAATGCTGACTTCAAAGGGTTACAGCCATTTTGACACAGTGTTTCTGTTGCTGAAAGCAATATTAAATCCACTGTGATGCAGTGCTCTATGACTATCAAATATATCACAATTTATAGAAGGCATTTACCCCTTGAAAAGTATGTCTACAATCCTTGAAAATAAACATTTAATGCATAAAGGATTCCCAGTGTACTATAGGAGTTATCCACTCAGTGTCAGTGTTTATCAACTCCAGTCCTCGAGACACCCCAACAGGTCATGTTTTCAGGATTTCCCTCAGATGAAACGGCTGCAGTAATTACTAAGGCAGTGAAACTGATCAAATCACCTGTGCAAAATAATGGAGAGCCTGAAAACATGACCTGTTGGGGTGTCTTGAGGACTGGAGTTGGGAAACGCTGCTTTGTGTGACCAATTGGGTAAGAGATATGGACCACTGTGATTTGTCCTTGCATAAATTGTAGCAGGGTGGATTTGATTTAAATCACTTCCATTTAAATCATAATCTTTAAAGAGCAACTGCTGTGGACTCCCTGACAGTCCCATTCACTTTAATGAGGGATGGCTGGTGATGCGCCAGTGACACAGCAAGGTGAGGGACGTGGCTGCAGCAGGTGAGTGGATGCCCATTAACAGGCGCTGCCTTGATGTATGTGAAATGACAGGTGCTCTTTAAATGTAAGGACTTATTCTTGCTGGTAGTTAAAATCTTTAATATTTGCAAACAAAATTAGTTTCCTTTTTAGAATAATAAGCTGTCAGGTTAGTAAAACAGCGATATCGGAACCTATTCAATCATACAGTTTGTAGTGTACGTAGGTTTGGAAAACAATGGGATAAAGGAGTATGCCTGAACTTTGTTTTGTCTCATGGTTACTGTAAAATTGTATGAATGCAGTGCGTTATCTCAGCTTGCAGAGCTTGGATTTATTGAATGAGTTAACCAAAAACCTAAATATTGCAGAAGCTACAGCCTCATGCTACAAAACTAAGCTCCATTTCATGCTGAATAACTTATTAATGTAAACTATCTTTTTGATAGATTTTTTACTCCAAAAGCATTTTATTAAAAAAAAAAAAAAAATCAGATTTTAAATCTTAAAAATAAAAAATAATAAAAAAAAAAAAAAAAACAGATTGTTTTGACTTAAAATCTGCTTTTTTTTATTTATTTTTTTAAATCATTCATTTTTTTTTTTATCACCAGCTGACTCTATAGGACAACATAATCTTCTTGCGCAAAATGTAATGTTACCCTGATTGGAAAAAATGTTGACCATAATAGTGATGATCTATGCAAATTAGTTATGTAATTAGTTATTGTAAACCTTTTTTACCCCCATATGAGAGAACTTTCCTGCACATTTTAATAAATGGAATCTAACTTTTCTTATTTGGCAGTCTTATTATTATTTTTTTATTCATTGTGTTTTTCTTGGCAATGGACACCCAATGATCATCGATTTTTCTCTTCTTCTTCTTCTTTTCAGCTTGCCTTAGTTACTTGGAGGGATTGCCTTTTCCGGCCTTTGAACAAACAGGTAAAAGCTGCAAGCATCATTGATTCTTTTTCTCTCCCTTTTGAAACTGTTATTCTGTGAGAACAGATGACACGTTTGACCTTCTAAGAACAAACCTATGTATATGCTTTTAAATGGGGCTTTGAGAATAAATGTCGACATCCTGCAAATGAAAACAAAACACTTAAACTACATCTGTATTCTTACAGAAGCATGGTTCAAATCAAATACTCGCTCCTGAAATACTACTGGGCCTAGGCTAAAATGCTTTTGGATAAGGAAACCAGCCTGATAAGTGGGGTAAAATCAGGGATACCTCGAGCACTTTGTGGGCCTTTGCTGTAAAAGTGTATTCACTAGGAAGAATATATCTGATGTGCCCAAGACAGGACTGCCTGTGTTCTTGTTTGCGATGACTGTCACAAGTGTCCATTTTTAATTTCTGGATTTTTAGTAGTCATTTTAAACGGTACATGGCAAAAAATTTCTAAAAGAAGACGAGATGGCTATGCCCTTTCTAAATTGGATTTTCCAAGTAAACCTTTTATAAACTCTTCTTAGCAAAGCATAGCACTGCTGCCTTAACCACTTCAGCCCCGGAGGATTTTACCCCCTTCCTTACCAGAGCACTTTTTGCGATTCTACACTACGTCGCTTTAACTGTCGCGCGACGTTGCACCCAAACAAAATTGACGTCCCCTTTTTTTCCACAAATAGAGCTTTCTTTTGGTGGTATTTGATCATCATTCTGCGGTTCTTATTTTCTGCGCTATAAACAAAAGAGTGACAATTTTGAAAAAAAACAATATTTTTTACTTTTTGCTATAATAAATATCCCATTTAAAAAAAAAAAAAACACAAATTTTTTACTCCGTTTAGGCCAATACGTATTCTACATATTTTTGGTAAAAAAAAATCGCAGTAAGCCTATATTGATTGGTTTGCGCAAAAGTTATAGCGTCTACAAAATAGGGAATAGATTTATTGAATTTTTTTAACTAGTAATGGCGGCGATCTGCGCTTTTCTTTTTTTCGTGGCTGACATTGCGGCGGACACTTCGGATACTCTTGACACATTTTTGGGACCATTCACATTTGCACAGCGATCGTTGCTATAAAATAGCACTGATTACTGTGTAAATGTGACTGGCAGGGAAGGGGTTAACACTAGGGGGCGCTGCAGGGGGTTAATGTATGTTCCCTGGGAGTGATTCTAACTGTGGGGGCACGGGACTCACAAGGGGAGGAGACCGATCGTTGTTCTTCTGTATGGGAACACACCATCGGTCTCCTCTCCACTGACAGGACGTGGATCTGTGTGTAAACTGTTATAAATGGCTGCTCAAATTAATGAATTGAATTGAATGGTACCTGTTATCTTTTTAACAACAACTTCTTCTTTTTTTTTTTCCTTGCGGTGGTGGGCGGTCTATATGCGGGGATCCGCATCATATCCGGTTTAACTCAGTGTCTCCTGGGATCTAGTGTAATGAATCCCAGGAGTCACTGCGGAGGTCCAGGTTATTTCAAAGGCGTGACGTAATTACGCTGGCCACGTTACTAAGACGCCACCCATTGTCATGCCAACCTTTACGATTACGCCGCTCGTAGCTGTAGCCACTGACCATGCATGGGAACCGGCAAGGAATGCTGGTTCCTCCGAATCAAGGGAAGGAGGAAGTGATTGCTTGTGGGCTTCAAATGCCCACAAGCAAGATGCCATCGGCCGAGAACATTTTTATAAAATATCGTTTATATCTAAAAACGAACGGAGATAACAGGCAGCGTCGCTCCAATTAAGGATATTATTAGCAAGACATAATTTATAAACTTTACCAATACATTTTTTTTTTTTTTTTTTTTTTTTTTTTTTTTTTTATAACGTCAGTGCAGAACCGCTTTAAAGCATTTTATACAGCACAGTGCTTGTGCTGTATAATTGGGACCCCTGCAACACCTAAAAAACCTGGCTGATCCTGACAGTTTCTTCCCTCCCCTATGCAAACTGACCACAATAATAATGGCTGCTGAGCCCTGACACCGGGGTCTGTTTGCATCCCTCCGTCAGCCGCAGCCTGCTCTCCTCTGTCACAATGGAGTTCCAGTTTAACACTATGCCTAAAAATGATCTCTCCCCTTCCTGCTACCTATCCAGCTTAACCTGTGTAAAAAAAAGAAAGATGTTTACAATTACCTATTTTTAGTCCACTCTGGACCAATCACATGATCTCACATTTCCAGCTCCCCTCTGTCAGTGAGTGGCAGCTGCAGGGGAGAGGAGGGTGCAACAACAGCTTAGATATGGGAGCTTATAGGTGATGTCACAGCTCCCTGCCATTGTCAAGCGCTCCCTTCTCTTCCCTGCAGCTACTGCTCACTGACGCATGATTACAGGACCAAGTTGGAGCAGACTAATAGGTAAGTATACACAGGCTAAGTAGGAGAAGAGGGGGCGGGGGAATCATGTTTAAGCATGGTCAGTGTTATTCTGGAATTCCACTTTAAGTTTTAACCACTTGCTGACCGCCCACTGTCAAATGACGGCGGGACGGTTCAGCTACTGTGGCGGGACGCCGTCATATGACGTCGTCTACAATTTGGCCACTGGGGGGCGCGCGCGCGCGGGGGGGGGCGCGCGCGCGCGCCCGCCGCGTAGCTGGGGCCTCGGTGCGCGTGCCCGGCGGTCGCGATGACCGCCAGGCACCCGCGATTGCCCGGTAATCGAGCAGGACGTGGATCGGTGTGTGTAAACACACAGATCCACGTCCTGTCAGAGGAGAGGAGACCGATGGTGTGTCCCTTGTACATAGGGACACCGATCGGTCTCCTCCCCCAGTCAGTCCCCTCCCCCCACAGTAAGAATCACCAATATAGGGAACATATTAACCCCTGCAGCGCCCCCTAGCGTTAACCCCTTCCCTGCCAGTCACATTTATACAGTAATCAATGCATTTTTATAGCACGGATCGCTGTATAAATGTGAATGGTCCTAAAAATGAGTCAAAAGTGTCCGAAGTGTCCGCCGCAATGTCGCAGTCACGATAAAAATCGCAAATCGCCGCCATTACTAGTAAAAAAAAAAAATAATAATAAAAAAATGCTATAAATCTATCCCCTATTTTGTAGACGCTATAACTTTTGCGCAAACCAATCAATATACGCTTATTGCGATTTTTTTTTACCAAAAATATGTAGAAGAATACGTATCGGCCTAAACTGAGGAAAAAATTTGTTTAAAAAAAAAAAAAAAAATTGGATATTTTATTATAATAAATAGTAAAAAATATTATGTTTTTTCAAACTTGTCCCTCTTCTTTTGTTTATAGCGCAAGAAATAAAAACCGCAGAGGTGATCAAATACCACCAAAATAAAGCTCTATCTGTGGGGAAAAAATGATAAAAATTTTATTTGGGTACAGCGTTGCATGACCGCGCATTTGTCATTCAAAATGCGACAGCGCTGAAAGCTGAAAAATGGCTTGGTCAGGAAGGGGGTGTTCGTGGCTGGTAGGCAAGTAGTTAAAGAAATAAAGTGCTAGAGATTTATCTGGCCTTTTGGCTTCAAGAGTATGAGATGTGCAGAATACTGCAAGTGTCCCTTAGGCAGGTAATTCAGTGCCAAAAACTGGCTAAGAGGAAGGTCGCTTCAGGCAGTATGGAGTTTAGAGTGACACTGACTGGCAGCCACTGTGATAGACTGGTCTGGTGATGCCGTATTTCTGGTTATTAATCAGTTCTGTAGTCAGAAATACAGTTGTGCTCAAAAGTTTGCATACCCGGTGAGAAATTGTGACATTTTGTCATTGATATTGAAAATATGACCATGCCAAAAGACTGTCTTTTTTTATTTAATGATCATATGAAGCCATTTATTATCGCATAGTTGTTTGGCTCCTTTTTAAATCCTCATAACAGAAATCACCCAAATTGCCCTGATCAAAATTTTACATACCCTGAAATGTTTGTACCTAGGCCAAACACACAGGTTAAAATGGTAATTCAAGGGTAATTTCCCATGTCTGTGGCTTTGTATAAATAGTCAATGAGTTTGGCGCTCATGTGAAATCACTGAGCAGTCTAGATACTGAGCCTTGAGGAGCAGATAAAAACTGTCAAAAGACCTGCGTAACAACGTAATGGAACTTTTATAAAGATGGAACAGGATATAAAAAGATATCCAAAGCCTTGAATACTCCAGTCAGTACTGTTCATTCACTTTTTACGAAGTGGAAAATTTCAGGGATCTCTTGAACCCAAGGTCGGGTAGACCAAGAAAGATTGTAGTCACAACTGCCAGAAGGGGTCGTTTCATTTGTTATGTTTTTTGTTTTATAAATGTGCCATTCTGTTAGGACCTAAAGTTGAATATGAATCCCATGAGAACTAAATGTGTTTTGCCTGCTTACTCATGTTTTCTTTTAAATGGTACATGTATGTTACCAATTCTCCATGGGTATGCAAACTTTACAAAAAAGTGAAAATTCATATGTGCCCTCTATTTTCTTAGGTAACAAATGCAGTTCTCAAATTGATTGAAAAAGAGCGAAATGGAGAAACCATAAACACAAGGCTCATCAGTGGAGTTGTACAGTCTTATGGTAAGACCCCATAGCCATGTTTACACTTAATACCAAAAGGACATGCATAGCTCACTAGATGGTGTGGTTTTACATACAATATTAGAAACCGTGGTCTCTTTTTGGGCTGTTTTTGATTCACTGATTTTTTTTTTTTTTTTGTACATGCCACGAAACATTTTAATGTTAACGTTTAATATGTATAATCCTATTTAAAAAAAAAAAAAAAAAAAACTTTGGAGATGCAATCTCAGTTTCAAAAGCGTTCTACTTCAATCTTCATACATATACAAGTAACGACTGCACAGTTACGGACAGGAACTCTGTCCTTCATCAAGTTGATGTATGAAGATCAAGTATATGCATGAAGATTGAAGTAAAAGGCTTTTGAAACTGAGATTGCATCTCCAATTTTTTGTTGTATATCTGGTGGAAGCAGGAGTACCACATCAGATGGGAATCTCTTTAGAAAAAGCAAGATGCGGCAGAGGTGTTCTCGTGTGCGCGTGTGTATATGTATGTATATGTGTATGTATGTGTGTATATGTATATGTGTGTATATATATATATATATATATATATATATATATATTATATTTATTTTATTTATTATGTTCATGTTCTGTTTTCCCATTGAAGTGTATCTATGGCCAAAATCCTTTTTCTTTTTTTTTTTTTTGTCTGTAGATTAGGGGACTAGTAAAATCCTTGTCGGGTTTCTTCATTCACAATTGTAACCTGGAACAGGAGGCAAGGAGAAATCTTTCAATCAGATACCTGTTCCAGTGGCAAATTGTAGGGTACTTTTCCTCACTTTGCGAGGATGTAAATAAAGGGACATCTCCCTATTCAGACTAAATAACTTGTAATGGAAGTGAAAAATTCATAAGCCGTGCTTATGCTAGGCACATGTAGTCCAGTTTTGTGTATTAAAGACTTCCTATTCAGACCATTCATTTTCTTCAAAAAAAAAAAAAAATGTATATACTCGAGTATAAGCCGAGTTTTTCAGCACATTTTTTTGTGCTGAAAGTGCCCCCCTCGGCTTATACTCGAGTCAAGCACTTTTCTGCAGCAAAAAAAAAAAAATTCCGACCCGAATTTGGGGCCCCGTATCTCGGGGCCACTTGGGTCTAGGAGTCCCAAATTTGGTGTGCCAACCCAGTGGACCTAGCACTATAACATATCCAAATATGGGGTTCCTAGCACTAAGTGGCCCGAGATACGGGGCCCCAAAGTCGGTTCGGAAAATGTCATTCTCTGCTGCAGAAAAGTGCTTGAGATTTTCTGACCCGAATTTGGGGCCCCATATCTCGGGGACACTTGGTGCTAGGAACCCCAAATGTTGTATTCCAACCCAGTGGAATTAGCACTACAACATATCTAAAGATGGGGTTCCTAGCACTAAGTGACCCCGAGATACAGGGCCCCAAATCGGTCATTTGTGTCCATCTGCATGGGCACAGTGAGGCTGCAAATGGGCATCGTTGACCCTCTTTTCCACTTAAAGTAGCTGCGCATTTCTCACCCTAGGCTTATACTCGAGTCAATAAGTTTTCCCAGTTGTTTGTGGTAAAATTAGGTGCCTCGGCTTATATTCGGGTCGGCCTATACTCGAGTATATATGGTAATTTATTTATATTATATTTTTACTGTTGGTATGGGGGTGTTTTTGGGGTGATTTGCAGTGCCATTTGACCTGCAAACATGGTGTGTATTATGACATCCAAAGAGTTCAATTTTGGTCTCATCTGACCAGACTATATTCTCCCAGTATTTTACAGGCTTGTCTAAATGTTGTGCAGAAAACTTTAAATGAGCTCCAACATGCTTTTTCTTCAGCAATGGAGACTTGCGTGGTGAGCGTGCATATAGGCCATGGCGGTTGAGTGCATTACTTATTGTTTTCTTTGAAACAATTGTACCTGCTAATCTATATGAATATCCCCGCAAGTGGTCCGTGGTTCTTAGACAACTCTTCTGATAATTCTTTTCACTCCTCTGTCAGAAATCTTGGGAGGAGCACCTGGTCGTGGCCTGTTAATGGTGAAATGATCTTTCCACTTCCAGGTTATGGCACCAACAGTGTTCACTGGAACAATCAGAAGTTTAGAAATCCTTCTGTAACCAATGCCATCAGTATGTTTTGCAACAATAAGGTTGCAAAGGTCTTGAGAGAGCTCTTTGCTTTTACCCATCATAAGATGTTTCTTGTGTGACACCTTGGCAATGAGACACCTTTTCCTAGGCCATCATTTGAGACTGAGCCAGCCGATATTAACTTGCACTGACAAGGGGCAGGATTGCTTTCTAATTACAGATGGATTTCAGCGGGTGTCTTGGCTTTCTATGCCTTTTTCCGCCTCCCTTTCTCCATGTGTTCAATACTTTTTCCCTGTGTCATTCCATTTCATTACACAAAACGTAATTTCTGAACTTATTTGTTTTGGTTTCTTTGTATATATGGATTTCATGGGTTGTTATCGACATGGTGAACGTTTCATGTCAACAGCACCTTTAGAAAATCTATTAATCTAATCTAGAAAAATGGTGACTTGTTGTTTTACCCACCGTGTGTGTGTGTGTATACACACACACACACACACACACACACACACGTACACACACACACACACACGTACACACACACACACGTACACACACACACACGTACACACACACACACGTACACACACACACGTACACACACACACTTACACACACACACGTACACACACACACGTACACACACACACGTACACACACACACGTACACACACACACGTACACACACACACGTACACACACACACGTACACACACACACGTACGTACACACACGTACGTACACACACGTACGTACACACACGTACGTACACACACGTACGTACACACACGTACGTACACACACACGTACACACACACGTACACACACACACACGTGTACACACACACACGTGTACACACACACACACACACACGTGTACACACACACACACACACACACACGTGTACACACACACACACACACACACACGTGTACACACACACACGTGTACACGTACACACACACACACACGTACACACACACACACACACGTACACACGTAACCCTGAACTTCTGGGTAGGGACACCTTGCACACAGCGGAAGCCGTTCGGTGGGTATTGGGTACTGGATGTCTGCCGGCACCTGCCGATCCTCAGGCAGAGATGCAGAACTGCGATGTAAACAAGGCAGAACGCTGTTCTAACGGAAGATGGATGGAGATTGTGTCCCTGCAAAGCGGGGAATAAATTCCATCTCTTCCCCTAGTAAAAGTACCCTATACAGTTTACATAAACACTGGTTAGACAGTTAACCCTTTGATCACCCCAGATGTTAACCCCGTCTCAGCCAGTGTCATTAGTACAGTGACAGTGCATATATTTTTTTTTAGCACTGATCACTTTATTACTGTCACAAGTTTCCTAAAAGTGTCAGTCTGCTGCAATATTGCAGTCCCACTATAAGTCGCTGATTGCCACCATTAAATAAATAAATAAATATTTTTTTTTTTGTTTATTGGATAGATTTTATAGAAGAAAGTAAAATAGTTTTTTTCAAAGTTGTTTTTTTTTTTATTTTTTTGCGCTATAAAAAAAAAAAAAAAAAATGTAGAGCTAATCAAATACCACCAAACGAAAGCTCTATTTGTGGGGGGGGGGGGGGGGGCAAAAATTTTATTTTGGTCCAGTGTTGGGCAATTGTCAGTTAAAGTGATGCAGTGCTGTACCTCAAAAAAAATTGCCTGGTCACAAAGTTAAATAAACATTTCTCCAAAGGACTATTGGGTTTCTTGACCATAATAGCCAGTAAGATTCACATTTTATTTTACACATTGAATGAAGTAGGAGGCCTATATAATTTTACACAGTTCATATAAAGTGCACACAGTAGTTCTGTCATAGTAATAATTGTCTGCCGTGACTAGGTCGGTTAGTTTGCTTGTGCACATTTACAAAAATGCTGTCCTTGCAGGATGATTGCTGTTAAATGTTTTTAGAGATTTCAGTATTAAAGAAATACTTTATTGGTTTAGGCAAGCACATGACTGTTTACAATCAATTTCTCTTGACTGTCATTAAATAGTTTGTATTAACCTGAGTACGTATCCTGGCAAAAAATTTCCTGTTGCTGATAAAATATAAGAACTTGTGTCACCGGTGATTCTCAGTCTTATGTAATCAGGGCACTGTGGTAATTGAAAGTAAACCCACCCCATTTAGATTGAACAAGCATAGGGGAAAATGGGATTTGACATGTGTGTCCTATTTACAGTCATTGGAGAATGGGAATATTGGGCCTGAGAATTTCGAACACAATGCTCTCTTGCAACCATAGCCTGACAGTATTCTTTTCTATTTGCAGTCGAGCTGGGCTTGAATGAAGATGATGCATTTGCCAAAGGCCCCACGTTGACCGTGTACAAAGAATCTTTTGAATCTCAGTTTTTGGCTGACACAGAGCGGTTCTACACAAGAGAGAGCACAGAGTTTTTACAGCAGAACCCCGTCACAGAATACATGAAGAAGGTGACTTCAGTTCATGGCAATGTGGCCTTGTCTGTTTTCTCATTTATTAAGTTTAAATCTCAAGCAAAATCATCTAACAACTGCATACGGCTGTGAAAGAAACTGGGGATTTGCTATTTCCATACAATCACTGGATAAAGTGATTGTAAAGTCTTGTTTTGTTTTAAAATTTTAGAATTTTTTTTTTTTTTTTTTTTTTATACTTTCCTTCCCTGTGCAGTGGTTTTGCACAGGGCAGCTTGGATCCCCCTCTTCTCGGGTCCCTCTTCGCTGTGCCTAGACCCTCCCTTCTGTCGAGTGCCTCCACAGCAAGCAGCTTGCTATGGGGGCACCCAAGCTGCAGCTCAGTGTGTCCATTCAGGAGCTGCCATTCGGCCTGCTCCTTCTCTTTCCTGATTGGCTAACTGACTTTGACAGCCACAAGAGCCAATGGCGCCAGTAAATCAGGAGGACGGCCGAGGGACTTGTGCACATTGCTGGACAGAGATGGGGCTCAGGTAAGTATTAGAGGGTGCTGGGGAGGCTGCTACACACAGAAGGCCTTCTGCCTTTTACAACTCCTTTTTTAAGACTTAAAATTTAAGAATGAAAAGGTTGTAATCTACACACACATGGCTAAAGTAAACATTTGTTTGATGTTAGTGGAGTGGAGTTAGGTGGAAAATAAGCCATAGTACTGGACAGCGATATGCTACTCATAACTCTCCTCGGTGAGTGATACTACAAGTACTTGGCTCAATACACAACGGTTTAGAGCAGTGGTGGTTCGCTTTATTTTATAGAGGGTCCCTGACACTTCCAGAGGACTACACAATGGCAGCAAATTTTCTGAAATTTAGGTGCTTTGTGTCAAGTTAAAGGCCATTTATTTTGCATGGGCTGCCTTAACGCATCTCAGCGCCCAAAAATTTTGGATCAGTGGAAGCAAAGCAGAAGTTGCTTGCTATATGTATGAGCCCTTCATTGGTCTTTTTAAAATACTTCTACCATGTCAACAAAGTTTTTGTGAGCTGTATTTCCTTGTTCCACATGTATTCTTCATGCATAGAGATTCTACGGTAACAGTACATTGCTAGATCGTCACAGTAGTGGTGCACAGAAACAACATTTCTACACTGAAACCAAAAATTCAGGTTTCGCTTGGTCAAAAAAAACTAAACCAAAATGGACAGTTTTTAAAAAAAAAAAATATGTACACTCGTCTGCCACTTTATTGGGTACACCTGTTCAATTTCTTGGCAACACAAATTGATAATCAGCCAATCACATGGCAGCAACTTAATGCATTTAGGCATCTAGATGTGGTGAAGACGAAGTTAAAACCGAGCATCAGAATGGGGGATTTAAGTGTTTTTGAACGTGGCATGGTTGTTGGTGCCAGGCGGGGCTGGTCTGAGTATATCAAAAACTGCTGATCTACTGGAATTTTCACGCACAACCATCTCTAGGGTTTACAGAGAATGGTCAGAAAAAGAGAAAATATCCCGTGAGCGGCACTTATGTGGATGAAAATGCCTCATTGATGTCAGAGGAGAATGGGCAGATGGTTCAAGATGATAGAAAGGCAACAGTAAGTCAAATAACCACTCGCTACAACCAAAGTATACAGAATGCCATCTCTGAACACACAACACATCGATCCTTGAAGCAGATGGGCTACAGCAGCATAAGACCACCCGGGTGCCACTCCTGTCAGGTAAGAACAGGAAACTGAGGCTACAATTTGCACAGGCTTACCAAAATTGGACAATAGAGGATTGAAAAACACTCTGTCTGATGAGTCTCCATTTCAGCTGTGACATTCAGATGGTAGGGTCAGAATTTGGCATAAACAACATGATGCAAGGTAGGATGGATCCATGCTTTCAACGGTTCTGGCTGGTGGTGGTGTAATGGTGTGGGGGATAATTTCTTGGCACACTTTGGGCCCCTTAGTACCAATTGAGCATTTGTTTTTAAATGCCACGGCCTACCTGAGTATTGTTACTTGCATAGTTAGTTCATAGTAGGTGAGGTTGAAAAAAGACAAGTCCATCCTATGTCAGTATTACATTGTATATCCCTGTATGTATCCCTTATCTAATAGTTTCTTGAAACTATCAATGCCCCCCGTTGAGACCACCGCCTGTGGAAGGGAATTCCACATCCTTGCCGCGTTTACAGTAAAGAACCATCTACGTAGTTTAAGGTTAAACCTCCTTTCTTCTAATTTTAATGAGTGGCCCTGAGTCTTATTAAACTCCCCTTTTGCAAAAAAGTTTTTTCCCTATTGTGGGGTCACCAGTATGGTATTTGTATATTGAAATCATATCCCCTCTCAAGCGTCTCTTCTCCAGAGAGATTAAGTTTAGTGCTCGCAACCTTTCCTCATAACTAATATCCTCCAGACCCTTTATTAGCTTTGTTGCCCTTCTTTGTACTCGCTCCATTTCCAGTACATAGTTCCTGAGGACTGGTGCCCAGAACTAGACAGCATACTCTAGGTGCGGCCGGACCAGAGTCTTCTAGAGCGGGAGAATTATCGTTTTATCTCTGGAGTTGATCCCCTTTTTAATGCATGCAAATATTCTGTTTGCTTTGTTAGCAGCAGCTTGGCATTGCATGACATTGCTGAGCCTATCATCTACTAGAACCCCCAGGTCCTTTTCCATCCTAGAATTCCCCAGAGGTTCTCCCCCCAGTGTATAGATTGCGTTCATATTTTTTCCACCCAAATGCATAATTTTAATTTTTTCTACATTGAACCTCATTTGCCATGTAGTTGCCCACCCTATTAATTTGTTCAGATCTTTTTGCAAGGTTTCCACATACTGTGGAGAAGTTATTGCCCTGCCTAGCTTGGTATCCGCAAATGCAGAGATTGAACTGTTTACCCCATCCTCCAGGTCGTTTATGAACAAATTAAATTATATTGGTCCCAGCACAGAACTCTGGGGGACCCCACTACCCACTCCTGACCATTCCGAGTACTCCATTTATCACCACCTCTGAACTCTACAGTTTTCAATCCATGTACTCACCCTATGGTCCATGCCAACGGACCTTATTTTGTACAGTAATTGTTTATGGGGAACCGTATCAAATGCTTTAGCAAAATCCAGATACACAACGTCTACGGGCCTTCCTTTATCTAGATGGCAGCTCACCTCCTCATAGAAGGTTAGTAGATTGGTTTGGCAAGAACGATTCTTCATGAATCCATGCTGATTACTGCTAATGATACCGTTCTCATTACTAAAATCTTGTATATAGCCCCTTATCATCCCCTCCAAGAGTTTACATACTATTGATGTTAGGCTAACTGGTCTTTAATTCCCAGGGATGTATTTTGGGCCCTTTTTAAATATTGGCGCTACATTGGCTTTTCTCCAATCAGC
The DNA here is from genome assembly GCA_028564925.1 of Lithobates sylvaticus. Classification (NCBI taxonomy): domain Eukaryota; kingdom Metazoa; phylum Chordata; class Amphibia; order Anura; family Ranidae; genus Lithobates; species Lithobates sylvaticus. The sequence continues at coordinate 375,019,462 of CM053030.1, read as the reverse complement.
TGGTACCATTCCAGTCAGTAGACTGTCAGTAAAAATTAGGAACAATGGTCTGGCAGTTACTTAACTGAGTTCCCCAAGTACCCTCGGGTGCAAGCCATCTGGTCCCAGGGATTTATTAATGTTAAGTTTCTCAAGTCTAATTTAATTCTGTTAACCATGGAGGTGCTTCCTGTGATGTGTCATGAGGATAAACACTGCAGTTTTGGTTACTGAAGCCCCCTGATTCCCTTGTGAAGACCGAGGAGAAGAATAAATTCAATACCTTCAATTCAATTACGGACCATGTCCATCCCTTTGACTACTGTGTACCCATTTTCTGATGGCTTCTTCCAGCAGCATAATGCACCATGTCACAAAGCTCAAATCGTCTCACCACTGGTTTCTTGAACATGACAATGAGTTCACTGTACTCCAATGGCCTCCACAGTCACCAGATCTCAATCCAATTTGAGCACCTTTTGAGATGAGGTGGAATGGGAGATTTGCATAATTGATATTCAGCTGACAAATCTGCAGCAACTGCGTGATGTTATGTCTATATGGACCAAAATCTCTCAGAAATGTTTCCAACACCTTGTTGAATCTATGCCACGAAGAATTAAGGCAGTTCTGAAGGCAAAAGGGTGAACCCGGTACTATCAAGGTGTACCTAATAAAGTGGCCAGTGAGTGTAGATTTTTTTTATACATAATTGCATTTGACTTTTTTATTCAATTTTGAAGCACCTTTGCATTAAAAAAAAAAAAAAAAAAAAATCTAAAGAAAAATGCATCCCTTTCAATTCTATGTATGTCTTTATACTGGTCCATTGCGCTTCCCCATTGAAATGCATTGAAAATGTGGTAAAATTGCATCAAATATGCCCCCGTGTTGACTTTTTGATGCAGTTTTTGAGTCGCATGACCTATGAAAATTGTGACAAAATGGTGCGTTTATGGGCACCTTTTTTCTATCTGCAAAATGCAGATAACCCTATATATCTGTGCATCCCTACTCTACATGCTTAAAGGAACTCTCTTGGGGCCTATACCGGTAGGCTTTGGGCTTGTATCGAAGGAAAAAAAAGCATCTTTCTTTCAGTTGCGTTCTGCTTGCATTTAACATTGATTTGAGACACTTCTGAGACCATTTGCATTGCACTGATGAGTGCATTTGATCTGCAGTTGACCTTCTGACCTTTTTTTGATCTCCTAAGCTGCATTAAGCTGCTTTTTTGCATGTATGGAGAGGGAAGCATTTCTGACAAGAACAAAAGGCAATTGACTCTGTTTAAACCATATTAGCATGGCCATGGTTAGTAATCCCGCATTCAGGACCAGGTTAACGGTGTGCTGCAGATGGAGAATATCACTTTATAATTCGGTTTTGATTCAGCATTTCATGTGTCATAAAGTTTTAGGGATGGAGGGTGATATTAAAAAAAAAAATAGGGAAGAAACTTTTCATAATGATTTTAACTTTAGTATAACATTGCAGAATACATAAAGTAGTGCATTATTGGAATGCAATATCATCCTTTTTATTAAAGAACCGAAAAATGGCTACTTAGTAGATGCTTTGAGAGGAGTTCTGCTTCCTTTTACCTCAGCATATAACTGTTGTCAAGTGATTCTAGGCCTACAGCTTTTATTTACCATTAGTTAGGAACAGCCTAAAGCCTGGTACACACCAAGTTTTTTTTTTTTGTTTCATTCAACCCACCAGGTTGGAGCCGCTGTACTAACAGTCAAGAATATGGCTTACCAATGAGTGATTTGTTATGTAGCAGTCGTATAATATAGTTTTATTATTTGCTCCTTTTTTTTAGGCTGAAGCTCGACTTTTAGAAGAGCAGAGACGAGTACAGGTATATCTTCATGAGAGCACTCAGGATGAGCTAGCGAGGAAATGTGAACAGGTCCTCATAGAAAAACACCTGGAGATCTTCCATACAGAGTTCCAGAATTTACTTGATGCAGACAAGAATGAAGGTGACTTGGTAGCTCTTGGTTCAGTGTCATATATTGGGATTTATTAATCGTAGAAATATTAAGAAATAGTTTTCTTTCTTTCTTCAGTTTCAAGTTAGGATTTTTTCTGCCAATACTTGAGAGAAAAAAAATGCCTCATGCGCCAATGGCATTGAGTGTAAATGCATTCTGCTAGCCAGAATATGGAAATATTTGCTCTTTTGAAATACAATTGCCCTCATACACATACGCTTATGCACACATAAATTATGCTCATGGGCTCCGTTCAGAATGCAGCTTTGGTGCATTTTTTTTTTTAAATGCTGCTGTTTCAATACAGATCTAAATGCCTGATGTCCATGGCCACATAGTCTAATATAGAGCTGTATTTACAGGTATAAATAAAAAAAATAAACACCTGTAAAAAGGACATGTTTTAAGCAGGTGTGTCTGAGCCCTTAGCGGTGATGATGTATCATCTTCTTTACCATCCTCTGTGTATGAGGTCAGACAGTTAACAGGCCACACTTCAAGAGACCCCAGACTCTGAATATCTCACCAATGGCATCTCCCACATTGCTGTTCTGACAGGTTCTTTTTAATGTTTTGAAAACCCTATATACCCTATACAGCTTGTAATTATATATGTACACATGAAAGCTCACATTTTTTTTTTTTTTACAACATATGAGAGGGGAGTTCAGGTCAAACTGGGACTTTGAATTTTACAGTGTCCCAGTTTGACTTGAACGCCCCTCGTATAATATTCGAGAGTTGTAGGCTTAGCAAAGATCACACATATAGAAATAAGGGGATTTAAAAGTATCATGCCACATCCTATAGTACAGAAAAACAAAGAAAAGGATCCCCTAAGGGTTTGGACTTTTAAGGCATGTAGGAAATATGCAAAAAATTGTTATACATAAAACATTTGAAAAATTCGAACAACGATACATATATACAGTATATAGATATATATTATTTGTGTAGGCGTTGACTCACTGACGCGTTTCGGAGGTTTTTGTAAGTTTCCTCCTTCTTCAGAGGTAGGAGCGCAACAATTCTAATATCTGAAGGATATTCTGATAGAAAACAAAACAATTATTTGTATAAATAATAATGTTAAAAACATAACAATTTTTTATACAGGTATATATAGGATTATTATTTACCTATTTGGCCGTTTATGCTCCGCTCGTCTCTACCTCAGACTGGCAATTGCAGTCTTCTGGACGGGACGAGCGGTCTATTTCAATAGATTCCCGACCGCCCTGCAAGCAGCTGTTAAGAGTACAGCTGATTGCTAGGTGAAGGGTACCTCGTGTGGTCCGGCCCCCCGAGGGCTGCGCGCGCATGGGTCCCGCGCACCAATCAATGGTTGCGCATTGTGACCCGGGCACGCCCACTGCTCCCGCCGGCAACCGACGAGCGGCGTGCGCTCGCCGGGTGAAGCAATATGGAGTCCCGGCGTCGAAGGACGTCGCCGGGAACTCCCACCATGCCGCCCGTCCATTGGAGAGTGGCGGGCGGCTGGGCGTGCCGGGCGGTCCCTCAGAACCACCCACATCCTGTGCCACTGTATATATATATATATTTATCTATATATGTCTTGTACACATGCAGTAGAAAAATGGCAAGTGTATCCTATTACTGATAGGCGACGTGCATGTCATAGGCCAGTCCAGAGACCGTTAATCAAGATGTCAGACACACCGTGTTAGTCTAAAAAAGAGGGATCACTGCTAAGGGTCTCGAAAGATTCTGTGCCCCCATTATTGATTAGTGCTGGTGTATTCTTATTGGTCACCCTATTTGTAAGTGTTTGGAGATTAGACGTGATGTCTGTGGCTTTATATGTCAGACAACCGTGTTAGTGCAGAGGAAGCATTCAGACTCGCCGCCACCAAACAAATTTCAAACAATTGCATCTGCAGGTAAAGTGATGGCAAGGTTCCCAATTTGACTTGAACGCCCCTCGTATAATATTCAGGCTCTGATCCTGTCTATATAGTGCTGTTGGAAATGTTTTTCTCAGTAGGAATGGTGACTACAATACTTTCTCTACAAGTAGCTGTTAGAGGTGTATCCAATTATGAAATCGGAAATCTGAAACACTTCAAAAAAATACCTTCTGCTAAATATTTTAAAGTGGTAATAAAGTGATGGTAAACCTCTGTGCAGTTGGTTTTGCACAGAGCAGCTTGGATCCTCCTATTCTCGGGTCCCTCTTTGATGCTTCTGGCCCCTCCCTCCTGTCAAGTGCCACCACAGTCAGCAGCTTCCTATGGGGGCACTGGAGCAGAGTCCCAGCTCAGTGTGTCCATTTCAAACACGGAGCCCCGATTCGGCCCTGCCACCTCTCCCCTGATTGGCTGGTTGACATTGACAGCCACAGGTGCCAGTGGCGCGGCTGCTGTGTTTCAGCCAATCGGGAGTGTCCCAGACAGCTTAGACATTCGTGGACGTCGCTGGAGGGAAATGAGGCTCAGGTAAGTAATTAGGGGGGGGGGGGTAAGGGGGGATGCTTCAAACAGAAGGCTTTTTATCTTGATGCATAGAATGCATTAATATAAAAAAACCTTCTGCCTTTACAACTCCTAAAACTTTACTACTAAAAAAAACTAACACTGACAGGCAGGGTTTTTAATGACATAAAAGACCCTAGTGGTCTCTTCAGTCATAAATGCTTTTCTGTGCCTGTCATCAGTTTATGTACACTGACCTTCACATGCTCCAGTGCACATGCACAGGAGTGATGTCATTACGGCCCAAGCATTCTAGTGGCATAATGGCAAAAACCCGGAAAAGAGTCCGGGAGAAGATGGAAGCACTCGAGCACTGACGGCATAGAGCTTGAAGGCATCTTTGACAGGTAAGTCTGTCATAATATGTTTAACTGGCACATCATGGCATAAACCCGCAGAGGATTTGTTTTAGAGAAAAAAAATTTTGCTGAGTTTAACACCACTTTAAGTGTGTACTCACTGAATAAACGCGCTATAATTTCCCTTTTAAACTGTAAATAAAGTCCACTATACTAACTCTCCTACAACAGTCTGATGTCTCTCATGGGCGTTGGCATCTTCTACACTGCTTCTTCCAGATGCTTATTGGCCAGTGCAGGATGTCTTCACTTCTGTGCATGCGCAGAACTTCAGTCATTCTGGCACACAGGATCTGTGTTGGAATGTAAATTTACCTGCGCTTGTGCAGTGTCAATGTACATTCTAAGGAAGACTGGACGCAGGCAGGTGCTTTATATTGTTGCAGAAGAGACATTGCATGTCTCTTTTGCAATAGAGTGCCTGCCTGCTCGCAGTTTTTTAAACTGAGACAGACATTAGTTTTGCTTTTATTGTACATTTATTGGTTGAACTAGATGGGCTTGTCTCTTTTCATGCAGACTAACTATGCAAACATAACATAGTAAAACATTTTAGTTTAAAAAAAAAAAAATGAAGTTTAGTGTTCAGGCTCTACATACTGCCTGTTGAACCATATGGCATTTTCCTTTTTTGTTTTTCAGATCTGGGGCGAATGTACAATCTTGTATCACGAATACAGGATGGTCTGGGAGAGCTGAAAAAACTTTTAGAAACGCATATCCACAATCAAGGACTTGCTGCTATAGAAAAATGTGGGGAAGCAGCACAGAATGTAAGTAATGTTTGTTACACCACTAAGAATAGGGCTGAAACTTGTACACGTAGCTTAGAAGCCGTGTGTGTGTGTGTGTGTGTGTGTGTGTGTGTGTGTGTATGTATATATAGTGTGTTTAGAAAAGAGAGGGCAAAGGGCGTGACTTTATATGAGGCACACGGAAGCAAAAACAAATTTGGATAAACTGGTTTTAATAAATTCAAATAGTCATATATTTATGCACATAGCTATATATTAATATTTTATATTTCATTAAGAACTACATTCCAACAAGGACTTATTTGCAAATACATGAAGAACTTTATCTTTGAAAAACATAAATGATATGAGGGAATAACAAAAACGATCACGATGGAACATCCATAAATGGTTGATAATTGTGTACACATATCGGTAGTTGTAACCTCTATGCATTTCGGGACCTTCTAGCCACTCATCAGGAGCAAAACCGTAGTGATCACCTATGAATAGGGAAGACAACCATAGTTTAAATAGTCTGGGAAGAAGGTGGGCAAATGTAGAATATGAAAAACCCCCCACATATGTACATTTGACCCACGGACTTGCATATACTGTATATCTGCGCAATGGTTGTGCAGCCATGAGTCAAGCCAGCCAGAAATGCCACATCCAGGAGCTGAGGGAGCATGTCCAAGTGACACACAACCAGCACAGACAGCACCCAGAGTAGGTCAAAGTGTAGGAAGTGACTCCTTGAAATAACCACACTGTCTTTTTGCAGAGCAGCCTGTTGCCTATGGGTTTCTCTTTGTATCCCAAACTATTCTGGCACTTGTGGCTGCATCTTTCTTGGTCTGCCTGACCTTGGCTTGGCATCAAGAGATCCCCAAATCTTCCACTTCCTAATTAGTGATTGAACAGTACAGACAGGCATATTCAAGGCTTTGAATATCTCTTTATATCCTTTTCCACCTTTTATAAAGTTCCATTACCTTGTTACGCAGGTATTTTGACAATTCTGTCCCTTATGGCTCAGTATCTATCCTGCTCAGTGCATCCATGTGACGGCTAACAAACTTATTGACAACAAACTCAATACACAGACAGTAATGGAGATTAAAAAGACAGATGTGGGAAATTAACCTTTTAATTGCAATTTGTGTGTGTGTGTGTGTGTCACCTTTGTGTCTGTACCAAGGCCAAGCATTCCAGGGTATGTAAACGTTTTTAATCTGGGCTCTGTGGGTGATTTCTGTTATGATTTTAAAAGGAGCCAAACAATTATGTGATAAATGGCTTTACATAATCATGATCATTAAATAAAAGACATTCTTTTGGCATGATCAGTCATATTTTTAATATCAATGGCAAAATGTCACGATTTCTTCCAGGGTATGCAGACTTTTGAGCACAACTATGTGTATACAATTATTATTATTTTACAGGATTTGTATAGTGCCCACAGTTTGCACAGTGCTTTACAATGTAAAGGGAGACCCTATACCAACAGTACAATTCAATACAAGAGAGTTAGAGGAGCCCTGCTCCTGCGAGCTTACAATTTAAGAGGTAGGGGCTGATGAAACAAAAGGTAGGGATTGTGAGGGATGAACTGATGAGGGAAGTAGAAGATTTGGTTGTTGGCTTGGAGGCAGGATAGGCCTCCCTGAAGAGATGAGTTTTCAGGGAGGAAAGTAGGAGATATCTGGACAGATTGGGCTAGTGAGTCCCAAAGGATGGAAGAGGCTCTGGAGAATTCCTGGAGACGAGCATGGGAGGAGGAGACAAGGGAGCTAGAGAGCAGAAGGTCTTAGGAGGAGCGTAGAGGACAGTTTGGGTGATATTTGGAGATAAGATTGGTGATGTTGCTCGGGGCAGAATTGTGAATGGCTTTGTAAGTTATTGTTAGTGTTTTGAATTGTATTCATTGGGCAATGAGAAGCCAGTGGAGGGCTTAGCAGAGAGCAGTGGCGGGCTTGGCAGATAATAGTGGTGGACACTGAACTGTTGGTAAGGTGGATGAGTCTGGCAGCAGCATTCATGATAGACTGAAGAGGGGATGGCTTGCGGAGAGGTAGGCCAATGAAAAGGGAGTTACAATAGTCAAGGCGAGGGAGAACAAGGGAGTGAATAAGTTGCTTAGTGGTGTCAACAGTTAGAAAGGGGCGTATTTTGGAGATGTTTCGGAGGTGAAGTCTGGATGATTTGGATAGTGATTGGATTTGGGGCTGAAAGGACAGGTCAGAGTCTAGGATTATACCTAGTACTTTGGTGTGAGGGGAGGGACTGATGGTTGTATTATTGATCTTGATGGAGAAGTCAGGGCTGGAAGAAAAATTCAGAGCTCTTTTTCAGAAGGGTTGAGTTTAAGGAAGTGGTGTGACAATAATGTTGAGAGAGAGAGAGATGGATGTATATAGATATAAATGTGTTTTGTGTGTCTGTAAATGTGTGCATGTATTTGTATTTTATTACACAAACTGTTGTGATGTTTTCCCAGGATCCAAAAATGTATGTACAGACAGTCTTGGATGTCCACAAGAAATATAATGCACTAGTAATGTCAGCCTTCAACAATGATGCAGGGTTTGTGGCTGCTTTGGACAAGGTATGTATTTTTTATATATTGTTTTCTAATCGCTGTTACCCACTAAATCAGAACAATTTCCACATACAAGTCTTCTCTTCACTATAGGCTTGTGGCCGATTTATAAATAACAATGCAGTGACGAAAATGGCCCAGTCTTCCAGCAAATCTCCAGAGCTACTTGCCCGCTATTGTGACTCTCTACTAAAGAAGAGGTAAGCATCTTTTTGCCTTTTTTAAAAACAATTTACACCTCATCCTTCCTCTAGCTGTGAGTGTGCACATTTTTTTTCTTGGCATTGTATGTACTTTTTAAATGTTCATACTCTATTCTGTTTGTTTTAATCATAGCTCCAAGAATCCAGAAGAGGCAGAATTGGAAGACACACTTAATCAAGTTGTAAGAATCAACATTTTATCATTGCTCTATACTGAGAGAATCTATTACAAGTTTTTAAAGTACAATTTAAAACCGTGTGTGGCCATATATTTTTTTTTAATTAAATAATTAATTAAAACGCATCACTTATGCAAATTGCATTTAAACTTTTTTTTCTGAATGTGTTTGTTTTAAACTCACTTCTTCCTATTCCAATTGTACTTAAATATACCGATACGTACTAGTGCAAAGACCAGCTATTGCTTCTTTTGGATGGCTATTTCATGTATTTGGCATGTTTTTTTTTTTTGTTTTTTTTGTTTTTCATTTTACCCTTTTAATTTATAAAGGCAAAGGGATTGTTATGAACTCTGAAATTTTCCTTCTGCAGATGGTGGTATTTAAATACATAGAAGATAAGGATGTGTTTCAGAAATTCTATGCAAAAATGCTTGCAAAACGTTTAGTGCACCAAAACAGCGCCAGCGATGATGCAGAAGCGAGTATGATATCCAAACTTAAGGTAAGTAATTTGAGAGTATATCTTTTTTGTTTAGCTGGTCAGTAACTTTGGGTAGGAAGACTTCTTTTTTTTTTTTAATTATAATTAATAATTTTTTTTTATTTTTTTTTTTTTAAATTCAACTCCTCTCTTGGGTATAATATCAGTAAAAATGTTTTGCTGTGTAGGTTCTGTAGAGGTAAATTGAGGTTCTTTCTGGTGCTTTTCATCCATACTGTATAGTGGGGCTTTTAAAAAGAATTTTGGTTGTATTTTCAAACCTATAATTATCAAAGGGTAACATACATTTTTAGTATGTTTGCCCCTCGAAGATCAGTATTTTCCCATCTATATTTGAATGGTCCTTCTCAGTTTTGCATGCTGTACACAAATGTAATTGGTTACCTTGAAGCAATACAGAATATCTTATTAAAGACCCTTAATAAGACACTGATAATAAATAAGCCCACTTAATTTATTTGCTTTATCAATTTTTTTTCAACTGCAATACGACATCCAAGTGTAAAATACAACTTGCTCAGAGAACGTTAAATAACCTTGAGTGGAGAACTAGAAATATGTAATTGTGTATTGCTAGTTCTCAAACCCACTGACAGGAAAATCAGTCCTAGGGGTTGATTTATTAAAACTGGAGAGTGCAAAATCTGGTGTAGCTCTGCGTAGAAACCAATCAGCTTCTGGCTTTTTTATTGTCAAAGCTCAATTGAACAAGCTGAAGTTAGAAGCTGATTGGCTACCATACACAGCTGCACCAGATTGAGTGCTCCTGTTTTAGTTGAAGGGGTTGTAAAACCCTCGTGTTTTTTTCACTTTAATGCATCCTATGCATTAAGGTTAAAAAAACTTCTGTTAGTCACTTTGCTCTTGATTGTATAGATTGAGAGCAGCACAGTCATTGGCTCCCACTGCTGTCATTCAAATCCAATGACGCGGGGGTGGGGGCTAAGTCCTGCATTCTGCATCTATGGACGCAAATGTTGGACTCTGGAGCCCACCCGCAAGGTGACCGCCCCGGAGAGCGCTTCTCCTAGGGGGTTATACAATGCGGGGAGGAGCTGATGGCGCTGCCAGGGGACCCCAGAAGAGGATGATCGGAGCCACTCTACAAATCGAACTGCACAGTGGAGGCAAGTATGACATGTTTGTTGTTTTTAAAAAAAAAAAAAAAAAGCCTTTACAATCTCCCTCCTAGTGTCAAGTTGACTGGGCATCTAATCTTCAAAATAATGTTGGTCACGAAAGTAGTATAGCCTGCTGAACCTATATTGCAGTGTTGCACTGACTTTATTGGCATGTCCTATATTCTACTTTGAAGGAACAGTTGAGCTAATGAGATGGGACATGTCAACAAAGGACATGAGTAGTTTTGCTCTTTTACTAATGAATCCAGCTAAAGAAAAGTTCCTGCTTGTAAAAGTAATACTATATAGGCAGGGTTCAGCAAGCTTTGAAGAAACTAATTTACATGAATGAAATGTATTTGCTTTTTTATACTGCTTAACTGAATCATAATTAAAATATGTCACACCTCCACATCCATTGTTTTGGTATTTGAGGTCAGGGTGGAGAGCTAATTGCACTGCTTTATCACTCATATCTTTACAGCAAGCCTGTGGTTTTGAATATACCTCAAAGCTGCAAAGGATGTTCCAAGACATTGGTGTCAGCAAAGACTTAAATGAACAGTTTAAAAAGCACCTGACAAATTCAGAACCTCTTGACTGTGAGTACCTTATACTAAGACATTTATGGCTGGAGTATTTAATTAAAACGGCAGTCTTTCACTTGGGGCCCTTTCACATCGAACGCAGTTGAATGCAGTTGGATGCACTTTGAACTGCACTCCAACTGCATAGCCCAAAACCAATGTAAACCTATGGGCATAGTTCACATCATTGCAGTTCAGTGCAGTGTAAAAAAAAAAAAAGTAGAGCATGCTGCATTTTTCTGCATCGCAAATGCAGGAAATGTGCTACAAATACACTTCAAATGTACTGCACCACTTTAAGTCATGAAAGCCAAGCCCAAAAGCGTATAGCAAAATGCACTGCAAATGTAGTACTAAATGCAGTGCAAAACACATGCAAAATGCATTCATGCGTGCTTCAAATGCATGTAAACATACAGTCAAAAACGCGCAGTTATGTGCAGTTTTTGGTGTGAATGGGCCCTTAGACTTGATGTTGCTTTCCAGCACTTTTAAGAATGAATAAAAACTTTGGATTAAATTTCCATAACATCAAAAATAGTTTGTGCTGATTTTGTATGTTTTCCTACTGACAAATGATCAGTCTATAATTTTTAATGGTAGGTTTATTTTACCAGTAAGAGACAGAATAACAAAAATATCCAGAAAAACACATTTAAAAAAAAAATGTATAAATTGATTTGCATTTTAATGAGTAAAATAAGTATTTGATCCCCTATCAATTTGCAAGATTTCTGTCTCCCAGGTGTCTTCTATACAGGTAGCGAGCTGAGATTAGAAGCACTCTTAAAGGGAGTGCTCCTAATCTCAGCTTATTGCCTGTATAAAAGACACTTGTCCACAGAAGCAATCAATCCGATTCCAATCTTTCCACCATGGCCAAGACCAAAGATGTCAGGGACAAGATTGTAGATCTACACAAGGCTGGAATGGGCTACAAGACCATCGCCAAGCAGCTTGGGGAGAGGGTGACAGTCGGTGCGATTATTCGCAAATGGACGAAACAAAAAATTGCTGTCAATCTCCCTCTGTCTGGGGCTCCATGCAAGGTCTCGCCTCGTGGAGTTTCAATGATCATGAAATCGGTGAGGAATCGGCTTAGAGCTACACTGTAGAATATTGTCCATGATCTCAAGGCAGCTGGGACCATAGTCACCAAGAAAACAATTGGTAACACACTACGCCATGAGGGACGGAAATCCTGCAGCACCCGCAAGGTCCCCCTTTTAGACAGCACATGTACAGGCCCATCTGAAGTTTGCTAATGAACATCTGAATGATTCAGAGGAGAAGTGGGTGAAAGTATTGTGGTCAGATGAGACCAAACTCGAGCTCTTTGACATCAACTTAACTGTTTGGATCAGGAGGAATGCTGCCTATGACCCCAAGAACACAATTCCCACCGTCAAACATGGAGGTGGAATCATTATGCTTTGGGAGTGTTTTTCTGCTAAGGGGACAGGACAACTTCACTGCAACAAAGGGACGATAGACAGGGCCATGTACTGTCAAATTTTGGGTGAGAACCCCCTTCCCTCAGCCAGGGCATTGAAAATGGGTTGTGGATGGGTATTCCAGCATGACAATGGAGTGGCTCAAAAAGAATCACATTGGTGTCCTGGAGGGGCCTAGCCTGTCTCCTCCAGACCGTAATCCCATAGAAAATATGTGGAGGGAGCTGAAGGTTCGAGATGCCAAACGTCGGCCTCCAAAACCTTAATGACTTGGCGAGGATCTGCAAAGAGGAGTGGGACAAAATCCCTCCTGAGATGTGTGCAAACTTGGTAGCCAACTACAAGAAACGTCTGATCTCTGTGATTGCCAACAAGGGTTTTGCCCACCAAGTCTTGTTTTGCGAAGGGGTCAAATACTTATTTCCCCTCATTTAAAATGCAAATCCATTTATAACTTTTTGGAAAAAAAAAAATTCTGGATATTTTTGTTCTGTCTCTCACTGTTTAAAATAAAGCTACCATCAAAATTATAGACTGATCATTTCTTTGTCAGTGCACAAACGTACAAAATCGGCAGGGGATCAAATACTTTTTTCCCCTCACTGTATAGGGAGAGTGGAAATCTCCCTAATACTGGGAACTCCCACCCTTGACAGTAGTTTTCAGTGAAATAAATGTGCCCATTTAATAGGTACCCGTTCTACTCCTACTCCCTGTTTTGGTGATAATTTTAATTTTTGCATTTCCCCTTGACAGTAGTTACCAGGACGAACGGTGAAGGTGGATACAGACATCCATAAAAGCTTTAGAGGTTTCCAACTCTACCCAAGCCTAATAAAAAAAAAAAAGTTGTTAGAGTTCCAATTTTGGATGCAAATATGTAGTTAATATGGCTGATCTGGGTGCTTGGTATCATTATGTGGATGGGCGACTTGCTGTTCTTATCCTGGTCGCAGTCATTTCTTCTATAGTAGCCAGTTAAATATATGTTCCTAAATGCTGATTGAAGAAGAGCCCTGCTAGTTACTGCTGCTAGCTTGATCCCATAAATATACTGTAAAACCTCAATGTCGTTTCAGAAGAATAGTGGTTCTGGTCCTTTCTGTCAGTCATACAGGTGTGGGAAAAATCGCACATAAGCCTTGTGGGTGACCACTACCACATTCCTCCTGCTTAGTCAGCGGTAGTGTTTTTTTTAATTTATTTTTAATTTTTTTAAGAAACAATATGCCTCCCACGTTTAGCAGAGAGATCAGAGATCCTTAGTTTGAATAACTGCATTTTCATATGTTATATAATGCTGGCTGTGTGTCCATTTTTTTATAACAGTGTTCACCTTCATACCATAACAGGGGCTTCTGAGGCATATAATGTTGCTTTCTCTCAGTAAAATTCTTGGGGCTGCAACCCCATATCTTATACCTTTAATAAAATAGTAAGCAATAATAAAAGACAACCCAGAATTGGCATGAAAATGGCCGTGGGACTTTTATTGGTTTTCCATAAATGACAAATACCTCATGTATATCATTAAAGAGGCAGTATCCTTAATTCACCAATTTAACCAAGCACACAAAATTATCAATAGGCTTTAAAGAAAACTAGAGAAAAAGAGGGGATGGGTGCGGCTGCAGACCCAATAAGGTTGACGCAAAGATTTGTCCCAATCTTTCCCATGGGACTGCAGGCCGCAACCCCATATCTCATACCCTAATAAATTTGTAAGCAATAATAAAATGCATAACACAGGATTGGCATGAAAATGGCTGCGGGACGTTTATTGGTTTACCATAAATAACAATTATCTCATATCACCAAAATTCTCAATGTATTAAATTATAACAACAAATAGCATTAACCGTATTGCTCAGTTATTAGAACTAGAGCATATTTCACTGAATTTACCAAAATGTCCCCACCAGCCAGGTTTTTTTTTTTTTTTTAAAGAAAAACCCCAGCCTAACCCATACCCGTGGCCATGTCAATACAACTCTGTAGGCCTAAATTAAAAATGTCTAAGCCTACATCAGAAAGATAAATTCTATGTTGACGGTATAGGCCCTGAAGCCCTCCTTATAACTCAATGTGTCTGTAGGAGAAACCTTCCAAAGAGGGTAAGTATTTTTCCATTGCTCTGTTTATTCTTCTTCTAATTTTTTCCATAGCCCTGCGTTGTGGGGAAAACAACCAGGATAACCTAGAAACAATCTCAGAAAAAATCACTGTCGTATTGGGAGAAGACAACTTAAATCTATGCAAGTCGCATCTTATCATAAATAATAAATCTAATGTTCTGATCCTAGCTAAATCATTTCCCCTTAAATGGATAATTAATATGGATGGAGGGGGCCAATATTGGTACAATCTGGCTAATGTATCATAAAGTTATACCCTTCCATAGAACCTTGAAATACTCTGAAGGCATAGTTAGATTATCCGAGTAAATCCTTTGAGACACTTTTTTTTTTTTTTTTTCCCCCAAAATATATGTGAGTGCCCAATGATCCACACAGTGCATGTAATGCCTAAAGAAAATTTAAGAAACAAGTCAGGAGCGGATATACACTTTTAAGCTATTGGACTCCCACCTACCCAGATTTTTTTTATGCATTTTTCTGACACACCCGACCTGGCGCCTTCAGGGGCGGCTCCAATTCAGAACGAATGGGATGTAAACTTATATTGCTGCAAACCCAAATGTGATAAGATTTTCTTGAAAACAAAAAATTGTCCCAGGCATGACTGTCGAGCCAACAAAAATTTACGAACCGCCCGAACTGGACAAACATTATCATCTGCTGGAATAGAAATCCACCTACCTTTACCCATCTGATCAATCTTGGATTTTGCAATAAGAATTTTAACCACTGCATCATCTAATATAACCCGTTTGTACATTAAACCAGATAAACATTTTTTGTTGGGTGGAATCAATTCAGAGATCCTTAAAGCTCAGATAAAGAACCACACAAAAGCTAGTTTGAACAACAAGGCCTCGTAAGTAGAGGAGCAATTTTGGAAAGTAGCAGAGCATAATTGAAGCAAAATCTTTTTAGATATGGGTCTTCTGTTATCCTTAACAAAATTTGTTTTCTTATAGCCCTTTAATGCCTGTTTAACAGTAAACAAACTGGCACAGGCTGGGAGTTTCCATAAGCGAAAGAAAAAAAATATTTACCAATATTTTACCTATATGGCAATTGTATTTTCATTAATGAGGCCAAAACATTACATGATTACAGGATTGTTCTACAGAGAATTGTTGAGATTTAGCAAAGGCTTCCCATTTTCCCCAGGGAGCCGAATATTTCGTCCACGTATGTGGAGATACAGAATTCTCAATAGCCAGCAAGGCCACTTTCAAATCGTGTTCCATAAATTATCTGGGCATACATGACCACCTTTGTCTGCCGATGGAAGAAGTTGCCAAAATTGAGTCATCTGGAAACTAAAGAGTGAATCAGCAAGAAGGTTACATTTTCTAGGAGTGAATTTTGCTTTCAGACAGACATTATATTTTAAGCAAAAAAAAATAATCAAATGTCTTAAAAAGGGTATGACCAATAAAGACTTGGATGACAGACAATTCATTACAAATAGTATTCCTTTGATATCAGTGTGACTCAAAATACGCCTATTAGCAAGGCAAGGACCCCATAACTCCAAAGCCACAACACCCGGGAAAAGGACTATTGGGAAGGACTATACTTTTTGTAGCTTTCTTGAGTACCCAGGAATAAGGCCAACTCTCACAGAACCAATGGTTCTCCCATATGGCTGCAAAACCTTTTGGAGCCGGTGTCCTATCGAGAGGTCCCCCGTCGGATAGTGTCAGCACAGGCACTGCACTTGCGCAGTACGGAGGACAAAGACGCCGAAAGTCTTTGAACATTAACAGCTGTTCATCTGTGCCTGCTCAATTAAGACTACATTGTGCCACACGTTCCCGATACTCGTACAACTCTGCAAGGGGCGGGTGCAGGGGCAGATGCATACAGAAGAGGCTGCATGATGGGCAGAGCTCATACAATGGGGGTGGATTTCTCAAAGGGGCGGATCTTTGCGGGGTGTGTTTACACAACTGAAGGGTGGCTTTTGCAATGTTGATTGGTGGGTTTTCTGGACCTATTTAACTACCTAATGCAAGCAATTTGCCACAGTATCGGTAAAATACGGCCTCTTCTGTAGGCATCTGCCCCTTACACGCTTCTCAATAATACATCTGCCCCTTTGAGAAACCTAAGGAATTAAATGCTGAAGGATCAATTCAAAGCAGGCGAAAAGCCGACTTAATTTCAGCTTTCACCAACAAGGAACCTTTGCCGTAAGATCTAATCAATGAAATGTGGAATATGAGACCGAGCATAAAGATGTGTCAATATTCTCATTCATGGAGGTTCCTTTGGGGAAAGAAAGGTGATATATTGAAAGGAGTTGAGCTCCTTTTTGGGAACAACACCCTACCTTTTTTTTTTTTTCCCCAAAAATAAGACCAGGTCTTATATTTAATTTTGGCTACAAAAAACCCATCGGGGCTTATTTTCAGGGGATGTCTTATTTACAGTATGTAGTTGTACAATAATCTACACTTATTCAAATAGTCATGTCATCTTCTGGAACATCGTCATAACTCTCCAAACCCCTAATTCCGGCCTGAATTTCTTGCATCACTATTGCCTTTTAAACCATTGGGCCTAATCTCTCATGTACAGCAATATAACTCTCCTTAAACTAGTACTTCTTGTCCAAGAAGCCTCCTCGTAGTGCATTGGCAACAACGCTTTCAGTGATTTTTATCCCATGGATTCTTCACCTAGGTCAAACTCTTGCAGGTTAGGCTTCTCAAAGTTTCCACGCTGATTTCTCTCTAATCCATTTATAGTGTATTCATTGATTTCCGTGAGCAAATGGTCCTTGAATGGTTTGTTGCGATATCAAGAGTCTGGAGATGAGCAGTCGTTCTTTTGGGAATCATTACTTGAATTATTCTTCTCTCTGCAAGGAAGTTCTTCATGTCTTTTGAGCTGTGTGTGCTGGCCGAATCTCAGACTAGCCACCTCTCAAAACAAGTGGCAGCATTAAATCAACCCACTTGCATATAACTGCTTGTGTGCACCAGGCTTTTTCGGTTTCAAGAACATAAATGCCTGAAACACATTCAATCTTATCTTTCTTGCCCTTTGTGATGATAAGTTGTGGCTTTCTTTCCATCAAGACGAATTGACAAAATACAGGTAACACTTGCACTTTCATAACCAGTGGAGGGAATGTAGATTGACGAGGCACTCTCTGATCAATTGTTTGAGATCCTTGTCCCAAAAAAACACTAAAGTTTCATCTATAGCAATCTTGTTGGACAGTTGGTATTTAGAAAAAACAAAACTTGAATGGAAGTACATGCTTAACAACTTCAGTATCTTCAAGCTTGAAAAGTGTTGTCGATCTTAGAGAAAGTTCCTATCACTGAAGGAAGCCATCCATCCAGTGTTGTGATGCTTTGAATTTTTTTGGGGTAGTTCAAACTGTGGTGCCATTGCAAGGGCGAATGCTTGAATATCAGCCCTCTGCGCAACTAAACGCCTATCTCTTGTCAGTAATCCATTCACAGATGATGTCTTCCAGCTCAAGAAATAATGGCTGACAACCTGATCCAAACTTGCTACTTTTTCTTAGCATTTCCTTACCATGATTCCTTTCTTGTACTCGATGGAATAGCTTTTCTTTTTACACTCAACTTGTCTGGGGATCAATATATTAATATACGCATCAAGTGCGCATTAAGTCTCAAGTCCGTCTGGCTGACGATCTCAAAGTGGTTGTAACCCTAAAAAATACAGTGCTTGTGCTGTATCATTTTACCCCTCTCTGTGTTCTAAAAAACCTGGTTGATCCTGCCAGCTCCTGCACATGGCCCATCTTTCCCTGTAATCAGTATGCAAGTTTTTTTCTGCCCTTGGATAACAAAAAAGTGGCAGCCCTGAGTCTCAGAATAACAATACTAAAATATGGTCAATTTAGAATTGCAAACTAAAATTGTTAATATATTGCCAAATTGTGTGTTGAAAGGAAATCTGTTTTTGCGCATATGCTCCTCACTTTTTGTTTTGTTCCTGTAAAAAATAAAAATAAAAAAAGGCAGCATTTTACAAATCGTGTAATCTCAAAAATAAACCCTAGTTTAAAGTCCTTGTAAAGTCATGTAATCCGCGCTTTAAAAGGATAATATAATGTGGTGTGTGTCTGTAACATTTTTGTGAAAATACCTTATTTACAGTGCCTCTGGGCGCTTACGTGACCCGCCGGAGGTCTTCTTACCCGCTATAAGCACTGCAGAGGGAGGGGGCCGAAATCCCTGCTGACATCAGCCCCACTCCGAGTACTGCAGAGGGAGGAGCGGCTGATGTCAGCCGGGAGGAGAGCTCCGGCGGGTCACGTTAGCGCCCAGTGGTGCTGTAAATAAGGTATTTTCCACAATGTTGCATAAAGACACACACTACAAATTATCCTTTTACAGAGCGGATTACGTGATTTTACATGGACCCTAACTAGGGCGTATTTTTGGGGTAGGGCTTATATTGCAACCATCCTAGAAAATCACGATGGGTCTTATAGGGAAATCCTAGGGTTTCGAAAAGGGCCTGGTACCCGGTTTTCTGAAATTTTCTTAAATATATTTTCCCTTACAATTTGGGGTAAACTCGCCACCGACTTTAAATTAGGAACCACCTCACAACCTGGCTGAGCACATGAAGGGAGTAGGAATCCATAACTAAAACCATTACTTGGGAATGGGGCCTTCTCCCTGTCTGGGTATATGTCCAACCATGGACGCATTCTTTGAAGCTTCACTAGCATGCAGACTTTTCTGATACATATCGCATAAACTTTGAGCTGCGCTATTTATTATCTTGTAACATTTAGCCAACGGATGAGTGCTGCACAAAACGAACACTTGTGCCTGAATCTACAAGCAGTGTTCCACTTACGCTGCGATTTATTATGGGCAAAGCAGACGCCTTTGCGATATACATATGTGACTGTTGAATTAGGCGGAATTCATCTGTTAACCGGCTGTTCTTGTGGCAAGATTAAATTTAGCCACAGCCTAATGTCTTTCATCCCCCATTTAAGTGATGGCTGAACAGCTAATTTTTGGCAAAATGATTTGTCATAATTGAACCATCCAAATCTGCCAAAGTTCCTGTATGCTTCCAGTACATGATCAACATGCTAAAAAAGGCCAGCACATAATTCAGGATGTTTTTCCGCCACCACACTGAAAAATATGCAAAAAGCTTGCAACCAGTTGAAAAAGGACCTAGTAATAGGTCTGTCTTTCATCATCTTATTTGTCCTCCGATTTTTTTTTTTTTTTTTTAGAAGGTGCAGATTCTTTTGCCGACGGGAAGAAGAGACATGTCCATGAATTTCCTCCTCCTAATTTTTTCCCTTTTATCATGGCTGATAAATGAAATCCCAGAGGGGAAACTTTGCATAGGAGGACTTCTTTAAAGGCATGTCTCAGGCTCTTGTACTCTACTTGTTAAATTACTATGTGACAAGTTATATTGTTATGCGAAACATTACTGGTAACATTGGGCGATGTACTGATGTTATTGTTTTGCATAGACTCCTGAGGCGCTTTTCAAGCGCTTTTGCGCTAAAAAAAAACCACCTGAAAAGCTCACGAAAGCCCATTTCTATTAAAACCAATGAATGCTTTCATACTGGGGCGGTGCTTGGTGAGGCGGTGAAAACCTCCTGCAAGTAGCATGTTTGGAGCGCTAAAAAAAAGCACCTTAAAAATGCCAATCTCCATTGTAATGAATGGAAAGCGCCTGAAAAGCTCTTCAAAAGCGACGCATAAGCATTCAGTGTTATACTGGCAACTTAGAAGCGCCTCAGTGTGAAAGTACCAACACTTTTTGTCAAAGAACCCTCCACTTCAGACAGGATTGACAGCTGAATAGACTTACCCTGGGAAACTGAATTCATTGCAACTGCAGCCTGTATAGCACTACACTCCCCAGCAGACTTTTTTCTTCCTGTAAATGCCACTCATAGTTCTCCTGAGCAGCTGTATTGACCGATGCACCTCTCTCTCAAGGTCTGACAGCTGCAGGAAGTGTTAGGAGGCATCACCCTCAGCTCCCTGGCAGCTCCTCCAGACTGACCTCTTCTGCCTCTGGTGGCTCTTCTGTCAGGAGACTGAGAGAGACCCCCCCCCCCCCTCTTTCTCCTTCCCTCTTCTCTGAGCGGCAGTTTCTGTCGGAAGGTCTTCGGGCCGCGCCACTGACCGCGCAGCTGCACCTCACAGCTCGCTTCTTCCATCTGTCCTCTCTCCAGAGTGCGGCTTCTCTCTTGGCGACGATAGCTCCCTGACTCTCCACTAAGTTCTGCTTCATCTTGCTGACCGGCCGCCTCTCCACTCCTGCCTCCTAAAGGTACATCTTCTTGCTAATGCCAGACACATCCTAAGCCAGGCCTTTACCAACACTGCCTTCAGCCCTCTAAAGCACCTGCCTCAGGATTGTCTTCATTCCAACAGCAGGAAGTTCTTCTGTGGTAGTTGACTGGAATAGTGTTAAAGGGTGATTTCCTGCTCTTTATATAGCTCCAATAGCTTCCAGAACATTCCCTGAATACCTATTGGCTAGAAATCTCCCTTAGCAACTTCCTTAAAATTTTTAAGCACACATGGATTATCAATCGGCTTTGAAGAAAACCAGAGAAAAAGATGGGGGGCACCCGCAGACCCAAGAAGGTTGTCCCAAAGTTTTGTGCCAACCTTTCCCATTCTTTTTCCTTAACTCAATAAGAGTTCCTCCTCTTTCTTGCATTATATTGTTATCCTAAACACCATAAATTAGAGAACCACCTTTTTGTAGAGACATATTAAAAGTGATATGTACAATGGTGATAAACCTATTTCAGGACACCTTTTTAATGTTGAAAGTAAACATTAAGTTTTACTATCGAGGTTAGTACGATCATTTTTTGTTTCTTGAATATTCTGGCATTAGTATTTTTCATGTATTGATTTGGTTTATTTTTGTGTCCTTATAATGTTGCCTTCACCATTGTAAGCTTTGGATCCTTGATGCTGCAGCTGCTTTGGATCTTTGATGCTGCAGCTTTTTGCCAGTATGTCCTTTTTTATTTAATTTAAAACAACATTTCAGTAGCATTTATTAAAATCCTGTATATATTCCCTCACAAAAACCCCCCAAAAAAACTTGTTGGCCCTCACTTGTCGGCAAGTAAAGTTGGCGAGGTACTAATGCTTTATGGGTACCATTCCCCTTGGGTTTTCTGTTCTCTTGCCTTTGCTAGGCATATCCTTCATCTTGGTACAGATTTCCCATTTGGAAAGAGTTTTATCGCACAATAACGCTGTTTCCATGTGGGAGCTACTACTATATGGACATTGTCTGGTTTCATATATAACAAGCATTTAACCTTGTGTTTTATCTTTGCAGTGGATTTCAGCATACAAGTCCTCAGCTCTGGATCATGGCCTTTTCAACAGTTCTGCACATTTGCATTACCCTCTGAGGTATGATATGGATACATTTGCCTCCATAATAAGGATTTACTCATTTACTTTATGGAGAATAGACAGTCTTTTGAGAGCTGTGGGTTTATTTTTTATTTTTTTTAAATAACATTTGTTTAAAGACATGTTACTATACATTTGGGACATGACTTAATGATGCAATGTCTGTCAGACATGGCAGTGTAAAAAAATATGGTAAGTGCTCCCCCAAAAATTGTATTTTTAGGCAGCAGAATTATGGGTTGAGTCAACAATTAATTTATTAATAAAATAAAAAAAAAAAGGTATTAACATGATGATTAAAAAATGAGCATATTGTGGATATACAGCACAGACTGAGATCATACAGACAAATAATGACAGTTGTCCAAAGTATGAAAGGATGGCTCTGACACGTTTCAACCCCCACTATTGGGGTCGTCTTCAGAGGGGCAGTCTGCTAAGGAAAACACATCATAAGTTTATGTATCGGCTATTACTTGCACACAGTAAATGCAGTTGATAGTGTCTTATAGCACAAACATTTGACATAGTTACCCCAAGGTGTATATCCAAGGCAAAAGATCAAAGAAGGGTTTCAGTCCTGCATGGAGATCCCTTTAAAAAGAAAACGTCTTCCTTCCTGTGAGGAGATCCCAGGTCGTCCCCAAGCTAGCCGTCCCAAAACGAGGAGGGGCACTGGTCCAAGAACGTGTCTCACGAGAGGTCACACTGAAGGTAGACCCCCCCCAGCGTAAATCGCCAATAACTGGGACACAGCCCGATCACACCTGCAGCAGAAGCCAATCAGGAAAGGACATGATATAGAATTGTATTTTCAAATACCCTTACCAACATGTACATAGTGAACCCCAGGTATTTTTGTTTCTTTCTGTGTCCGCTTTTCACATCTTCCCCTTGGTTTACTACAGCTCTTTTTATGCTATCCCCTCTCATTGCTTTGTCCCTTCTACATATAGTAGTATTATTTTTGCTAAACGCCACGTCACCTTGAATTTTTGCTCTTTACCCATCCCTTCAGTCTATACCGCCCCATCACTTACCTTGTCCTCCCTGTGCAAATCTTTTCTTGCACCACCACTCATTCATGTACTTCACATCCCCCCCTTTTTTTAACCAGTCCCCCACCCCACTTTTTTATTTTTGCTGCGCACACTACCTGAGTGCCCTTCCTCCCCTTGCTTTTCATGCACTCTGTATGTCCATTTCAATCCAATATTGCTTGCAATTCAATATATCTTACTTCTTTTATTTTCCACTACCATCATTATCACTTTTATTTATCATCACCACTCCCATTCATTGTTATTAACTCATTTTCACTCTGGCCAACCTCGTGAGACACGTTCTTGGACCAGTGCCCTTCCTCATTTGGGACGGCTAGCTGGGGGACGACCTGGGATCTCCTCACAGGAAGGAAGAAGTTTTCTTTTTAAAGGGATCTCCTTGCAGTACTGAAGACCCCAATAGTGGGGGTTGAAACGCGTCAGTGTCATCCTTTCATACCTTGGAAAAACTGTCATTATTTGTCTGTATATCTGTCTGTGCTGTATATCCATAATATTTACAATATAACTGTCCTGCTGGAGCTCATTTTTTAATTATCATGTTGATACCTTTAATTTATTAATACAATCTTTCATACATTGTTGACTTGACCCATAATTCTGCTGCCTAAAAATTCCATTTCTGGGGGAGCACTTCCCATTCTTTTACACTTTGGGGGTGAGCAGCACTCTTTAGCCTGCATTGGCATGTGTCTTCCCTTTTGTTGTGTAAAAAAATATTTCCAGATTATTTTCTGATGACGCCATAGTCTATCCTATACTAAAACATTCTCATTGTTGTGATTGGCGAACTGAAACTCCTATTGGTTGTCTGTTACTTGTCAACTTAAAATCTATGTCACAGAAAATACACATTTAGTACATCAGTGCAATACATGCACATTTTAGCATGCTTTTAAACATGCTGCAATTACATTAAAATGTTGATGTGCAAGTAATATAGTGTGCTCCTACCTTTTTTTTTCTTTTTGACATGACAACATGGCTCTGAATTCCTAAGCCTGTGTTGTCATAGAAGAAAAACCTCTCTTTATTTGTTACGAAAATTTCCAGTATATGCCTATATAGCGGGATTTTCAAAGCCGCCGATCAATGCGATATGCACCTCTGATTTCATTGCGGCTTGCAACATTGTTTAATGTTTATGCAAGTCGCAATGAAATCAGAAAAAAATTAGTGAAGGAACTTTTTTCTGAGTCGCAGCAATTTGAACGGTTCCATTGTTGACAGTAGGGCAACTTATGTGATTTGGAACTGTCGAATCGCATGACAAATCGCACCAGTGTGAACAAAGGGGTAAAGGTTATACGTTTTGTACCTTTCCCTGCAAAAAATAAAAATGGATACTTTCTCTGAAATCCTATTTTTAGCAGCTTGACGTACACTTCTTGCTGTGCTTTGAAATGAGGTGCTTTTGGTAAAGGCTGCACTTTTAGCCCAATGCAGCTCCAATCTAGTACTGCCTAGTTGTGACCCGGAACAGCTTATCGGCAGTGTAAACTGTAAACCTAGAACCAGCCCTTGCTGCTGGAATCAGCCTTTATCTTCAGGAAAGGTATCCTATTTGGCATTTTTTTTTTTTTCATTTACTGTAGGGGCGAGCACAAATATTTCTTAGTGAAAGTACGGTTATACTTCAAAACCCAACTGTCAATCACAGCATGTTGATGTGGAGGTCCATTCTTTCCCTCTCACCACATACAGTACATTATATGAATGAAACCTTTAATTTTTTTCAGTTTTTTTTATTTTTTTATTACATTTTTTTCCTCTTTTTCAGTTGGAGCGCAGTTACCAGAGATTTACAGCTTTCTATGCCAGCCGTCACAGTGGAAGGAAACTAACTTGGTTATATCAATTGTCCAAAGGAGAATTGGTTACTAATTGCTTTAAAAACCGATATACCTTGCAGGTTGGTAACTGTGAAAGATAATACTTTACAAGAGGGGTAGGCAACCCTAGAGAGGTGGAGATCTCCCCAAACAACATGAAAGAGATCAAAGATCACCAGGGTGCAGCATGTTTTTTCTTTTTATGGCGAAAAGCTAGCAAGGCCCAATTAAAAGCAAGGAAAGTTTGGAGAGTTCAGGGGTCAATGGTAAGAAATGCTAAGTTTAGTGGTCATAAGTAATAAAGAGTGCAAGGGTCAGTAGTAAGTAACATATACCCCCCTTTCCAGTACAAATATTGCCCCCCCCCCCCCCCCCCCCCAAAGCTAGGATCAGCCAGAATTCTTCCCTTCTCTGTAAAATTGACTCACCAGATCTCAGATGCAGTGGCACCCAGCAGATTGGGAGAAATTCTTCCAGGTCTTCCCTTGGCTGTTTCATATGATGCATTAGAGCCAGGAAGGTGCCTAGGACTTCCTATGGCTCTGCAATGCTGATTGGTGCTTCAATCTGAGGTCTAAGAGGGGGTGACCACTTCTTACAGTAGGGCGACATGGCAGGTTATGATTTACCTCTCATGACACTGATTGGCAAGTAGATCACAATGGACTTTGTGTCGATCCCCGCAGTATGTTATTCTAAAGAGATGATTGCCATGCATTAGTTGTGGAAGGTCCACTTTAGACATAACCAATCTCTCTTAATCCGTCTTCTCAAATGTAATGTATTTAGCGCCCTAATTCCATATAGCGGTGAAGAGTTGGAGACAAGGGGAATGAGGTGGGAAAAGTAGTGAATTAACAATGCTTCATGAGCTATTGTAACCTGCCAGACAGGTCGCTTCTCTCTACCCATGCAATGACCATGCTACATGTGTCACAATTATACCCTATTGTTGGGACCAGTGCAGAAGGTTTTAATGTTCTCTGTTAAAGCTTTGCTGAAGTGTTGATGTTAGATCCGTGCATAAAAAAAATACATATGGTGGAGTGTACAATGATATCTGATATTTTTCTGCCAAATAGGCGTCCACATTCCAGATGGCAATCCTGCTACAATACAACACAGAAGATATATACACAGTACAGCAACTGACAGATAGTACGCAGATAAAAATGGTATGCTATGTTCCACATGTATTTATATGTCTGTGCATAAAATAAACGGATCAATTTTATTTATTATTGCTCTAATAGCACCGTAGTGCCCTCTTGTAAATATACTGTATAAGGCACTAGTTTGGCTGGGGTATGTTAACATTGACTTGCGACAAGGCTCTGAACTGAGCAATGCACTCATCAAATCATGTGAGCAAATTAGATCTAATGGAGTTTTATTCCTAGTTCTGGTTAAAGTGGTTGTAAACCCTTACAAACCACTTTGACCTACAGGTAAGCCTAGATTAAGGCTTACCTGTAGGTCCAAGAGATATCTCCTAAACCTACACGTTTAGGAGATATTTGCTAAAAGACAGGCACCGTGGTGTACGGCGCATGCGTCGTAGACTGCGGCGTGCAGACACACTGAGCACGCTGCAGCTAGCGGCGTTTTCCCGCTCGTGGCGGCTCCCGTGTGCAAGCGCGGGAGTGACGTCATTGCGGCTCCGGGATACATGGCAGCGGTGAAGAGGAAGACGGAGGACCGCTTCGAAGGCTTTGTTCTCAGGTAAATTATTCATAATGAGCTAGTATGCATACTAGCTCATTATGCCTTTGCCTTGCAGGGTGCATTTTTTTTTTTTTTTTTTTTTTTTTTTTTTTAGATTGCCTTTACTTCCTCTTTAACACTAGGTTCACACATATGCATTTGCTGTGGCTCATGTTTGCTTGTGCACAGCAGCCCATTTATTTGAATGGGTTACTGTACATCCGGGAAATGCAGGCAAAAAAAAGGTCCCTGCACCTTTTTAAAAGCTCGGCCACAGAGAAATTGTGCTTTTGCACCATGTGATTTCTCGCACCCGAAATTGCATTGCCATTAAGCATGAATGGTAGCTCTGTACGTCTGTGAAATTGCGTCAGTGCGTTATGACTGCTGGTGCTGCAATAGGTGCGATTTTACACGCCATCCTACAACATTGTGAACCTAGCCTAAAGCGGTTTCCTTGTCTTATTTGCAAACATACGTGTTGTGTTTGCCCCGCATCCTGAATTTCTTTCCCAAATGGCATGCATGCACAAAACTGCACATCTTTCTGGCAATGCTCAGGATCTCGGAATACCTTTGTGATGTAGGCAGTCAATACTGCAGCATCCAGAGCTTAGTTTGCAATTACCCTGATCTTTACCCAGTCATGTGCTCTGCTATAATTAGATCTCCAAGCACTTTGCATAGGCACGAAAAAGATCTGTCATAGGTGGCTCTCTAAGAGGACCATTAAACTGTATGGCTGAGCACATCAGATTGGGTTACCTATGTATGTGTATTAGTTTGTTGTGGTAACAAAAAAACTTGTGTACGCTGTTGTCAGTGCTGCAATGGGAACCAATGCACAATTTATTGGCTTTCATCTACTGAAATGCTCCTATGTGGAGTTTTTCAACTTCTGACAACTGTGGCCAGGCAACCCGTGTGGAAGGGAAAGGGCACTGAATCCAACGTTGTGTCTACGGGGGAGATCAGATTCTGATTACTGGGAAGAAGTTGCGCTGCGTATTTGTGCATTACCTTACTTCTACGGCAATTCTGCTGGAAAATCTGTTAGTATTGGAAATGTGGAGAGAAATGCGAGGAAACACTAATGAGCCGCACATTTTTTGGAAAACTGTCCAGATAACGTAATATTATATAATATAATAATGTAATATTGGATACAATACCAACAAATCACAAGGATGTTAATGGTGTATTTTTTTGTTACAGGACATCCTGGTACAAGTTCTACAAATTTTGCTTAAATCAAAGTTATTGGTGAGTATTTTGTCACTTTTTTTATTATGATAAAAATGTTGGTTCCTAAAGCTGAATGCCAGGCAAAGGAGGCAAAGAATTTTTGTTTCTGGTCATTCGGTCCTGAGATTTATACAGCCCAGCCAGGCAGCTGTACGCTTCCCTGAAATAATGAACACCCAGCCCCCACCCTGTGAATGAAGGAGCAGCGGACTGCTGAGCTCACCCTTCTGCTCTCTCGGTCTACTGTACAGGGGATTACAAGAGACCGATACCAAGTCAAATTCTCAGGTGTCCAGATTAATAGGACTAGCCTAGGAATAATTGAAATGCAATGTGGAAATGAGTAGAATTTTAGAATTTTGACCATAGATGCCCTTTAAAAATAAAATACGCAACTGCATGAATAAGTATTTGCTGGGGTTCAGCTTTAAATTACAATTTAGATAGAGTATTTATTTCTATGTATTATCACTGATTCATTTTTGTGATGAGTATTTTACTTAAATGTGTTATCGTCAAGAATGTCTCAGTGGATCTATAGCCAAAGCAAGTAAAAGTGAAATCTCCAACGTACAGCATAAACACTTGGATTTAGTTGCGTGGGGGTGGATTAAAACCTGTCGTATTTTATTTTTCTATTGCCATCTATGTCCCTGATGGAAAGGTTTTCCCTTAATTCCTTTATGCTCACCAAGACAGGAAATGGGTGAAATCTCTGCAATATGGACAGGGAGAGTGGAAAAAAACACTGGACAGGTCTTCTCGCATTATTAAAAATGTAAAAAGCTTAGTCTATAGATTATTTATATTTTTTATATATACCCCCACCTAAAGTACTGATTGCCTCTAAATATTTTTTTATAATAATAGTATGCTAGATTTGCTGTAAACTTAAAAATATGTTCAGAAATTACTGAATGACAATTTTCTTCTTTTCTTTACCACAGGTATTAGAAGATGAAAATGCAAATGTTGATGAAGTGGAGCTGAGGCCGGATATCTTAATAAAGCTGTATTTGGGCTATAAAAAGTATGTAGATCTAAATTCCTAACATATATTTTGTGTCCTACTAGATCATTTTTTTTTTTTAAACTGTTTTTATTAATCTTCATTACATACAGAATACATTTACAATCGTATTACATAACCAATCTTGTACATTACGGTCGGATCATCCGCTCTATCAAACAAGTACTCTTATCCATACCATATCCTTTGTCAATAATGCCATCTAAGATAAAGTAAAACATTCTAACACATTAACCATGTAATGAAGAGAAATTTGTACATATTCATGTCACTACACCATCAAGTGTCAATAAGCGTGTCATTGCATCTTTTACATTGAACCTCAACTATCAAAAGTCACAGTCGCACCTTGTGTACATCCTCAGTGTCTTTGCATGGCAAGGACTGCAGTCTGTCACCTATTGCTATTAAATTTAAATTTGCCTTCTATAAAAATTTCACTATGAGCACCAGTCTCAGTCAGCATAAGGTATCCTGTATACTCATTTATTTAACACTCTCAGGGTTCTAGACCCCCTCAGGGTATTCACATGCGTCTATAAGATCTGTCCACCTGCCCCATATCTTCTCGAATTTAGCTGCACACCCTCTGGCTTCATAAGTCAATTTGTAAACAGGCAAGACCTGATTGATTATATTCTTCCATAAATTCAAAGAAATCGGTGTGGAATGTATCCATTGCATAACCACCGTCTTCCTAGCATAGAATAATAAAAGACGTAAAAATTGCTTTTGGTATGTGCTCATGTCCACATCCTCGAAGACTGCCAGTACGCACCACTTTGGGCTGCATATATTTGGTAGTTCAAAATTAGTCGCTATGAAGTGGGTTACTTGTGACCAGAATGGGCGCACCTTTTCACAGCTCCAGAGCATGTGGAGCAAGTCACCTGTAAGTTTGTTACATTTATGGCAGATAGAGCTGTTTATTTTCTTCATACGAAATAAGCGTAGGGGTGTGTAGTAAACTCTATGAAAGATACGCAGCTGTATCATTTTATCCCTGGCTGAAATAGTGGTGGTAAAGTACGTATCCATAAATTCCTCCCAGTTTTCCTCTGTCATATCTGGTATATCCATGAGCCAGTACCTTTTTACATTCTGTAATTGCCCCGTACCTCCTTGCGACAACAGTTTGTAGTATTCTGAGATCAATCCCGAGTGCTCGGGTTGTAATAGTGTTTCTTCTATCGTAGAGTTTTGAAACCTGACATTTCTTAGACCCAATTGGGCCGCTGCTGCATGTTTCAGTTGCAGATACCTGAAGCGCCATATCTCTGGCACCCCAAGTTCCTGTTGTAGTATATTGAACGGTTTAAATGTCCCTTGATCGTATAGTTGGTGTACAAGTTTCAGACCCTTTGCCTCCCAGGCAGAAGCGCCAGGGAGGCTTAGGAAGTGTGTAAACGTGGGGTTATTCCATACCGGTTGATTGGGAGATACAGACGGTGTGTCCTCTGGAACTAAGTGGAGACACCGTCTATAAATATCCATAGACACCCGTATTATGTTCGTGCCCCTCCTTTCCTTGACAATTTTACAATATATCAGGTTACTAAGGGTCTCCTGCGATGAGAGTGTCGCTGCCTCTGCTGCTGTCGCAGCGTTGGCAATTTGCGGGAACAGCCACCAATGTACATAGACAAGTTGTGATGCCAAGTAGTAGTGCCTGAGGTTTGGAAGTGCCAGTCCCCCCTGATTCGTTGGCAACTGCAGTGTTTTTAGTGCTATTCTAGGGTTCTTAGGAGACCATAGGAATGTTGTTAACAAAGAGTCTATTTCTTGGAATGTCTTCTTGGCGATATATACCGGGCTATTTGCGAGGATATATAAGAACTTGGGCAAGAATACCATTTTGAATAGGTTAACCCTACCCATCAGTGTTAATGGCAGACTTGTCCAGCTGGTCATTTTGTGCTTAAAAGAATCTATACATGGTATCAAATTATTTGCAATATAAGAGGATATAGGGAGTTGTATCGTGATCCCTAAGTATTTAAATTTGTCAGTTAATTGGAGTGGGCAGTCTGTTGGGAGATCAAACGGGAGGTCACTGTCTACTCTAAAAATGTTGGATTTTGTCCAATTTATCCTGAGACCCGAGAATTTACCAAATTCTTCTATCAGGCTGAGCATAATCGGGACCGTGCTTTGGGGATTTGTTAGATACAGCAGCATGTCATCTGCGTATAGGGATATGCGTTCCTCCAGGGAGCCTATTTTCATACCTTGGATCTTCTGGGAGGACCTCACTAATCTAGCTAGGGGTTCTATCGCGAGCGCAAATAACAGCGGCGATAATGGGCACCCCTGGCGAGTGCCCCTATGAATACTAAAAGGTTTGGAAATTATCCCGTTAATTCTGATACGAGCAGTCGGTTGCTCATACATCAGTCTGATCCATTGAAGGAAATTACCTCCGAACCCGAATTTTTCCAGTATATAAAATAAGTAGGGCCATTCAATAGAGTCAAATGCCTTGTGGGCATCGAGGGATACTATCGCTCTAGATTTCAGTTCTGTGGTAGGGAATTGCACATTAGTAAATAATCTGCGTACATTACTATATGTGGACCTGCCGGGGATGAACCCTGTTTGATCAGGACCAATCAGGGTTGTGACTACTGCATTTATACGGGTAGCTAATATTTTTGTTAGAATCTTTAGATCCGTGTTGATCAAAGAGATTGGTCTGTAGGATTCACAGTATAAAAGGTCTTTGTTTGGCTTAGGGATTAGTACTATAAGGGCCTCTCTCATAGATGGGGGGAGACCTTTCTGTAAAAAGATGTTGGCATACAAACGGTGCAACCTAGGTACCATAGTTTCTATATGAGTAACATACCATTCTATGGGAAGACCATCGGGACCTGGGGTTTTGTGTTTAGCAAAAGTTTTAATAGCCGGTTCTATTTCATCTGTGGATATGGGTTCCTCCAATAATTGTTGTTCTCCCGAGAGCATCGGAAAGTTAATAGAGTCTACATATTCATACAGCTCAGGGGGGGTATAGTGGGCTTGGGACCTATAAAGGTCGGAATAAAATTGCATAAAGGCCGTCATGATCCCTTCCTTGGAGTCCTGAAGATTGGCCCTGCTGTCATATACTCTGGATATGGCGACAGGGTCAGGTATCGGATTGGCCAAAAATGCCAAGATCTTGCCATTTTTGTCCCCCGTATCAAAAATTCTCTGTCTCTGATATAGCAATTTTTTCTGAGTTTTATCCGTCAATTCTAATTCATACTCCCTTTTTGCGGCTTGTATTGCCTGGAACCCATCTGGAGACGGGTCCCCGACATATACATCCTCTGCTTCCTTCACTGCATTGGACAAAGTCTGTATCCTTTCTGCAGTGGCTTTCTTCAGAATAGATACTCCTTTCATATAGGCTCCCCTGACTACTGCTTTAAAAGCGTCCCATGTAATTAGGTCCTGCCCTTCCCGAACATTCTCCTGCCAGAACATGGTAATGGCGTCCACACAGTGGCTCAATACCATTGTTTCCGTGAGCCAATAGGGACTCATTCTCCAGATACGCTCCGTATCTTGTCCTTGTATACGCACGGTAAGTTCTAAGGGAGAGTGATCGGATAGTGCTCTCGGAAGATATGATACCTCTTCCACTTTCTGTAGTGTATCTCTGGATGTGAAAAACATGTCAAGGCGTGATAGAGATTTGTAGGACTCAGATACACAAGAGAACTCCTTCTTATCTGGATATTTCCATCGCCATACATCCGTTAAATCATACGCTTCCGCCCATTCTTTCAATGAATGAGATTGCGGTCTGGTACATTTGAGCCTATCCATCTCCACATCCATGACTTTATTAAAATCGCCCCCAATGATAAGGTGACCCTGCATCATAGGGAGGACTGCGGCCATACACTTGTCTAATTTCTGCATTTCAAAGGGCGGCGGAACATATATGTTTACTATAGTTTACATAGTCTCCATATATCTTAGTACCACTGCTACGTAGCAGCCCTGTGGGTCAATCTTGACCTCTATTATTTGAACAGGTAGAGACCTAAGGATCAATATAGAGACACCTCTGGAATATGAGGAGTACGTTGCATGGAATGCATGAGCAACATATCTTCTCTTTAAGGCCATGACCTTGGATCCCACCAGGTGGGTCTCTTGTAACAACATAATATGTGATTTGGTGCGTTTGAGGTAGTCCAAAACCAAGGATCTCTTGATCCTTGAGTTTAGACCCCGTACATTCCAGGTAAGACACTTAAGACTCATCTATAAGTTGAGAGAAATTACTATAAAGTAAGTATCCAATATGGATCTCAGATCTTGAGAGGCATATACTAGCTTTTGCGGCTATGTCACAGGGTAACAGACATTCGGTGCAACTTTTCGAGTAATGACACTGTAGTAACACAATTTGAAGGCAGTACTGGGTAGTGAAAATAAAGTATAAACTTATAACCAAATAAAACACTTTGGTATTAACCAACCCCCCCCTTCCCCCCACCCTGCTCATTGTCCCAAACCTCAACGAGCTTCTTCCCAATAACCATGTGCGTAACCTGTGAGGTGACCAAAAGGAACCCTCAGTTAACCATACAGTCTGATATCGGAGACAACCAAAAAGGTCCCCTTAGAAAACAAAAAAAAAAAAGGAAAAAGAAAAATTTTTTTTTGGACAAAAAGTCAAGAAAAAAGTCATGTGACTCGGAGAGCAGTGGTGACACCTGCAAGGAATAAAGTTCAGGATAGCGTTTCTAGCATCTCATTGTCCCTTGTCGGGCACATTGCATTCAAATACCCGCTTATTCACCCGTGGGTGGCAGTGTGATACCTCAGTACCTGTAATCAGGAGTCGTGGCGTAGCCCGCCCAGCACAACAGTTCCGGTCCTAGGGGATCAGCAGTTCCATGTATCTGGGGTTGATCAAACAAAAAAGGGAAGAAAAAGGGGAGAGACAAAAGAACAGAAAAAATAAAACACAGCAAGAAGGATTCCTGGGTTAGATCGTGTCAATCGTGTTGGTACACATATCCTATGTGCACCTGTAGGGCATAGCACAATCAAGTAGGCTAAGCTTCTGCTGAATAAATTGGAATACTGCTGTCTTGTAAGTGGGACCTTTGAAGACTGAAATGTGAAATCTGCCATTGGTGGCTTTTAAAAAAAAAAAAAAAAAGATGTAGACTCTGGGAGGTCGTCCTTCTCTTTACTATACTAATAATGAACTGGTGATCACTTGTGTAAAATAGGATGAGTATTCAGACATGTTAGCTGTTCCAGCAGGGATCTGCATGACAGTTCCAAAGCCTAAATATTTCAAAAGCAGTATAGTCGGCTCCTATATTTTGTTCGGATAGATTTGTAATATAGAGAAACCATAGTCTCTGGTCAGTGAGTACACTTTTTATAAAGACACTGACTTTTACTAGCTTGATGTTCCATGTTTCAGTTCTTGTGTTTTCTATACAGATTTGTAGAATTTAGTTGCTGTCTATCAGGCAGTTATGATCCCTGAACAAGGAGAGGAAATTCTCCCAACAATCTGATCAGATTTACGGACAAGCAAAGCGCAGTTACAGTACGAAGCTATGCCTGTCCCCATAGTCGCACATCTTTACAAATTATACAGTACTTTAAAACCAGGTTTCTAAAAACCCTAAAGCCCCTTTCACACGGGCGGACCATTCAGGTCTATGGAGCGACGGATGTCATCGGTGACATGTCCGGTGACATACGATCCGCTGAATCCAGACAGATGGAAACCCTATTTTTCATCCGTTGACCAGATCAGATAAAAACGGACAGGCAGTCCGTTTTCATCCGATCCCCCATAGAGGAGCGCGGGGGGCTCTGACAGGTCCGTCCCTGCACAGTGAGCAGAGACGGATCTGTCATCCGCTGGCTCAGCAGGGATCAACAGAGCGATCCCCGCTGAGCAGACCGAGTGTGTCAAAAACGAACATTATGTGTGACAGGGGCAACATGTACTGAAATTTATTTGCATCAAGATGATCAATTTCACATAAATGTAACTACTTGCCGAGTACCTTTTTACTGCGGCAGCTACAGGCACTGCGACATACTGGAATGTTCCTGACCGTTTCCGGGCTTGGGGCGCGTGCCCTCGCCCGCCTACTTCCCTGTGATTTGACACAGTGGGATTCATCAACAGATCTTGGCCAGTGATTAATGGCTGGGACCTGCTGAGGACTGGGACTAATCATTGATGTGTATAGTGATTCTTTAGCTGCTGCAAAATGCAGAATCACAATGGCCTAAGCTCAGTAATCCCAAAGTAATCCAATTTATGTTTTTTAATATTTCTATATAGAATTAGTACCTAAACCTAACTCGCAATATACCCCTGAAATCCTCCACAGAACTGAGACTGCGAGAGAGAGGGGCAGCACTTTGTATGGTGCTATTGCCCCAAAACAGGTAACAGCCAGGGGTCAATACATGGGTGACCTCACCAGTGTGCTGCTTCTTCTTTGTTCAGTAATAGGCTAGGTTGGGTCCCAGACCAAGTTGTATTGCATTACTGCAGTGTAGTCTGCAGAGGAGTCTAGGATCTAGGGAATTCGTTTGGCAGGTTAAAATGTATTGTACCGCGTCTATATAGTTCAGATATGTATAGCTGTTCACCTGGAGCTCTGCATTAAGCAAGTGTGCAGATGGTTCCAGTCGATGTTTTCCAGATACTTTAGAAGAGTGACTGTATTAAAAAATAAACAAAGCCTGGGGTGAGATTTGGACAGAATAGGAGAGGGGCTTACCTTCTAGACATTTTGGGTGGTATAGGCATAAATTGGTAAAATTGTGGTCTGTGCTTTCACTGCTAAAAGAAAACTTTTAAACTTTGCATTGGACTGGTGTTAGCCTTAGATATCAAAAAGGCATTCAACACTGTTAAGTGGTAATTTTTGTGGTAAACCCTATCCAGTTTTTATTAAATGGGTTCAGCTTCTTTACACCAATCCCTGTGCCCGGGTTCATATGAACCGAGATATATCACCACTTTTCTCCCTCCAGCATGGTACCCGGCAGGGTTGCCCCCTTTCACCTCTAATTCGCCCCTGAGGTTGGGGGTATCTGTTGGGGGCTCGCTTTACGCGGACCAATCGTTGGTATATCAATGGCCCAAGGCTTTTCTCAGTGGGCTCATGCGGGTGGTGGAGGGTTTTGGAGTAGTCTCGGGTTTTAAAGTTGACTGGGACAAATCTGTTGCATTTCCTATTCCACACCATATGAATATTTACAAACATCTGAGTTGCAGATCTCCCCTACGTTTTTAATATTTGGGAAATAATATTGATGCTAATTTTATGGAATATGAATCCCTCAATATCTCCCCAGTTATGGCTAATATGGAAACAAGATTTCATGTGTGGGCATCTTTACCTCTCAACCTCATTGGATATCTAAATATAGTGAAAATTATTTTTCTTCCTAAGCTTCTTCATCTTCTACAGCCTCCCCAATTTTTCTCCCAAAGCGATTATTCCAACATATAGATTCTCTTAGATCTTCATTTATATGGAGCAAATTGCATCCAAGGATTGCTAGGGCCTCCCTTCAAGCATATACTTTGAGGGACAGCCTAGCTTGCCCTAATTTTTACAATTTTCTAGCCTCCCGGCTGACCTATGTGTACAATTGGTTCCTCCCGGATGCTCCTGACCCCTCCACCACTCTTAGCTCTTCAGGGTGCATCCCAGGGGGCTCAAAGATGAGGTTCACTGTCGGATACCATCGTTGTGTGGGAAATTATCCCTGATGAATGTTTTTGTTTTTTAACATGGTCCCACAGCAGGGCAGCTCCTCTCTGGGGGTAAGGATCTACTTGCATCGCATGCACCATTGTGGCACAACTCTAATTTCAAGGAACTTCACAACAACCCAGATACTTTTTGGTGGATGGCTAAAGAGATTATTTAATTATCTCAAGTGTATGTGAAGGGAACCTTTTATCTCCTTTGATCTAAAGCGGTGGTCATCAACTCCTGTCCTCAGGGCCCACTAACAGGTCAGGTTTGCAAGATAACGGAAATACATCACAGGTGATCTCATTTGCTGCTCAGTGATTGCAGTATTCTAGTCTGCATCTCCCCAAGGTAATACATAAAACCTGGCCTGTTAGTGGGCCCTGAGGACAGGGTTGATGACCACTGTTCTAAAGGAGCGGGCTGATGTGTCTAATTCCTTTTGCAAGTACTTCTTACTACATCATGCTGTGCAAGCACAATTTGGAGTGCTGGGTGTAGACTTGACCACATCTCCTTTAGAACATCTTATGTCAGACCCTTAGGGGCCTTTCACACGGATGTGTCCGTGTACGGGCTCCGCTTTGCTCAGCGGGGGATCGCTCAGTCGATTTCCGCTGAGCAGGCAGATGACAGGTCGGTCTCTGCACACTCCTCTCGTCTATGGGGAATCGGATGAAGACAGACCGTAGAGTCCGTTTTCATCCGATCCGCAGACGGATGGAAAAATAGGGTTTTCCTCTGTCACACTTTAGCGGATCGGAGCGGGTCTGATGTCACCGCTGACACCCGTCGCGCCATAGAGCTGTATGGAGTGTCCGTTCAGGTCTGCCTAAAAAACTGATGGGCGGACCTTAACGGTCCGCCCTTGTGAAAGGGGCCTAATACTGATTGGTAACTATATAGTTTACAATGCCTTTACAACCTGCAGGTCCCCACCCCTTTGCTTCCTCTTGTGGGAAATGGCAGACATACCTTCCTGATCTTGCAGAGGAAGATTGGGAGGAGATCACCAAAACTTTCATGCAAGATGTTAGCACAGCTGATAAACTTACACATTTTACATTTATTGTCCAATTGCATTACACTCCTGCTAAACTGAATTGTATGGGGTTAACAGAGCAAGCTTGCTGCCCTCGGTGTTGGGAAGACTTGGCTAATGCTTTGCCCATGTTTTGGGCTAAATTGTTTGACATGCTAACAACTCATTTCGATCTACAAGCTCCCTAATCTCCAGAAGTTTGTCTACTTGGTGTTAAAGATAATTATGTTCCACTTACCTGCAAGCGTATTATGTTGCGTCTGATATTTTTCAATGCAAAAAAAGGGGCTATACTGCTGCATTGGAAGGATCCAGCTTCGCCCACCCTGCCATATGTCTGCCGTCTTATAAACCAGGCGCTGCCTTTTGTAAAAACTTATTTACAAGGGGTGTGCCTGCTCAAAAAAAAATAATTAAATGTGTCAACCATGGCTAGACAACACAGCTTCTCAGGTGGCGGATCTGGCCTCACAATTGTCTCTTTACCTGGTCTGCTGTAAATCTTTTATTAGAATTGAGAAAGAGCAGTGTGTATGTGTGTGGTACTATAGTGGGTGGTTGTGTGTGTTTGTTTTGTTGCCTTGTTTATTTTATTACTAGCTGCTATGGCAGGCCCAGGTTTGTTGTACAAATCACTTGGACTATTTTTACAAATGGAAATGCTATTCCAAAAAATTGTCTAGTACGTATTATCCTGATCTGTGTACTTTTTAGATGGCATTTGTTTACTATTCTTATAAATGATAACTATAAATGCCTTTTAAAAAAATAAATAAATAAATAAAGAAGAAAACTTTGCATTGGATAGCACAATAATTAGATTTTTTTTTCTATGTTTGCTTTGGCAGTAAGAAGCTTAGAGTTAACATTAACGTCCCCATGAAAACGGAGCAGAAACAGGAACAGGAGACGACGCACAAAAACATTGAGGAAGATCGAAAACTTCTCATCCAGGTAATACCCTGAACTCTGGGTTTAGATTATTTATTTTTATATGCTCGGAATAAGACGCCTAAATCCTACTTCTTAATAATTAGACTTCAGTGTGCTTCTAGGCATTGATGATGAAGCTTTTGAAATTTTTATTTTTTATTTATTTTTTTCTCTGTCAACAACTTTAACCCAGAGATCTTTTGACAGTGCCTTGGCACTCATAGTTAATTGTTTGCTTCAGTTGCACTACCAAGACTGAAATGTTCCAGGAAAGCTGTTTTCATTCTGAGCTAATTAAAATAACCACAGCTGATCACAGTTGAATATCAAACAGCTTTGTGTGCCATTGAGAAGGATGTTAACTACACCTGATTGAGTTTATTTTTAGGAGGAGGTGATCCTTTTTCCAACTCCAGTGATTCTGTTTTTGAATTTTTTTTTTCTTTTCTTTTCTGACATGTTGGTGTTCACAATACAGCGAGTGAGGTTTTTTTTTTAGTGTGTGTGTGTGTGTGTGTGTATAAATGTATGTATGTATGTATGTATGTGTGTATATATATATATATATATATATATATATCTTTTTAAAGTGACATACTTTTTTGAAATTTGTATATTTTGTGCTGTATTTTAGAATATGTATGTAATGTAAAATTAGGTGTACATTTTCTTAATTTTTTTGTGATTTTAGGCTGCCATTGTACGAATTATGAAAATGAGAAAGGTCTTGAAACACCAGCAACTTCTTGGAGAAGTCTTGACCCAGCTATCATCAAGATTTAAGCCACGTGTTCCTGTAATCAAAGTATGTTAAATTGATTCAGATTTCTGTGGCATGTCTGGGTCCTAGGTTACTTGCTCATACTTGTGTCACCCACTAAAAAAAACTTCTCTGTGAATCCCTTCTATTTGAAACGTGGAAAACAGACCCCGGATTTACTTTTTTTTTCTGCTCACCAGGTTTGTCTTTTGTCCAAAATACATTTTAGTGTAAGAAGGCAAACTACCGTTGCAACATTTTCTATTCTGCCCTCGTCCTCATCTGTAGTATGCAGTGATAAAAATGTGGCAGTCCTGGACTGGAGGTTTAGCAACTTGATGTGGATGCAGAATGACTGACACTCTGCTTTTCCCATGGAATATTACATGCACCATTTAAAGATGAAAAATCCAGGCATTAATAGCACCCCGTTGCACCAAGCCAACGCATCCGCACTGCATTTCGCCCCAAGTTTTTATCCCAGAAATTAGGTGTGTGAGTAGCCCATTCAAAATGAATGGTCTGTCTTTAAAGGAGAAGTCCAGCCTGAACTTGTTTGGCTGGACTTCTTCTCCTAAGGGTCACAGGAGTACAATTTGTTTTGCAGTCCTGTAACCCATTTTCAGCAGAGATCGGTCTGAAGTCCGCTTTCTGCTGACGTCACTGGAATCAGTCCAGGCACCGCGTCATCACCACAATGCAGTTTGGCTCTGCCAGGTGCCTGGACTGATGGCCGTCTCAGCCTCTCAGCAAGCCACTGAGACGGCTGCTCCCCACCCCTCCACAGCTCAGCGCTTCAATGAGCGTGGAGGAGCAGAGCTGCTGATTGACAGGCAGCAGTTTTCTGCTCTGGGAGCAGTGAGAACCGAGCAATCGGCGATGTTCGATGGCTTGGGTCCCAGTGCGGGGGGGGGGGGGGGTCAGATGCAGCATCGGACTGATGCTGCATCCACCTAGGTAAGTATGATTATGGAAAACATTTTTTCCCATAATTCTTTTAATGCAATGCACAATAACGTGAGTGTGCAACAATACCAAACAAGTATGAACCCGGCCTTATTGTCCAATCACGGGTTGGGAAAGGGAAAAGACGTGCAAGTGTTGGGTAATTGCAGCAGAGAGAAAAAAAATTGGTTTCCTATCCTGCTAGTCGGAGCCGTGGTGCATGAGAAAGCTGAATGCAGAAAAATACAAATCGATGGCAGACAAAATGGTTTCCAGTTATGTATTTGATCTGTATATTTAGCGGTTTGCCTGGAGTTCAGCTTTAATCAATCTAGAGGGTCCCATTCACACTTCACTGCTCTGGGCAGAATCACATATTGCTGCCATTCCAGAAACATGGTAAAAGATGCAACAGATGCAAAAGATACCTAATGGCACCCCAAACACGGTGCGATTTTTCTGCCTTCGCACACCGCTCCATGTCCGAAGAGGTTCTGGAGATTCTTTGGTATGATTGTCAACCTAGAGCAGCCCAAGCAATAGAATGGGCTGCCCTATACACGACCTGCAGAGATGTGCGAAAAACGCACAACAAAAAGCAGGAATCTACGTTCTGCTATGCAAATTGTGAATGGTGCCTTAGAGCTCCTGTCTGTAGAATGTACTGGAACTACTTTTTTTTTTTTACACCACGTCAGAATTAAAAACCCTAGGTTGAAACGGAAAGGGTCAAATCTGTAAGGTATACTGAAAGCCACAGTATGAATCAGCCGTGAGCCCAGACCGAGTCACTGTCCCAGCCAGTCCGCTGGTCATGTTACTTAGGAGCTGCTTCTCACCCTCTCCCCTACCACTGTCATTCTTGCGGAAAGTGTGAGGTAGGACAATTTTGCTATGAAGGGGGGCAGAGGACACAGCTGTAAAGGGGTAATGTGAAGGGGTTATGTGAAAGGGGCTAAGGACACTCCTATGAAGGGAAAACTGTGATATGAAGTGGGGCTGTGATGTAAGGGGGGGGGGGGGAGTTGATATGCAGGATGGATTAGGGAGACTGATGCAAGAACGATATTGTGATATAAGAGGGCAGGGGGCTGTGATGTCATGTCATGCTCATCCCACTGTGACACGAATCCCTTCCACAACATAACATTTGTATGATATCAAATTGTTGGTAGGGGATAAACTTTAAATCATCTCATTAGTGGGATAGTAATCTGGTAGGTAGTGCTTAATCTCACCTCTATGGAATACCCTTAAACCTGAATTAATAAAGGCTATGCATACCTT
Source organism: Lithobates sylvaticus (assembly GCA_028564925.1). Classification (NCBI taxonomy): domain Eukaryota; kingdom Metazoa; phylum Chordata; class Amphibia; order Anura; family Ranidae; genus Lithobates; species Lithobates sylvaticus. The sequence goes on along the minus strand of CM053030.1, from coordinate 374,978,089 downwards.
CTGTACTACCTTCTCCAAGGCTACAACTAGAGATTGGTCACTCTGCACACAATAATGTAATTTCCTCGTATTGTCCGCTAACATGTCCTCGGAATTGATTGTCTATGATGATTGTAATGAAATGCCCTCTCACAGCTGATTTTATTTTTTCTTTCTTCCCAGAAATGTATCGACATCCTTATAGAAAAGGAGTACTTGGAGCGCGTGGATGGAGAAAAGGACACATACAGTTATCTGGCTTGAATAAGAAAAAAAGAGAAAATTTTATACTTATTATTTAGAAATTGCCTGATTGGATAAATGTCATTTGTGTGACACTCAGCAGATAGTGAAAGTGGTATGATGGAAAGAATGGTGACACAGAGGAAACTTCATAGGAGCTGAATTGCTGCCACTTGGTCCGACTCTTTTTAACAACCCAGAAACAGGACTCCCAAATGCCAGCCTGGGGACTGCCACCATTTCAAGCATGTAAATATGGATATATGGACACCTAAGCCCTTTTAATTTAGGAACTGAGGGGAGCCTGTACCCAAACTGATGTTTGCATGCTACCACCTCCCTCCTTTTAAATCAGTCCAATTTTGCTGTACAGGCACCAGATGTCAATGAAGCTAGTTCTAATTATATTGGCAGCACAATGACCTAGAGTATGGAATGGACCTAATGTAATCTGCTATGAAATCCCATTTGTATAGTGTGTTTCATTTTTTTAATGTGTGAAAATAAAACCGAAAAAAAAAAAGAATTCAAACATTTCTGTACGAGTTGTGTTCAGATGTTAACCCCTCAGAAATGCGAGCACAAGCTAAAATCGTCATACGGAGACCATCTTTTGGTAAGGAAATATAAAATGCTTATTACATTGTCTCACAATGGCAAGATGTGCAAGTCTTAACCCGTGTGGGATATCAATGAATGGATGGGTGGAGATGCAGTATATTGGCAAATGTTTGTGGACATCTGCCCATCGCATTTGTATGAGCTTTTGGACTTTTCCAAACTATGGGCATTAATATGGAGTCTGCCTCCTCTTTGCAGCTATAACAGCTTCCACTCTTCTGGAAGGCTTTCTACAATGGGGAAAATAATTTGATCCCCTGCAGGGATCAGCCAGATGAAGAAATGAAGGGTCTATCATTTTTATCGTAGGTGTATTTTAAATGATAGAGACAGAATATCAACAAAAATCTAGAAAAAAACACGATACAAATGTTATAAATTGAGTTGCAGTTCAGTGAGTTAAAGTGGAGGGCCACCCTAAAAAAAAAAAAAAATTGCATAAAAATTTGTAGGAAAAAAAAAATTTGTAGGGAAAAAAAACAGAAATGGCTGTTGCTAGGCAGATCGTCCTAATCTGCCTCTTCCTATTCCGCGGTGATCTTCAGTCTTCTCCTCCTCGCGTCGTCTTCTAGTGAATGGGGCACAGTGTGTTCTGGGAACTGTGTGTGTCCCACAACACAGCGCGCCCCATTCACAAAGCGCTGCGCGACTCGCGCATGCGCAGTAGGAAACGGGCATTGAAGCCGCAAGGCTCCACTGCCTTTTTCCCTTAGTAGGAATGGCGGTTCCGGGAGCCGAGGGACAGTCGGTCGACATTGCGGGCACCCAGCGCAGGTAAGTGTGCTTATTAAAAGTCAGCAGCTACAGTGTTTGTAGCTGCTGATTTTTACATTTTTTTTTTTTTAGTTTTTTCCCGGCTGGCCCTCCCCTTTAAATTAGTATTTGATGCCCAAGCAAAACATGACTTATGCCCCTTTCACACTTGTGCAACTTCAAAGTCACGTGATTTGCGGTCGCGATTTTACCTCGATTTCAAGGAATGCCTGTGTAAGTGGCATCAAAATCGGACCACTGCAGGGACTACTTTGAAGTCAGAAAGACTTGAAGTCATACTATTATGAATGGCTGTCATTGGAAAATCATGGGGGAACGACTTGTCATGCTACTTTGCAGTCCCAAATCGTGGGACAAGTCGTATAAGTGTGAAAGGGGACTTAGTCCTTGGTGGAGAAACCCTTGTTGGCAAGCACAGAGGTAAGATGTTTCTTGTAGTTGGTAACCAGGTTTGCACACATCTCAGGAGAAATTTTGGTCCACTCTACAGATCTTCTCTAAATCCTTAAAGTGGATGTAAACCACCAAAAATTGTTTTTAATTAAGACTCATATCTGTTACAGCAGAGGATGTCCTTTCATCTGTGTCCAGTCTTGCCACAAAGAGTTAATTCAGCTCTGAGCAATCCTCTTATCTTTCTTCAGTAAGATAAAAACACACACACTGAGAGAAATAGGTGTCTGTTTCTTCCCCTTGCTGTGACTGACAGGTGATTTCCTTATCTTATGCAGGAGCCTGAGAGAGAGGCATTCTGTGTACTTCACATCCCCCCTCCTTTCTTCTCCAGCTCTCCCAGGATTGGCTACTCCACACCTCAGCATGATTGGGCATGTGGTGACTTTCCTGGGTTTTGACTGGATGTTGGTGATCGTAGGGCATAATCCACGAGACCAGCAGTAGTTCAGTGTAAGGAATATCCATGCCTTGCCAAGGGGAGTGTAGAGGTGGGCGGGGAGTATAATGACTCCGCCCACCAAGCCCTGGACAACAGACCTGCCCACAGAATCCGAAGTATTACAGGGCTCCAAACAGCTAAAGGGGAGATATTTGACAGGTAAGGATATATGTAGGAGGCATGTTGTATCCTTATAGATAAGCACTATGGAAGTAATTTAGAAATGATGAGTGGGTTTACATCCACTTTAAGGTTTCTTGGCTGTCGCTTGGCAACTCAGTTTCTGCTCCCTCCATACATTTTCTATAGGATTAAGGTCTGGAGACGGACTAGTCCACTCCTTGACCTTAATGTGCGTCTTCTTGAGCCACTCCTTTGTTGTCTTGGCGGTATTTTTTGGGTCATTGTCATCCTGGAAGACTCGTCTTCAGTGTTCTAGAGGGAAGAAGGTTCTCATCCAAGATTTTACAATACATGGCCCCTCAATGCAGTGAAGTCGGCCTGTACCTTTTAGCAGAAAAACCGCCCCAAAGCATCATGTTTCCACCTCTGTGCCTGACTGTAGGGTCATAGTCAGCATTTTTTTTCCTCCAAACATGGCAAGTCCAGTTAATGTCAGAGCTCAATTTTGGTCTCATCTGACCACAGCACTTTCTCCCAATCCTTCTCTGAATTATTTAAATGTTCATTGGCAAACTTCAGACGGGCTGTACATGTGCTTTCTTGAGGAGGGGGACCTTGCAGGTGCTGCAGAATTTCAATCCATGGCGGTGTATTGTATTACCGATGGTTTGTTTGGTGACTGTGGTCCCAACTGCCTTGAGATCATTTACAAACTCCTCCCATGTAGTTCTGAACTGATCCCTCACTATTCTGATCATCCCGACCCCATGAGGTGAAATCTTGCATGGACCTCCAGATCGAGGGCGATTGATGGTTATTTTGTATTTCTTTAATTTGCGAATAATCGCCTTAACAGTTGTCTCCTTCTCACCAAACTTCTTGCTGATGGTCTTGTAGCCCATCCCAGCTTTGTGTAGGTCTACAATCTTCTCCCTGATGTCCTTTGACAGCTCTTTGGTTTTGCCCATGATGGTGGGTTTGAATGGAAGAAAGAGATTCTGTGGACAGGTGTTTTATATATTTATATACACATAACGAGTTGTCGTTAGGAGCATCTTCTGAAATTGACAGGACTAATCTATGTACCACATTAGCACATATTGTAGCCAGTCTGTGGGAGCCAGAATTATTGTTGGTAGGGGATCAAATGCTTATTTTACTCAACTGAACTGCAACTCAATTTATAACATTTGTATCATATGTGTTTTTTCTGGATTTTTGTTTGATATTCTGTCTCTATCATGTAAAATACACCTATGATAAAAATTATAGACCCTTCATTTCTTTGTAAGTGGAAAAACTTGCAAAATCTGCAGGGGATCAAATAATTTTCCCCACTGTATAAGACGTGGGGGCGTGTCTGTAGGAATTTGTACCCATTCAGTCAATGGAACATTTGTGAGGTCAGACGCTGATGTACAAGGAGACCTGGCTCGGATTCAACATTCCACTTCATCTCTACACGGTTCAATGATGTCAAGGCTTTGTGCAGGACACTCGTTCTTCCACACCAAACTTGTCAAACCAACTTCGTGGAGCTGGCATTGTGCACACGGGCACAGTTCTGCTGGAACAGAAAAGTATCTTCCCCAAACTGTTGCCACGAGCTTGGAGGCAAACAATTGTCTAACATGTCTTTTGTGTGCTGTAGCCATAACCGCTGACTTTTTTTGGAAACTTAGTGGTTGTAAGCCTCAGACATGAAATATGACCTAAACCTATCCCTCTATATAGTGTGTACTTGTCTCAATCCAGAGCACTAACTGCCATTTCTGGCTGCTGCCTTGTTCCTATGCTATCAGCATGAATAACATCTAACAAGTTTTTTCCTGACACCAAGAAAAAAATGGTGACAGGGGAAGGGAGCTCCAGCTGATTGACTTTCCTGTTTGCTGAGTGAAGGGGTGTGTGTTTTTCTTCCAATCAGCTTTTAGAATTCCCCTCACTGATTTTAAGGTCAGCTCTCCACCCCCTGCTTTTCAGAGTTGAGAGATCCTGCACTTCGGATGTAGGGGAAAGATGGCTGTAGACAAACGGGGTACAATTTATGTAGGAGGATTTGTTACATCCATCACCGGAGGCCAGTCACTTCACTGGGTATATGTAAGAGTTTCCAACCACTTTAATATTTGGGAGGGCTGTCCACAAATCTTTTGCCTTGTATTATGTTTGTGGTATGTGATCAGGCTGTTGGAAGTCCTACTGCTCCTTTTCAGTGTAATGGTGCCACCTACTGGATGTTTTTGATACAACAAATGGCAATCCGTTTCCTTTTTTTTTTTTTTTGCTTTCAGATTTTCTCATTGTAGCACAAAACTGACATTGCTTCTAGAAGTATCCCCAGAAGATTAATCTTGTTTACCCCGCACCCCCAACCAGGGAATTCAGTGCACATTGCACTTAGTTTCATTAAAATCTGTGTAAGGGTTTTCAAATAAAAATGTTATTTTTCATTGCTGTCTGTAGCCTAAATATTGTCGTTTTGGGCGTATTTGCACATCTTTCTGAAGCCAAAATTATGGGCATTCCCATTGGGGGGGAGTTACAGCCAGAACCGAGCCCCAACCCCCTCTTCGTTCTGTAGCCCCGTGCCTCCTAATCTCTTCTCAGCTCCCTGTTTTGTAGTAACAAGAAACAGACTGAGCCTCATATGACAAGTAAGTGCTCCAAATGTCCCCCATAAACCATCCATTCACAACAAATGCTTTCAATTTCTCTTGATGCCTCCACTTAGTGCACATTAAAGCAATCCCTTCAATCACAGCTCTATAGATCAACATCTAAATGATCATTTTTCGTGCAGTACATGCCACCACTAATCAAAGTATCTTCTGAGATGAAACTGGAGCTGTGACTGAAGGGATTGTATTATACAGTGAGTGGAGGGATCAAGAAAAATGGAAAGCGTTTGCTTTGGACAGATGGAGGAGGGTGGGGGTTGTGCCACTGCCTGTCGTGCCCCCCTCTCCTCTGTGCTCAGTCGCCGTCTCCTTCGTCCAGTGTTGTTGGATAGCAGTGGTGAGAGGGGGATGAGCACTGGATCCTCTGGGCAGATTTATTACCAAGCTTCTCATGATACTACTTTAATTTGTGCCAAGTCTGCATGTGTACCAAGATGAAGTTGCATGGGTTGTAACTTGAAGGGCATGATTTTGGCATATCATTTTAGATTGACCCTCAAAGTAAATATCTAAATAGTACCATTGCTGATCTTCTGAAAATGCTTCTTGTGTTATACTAGCCCATAATGTGTTTATACTAACAGGTTGTAATAACGCAGTGGTTTCACACACTTGAGACCATTATGGGGATCAAGTTATTCTGAATTTCAAACCTGCATACTTGTTACAGTGGAACTACGCTTGATCTGAGCACCACAAACCAAAAACACTATTTTAACCACTTCAATACAGGTACACCTTTCTGCCCAGACCAATTTTCCGCTTTCAGCACTGTTGCACTTTGAATGACAATTGTGCGGTCATGCTATACTGTACCCAAACTAAATTTTTATCATTTTCTACCCACAAATAGAGCTTTCTTTTGGTGGAATTTGATCACGTCTGGGGTTTTTATTTTCTGCTAAACAAATAAAAAAAAAAGACAGAAAATTTTGAATCTGTTACAAAACTTTATAAGTAAGTTTTCTCCTTCACTGATGGGGTTGTACTGATGGGCAGCACTGATAGGTGGCCCTGATATGCAGCACTAATGGGTACACAGGCGGCACTGATAGGTGGCACTGATGTACATTGGATGCCAAACGATAATGCCTGCCAATAAGTGATGCCCATTGGGCACTGATTGGCATACCTGGTAGTGACTAGTGGTGGGCATCCCTGGTGGTCTAGTATGGGCATCCTTGGGGGGGGGGGGGGGGGGGGAGGAGGGTGCGCTGATAATCAATCAGCACAGACCCCCCTGTCAGAGGAGCAGCCGATCGGCTTGCCTCTTCTCGTGTCTGACAGACGCGAGTGAGGAAAAGCCGATCAACGGCCCTTCTTGTTTACATCGTGATCAGCCGTGATTGGACATGGCTAGATCGGAGTTGCGGTGTGTCAGACTGACACACCGCAACAACGATCGCTGCGATGCGTGCCCCTGGGGGCGTGCAGCGGCTTAATGTCCTGGCGACGTCATATGACGTCCGGTCAGGATATCGCAACCACTTTGCCGACGTCCTATTGCTATATGGCGGGCGGCAAGTGGTTAATTCATTTTTAATATTTAAAGCAAACTCCCCCATCCATCCATGTCTCAATGCTTTATTTTGTTAAGAAATCACTTTCTCAGAAACAATCCCCTAGCATTTCTGGTCATGACCAAATTAAATAAGGGCAAATGATTCAGGTAGCATTTACTTCCTGGAATCCATCTGCCCTTAGCTCAAGCTTGCACATAGCAGAGGGTGTGCTTAGCTTGGAAAGCCCCTCCTGAAGAGACCTGGGATGTATGACATCATTTGCCTAGGCATGGAAACCAGGAAGTAACTGAAAAAAATTGCAAAAAAAGTTTAAAGCAAGTAAATATGATCTACTTTACTATGCATTTACTAATGCTAGCAGCATAAGGATGGAAAATAGCCAATGTTGATTGAAACCGTGATCCTTAAAAGTGGAACTTCACTCTCCCAAAGTAGCGAAGTAAGTAAGAGAATTATGCATGATAGCAAAGCAACTCTTTTTTTTTTTTTCAGAGGAAAAGGTCAACAGCAGCAGCCTCTAGGTTTCTCCTATTACAGGTTTTCTGGGTTAAATCATAGAACATTGTGTGTGGGAACCTTAATCTAAGTAGCTGATGTGACTTTAATATTGGTGTCGGCCTTACAGGTAACAGATGTGACTGTTGAGAAGCCTTTGAAGGAGCCTTGGTGCTGCCATTGCTTGCTTACTTTGCAATTTGCTTGTTTTCTGTAAAGTTTACGCTACTGCTTCATGTCTGACCTAAAAGGGCACCTCTGCCCAGACTATGGACATTAAGGTATATTCTTAAAGCAGAGTTCCAGCCTAAGTCGCAACTATGGCTTGATTAAGAGATGTCCCCGCCCCCACTCCTTTTTGGATATATATTTTTTTTGTTGTTTTCTGATGTCTTGAAGCTGTACTTCCATCCTACCTTACCGAAGCGAGGTACGTTGTTTCCCCTTCCCCTTTCCCATTGGCTCCTGGGATTGCTGTGTCATCAGTCCTAGGTAACAGTGGGCATCCTCCACCGCTAGCATCGCCTTATTTCAAAACCATAAATGACACGATGCTAGGCGGCGATAGGTGCCATGTTTTTAAATGGGAATTTAGTATTTTGGGAGTCTATGGAAACCTGGCCGGCATACAGTGGGGCGCGCTTCAGTCCTACTGCACATGCGCGAGATCGGGAGGGGCATGCTGGGTAGCCAGAATGCACCTAATCCCGAAAGAGTCCCAGTGGGCTGTAGATGCCCACAGTCAGGATGGCCATGCTGTGCAGCAGGAGATCAAAGTTGGTCAACAATGCTGCAGAAATGACAAAAAGGGGACACTTTTGAGGAATGGCCAAATTGTAAAGACAGATTGGTGACTGTCACCGCGGTCTATATATATAAACAAAAATCATAAATGCGCTCTAGCTGTATGTACTGTGCAGTAATTTATCCTCGGAAAGATCCCGCTTGTCACAAGCGCTTCCATCTTTGCCCTGTCTTCCGGGTTTGCTTTCTCTGGACGCATAAATGGGCCGGGGGGCATTTATTACAGAAGAGCCTGAAAAGAAAAACCCTGCCTGTCAGCAATTTTTTTTTTTTTAAGTTTAAAGAGTCTTCTAGTCCTGTAAAGATACACTAGTTGATGTACTAGCCAGACAACTAGCATCAGGAGGCTTGGCAATGGCAGGATCCATGTCTCTTATGGATTGGTTTAAATAGAAATGTTATCATGTATTATGTACTAAATGGATAAGATTTATTTAAAATATGTAAGCAGAGGGTCTTTAAGCAGAGGGTTGTTTTTAAGGTATTCTTGTGTGCTATGTCTTTCAGTTAACCTAATGGGGGGATGATTTACTAAAACTGGTTTGGCTCTACATAGAAACCAATCGGCTTCCTGGTTTTATTGTCAAAGCTTAATTCAAGCTGAAGTTAGAAGCTGATTGGCTACCATGCACCAAATTTTGTGTGCACCAGGTATAGCAAATCGTGTGTATTGCTGATTCACTAACCCCGAGCAAATGTGCAGCCAGGGCCGGATTAACATAGGGGCTATTGGAGCTGCAGCTCCAGGCCCCTTTCTCAAGATAGGCCCATTTGCTCCCCAAAAAAAAAAAAGATCGACTTCGAGTGTTGTAGCTCAGTGATCAGGAGTCACACATTTGGGGGGTAGGTAGCTAAAGACTTACTCCACTGGTTAAAATATGGGGCTGCTATCATCTATGGTTCTGGAGATATGGGGCTGCTTGCGCAGTCTGTCAGCAGCTACATACAGAGCGGCCAGTTTAAATACAAGCTGGAACACTCTGCAGCAGACTGAGAGGATGAACTCACAGCGCTTATAATAATTATTTGTATATTACTTATGATAATTAACCCCTTGCCACCCAGTCCAATTCTGACACTTCTCTCCTACATGTAAAAATCATCTTTTTTTTATTTTTTTATAGAAAATTACTCAGAAGCCTCATATGTTGTTTTAGCAGACACCCTATGGAATAAAATTGTGGTCTTTGCAACATTTTATGTTACACGATATTTGCTATTGTTCTCACTCTAATGATCGCGGCATATGTAACCTGTGTGTATCTGGCTCTAATACTAGCCAGTGCCTACCCAGCCACTGACTAATATCTCTCCCCAGCCTGTCCCCACACACTTTCTCACCTGCTGACCTGTGGATGGGGGAATCACTCCTGCAGTGTTATTGTGTTCTGCCAGTGAATACAATGATTAGTGTTGCTAACTATAGCTGACAGCACTGATTGTTTTGGGGAAAACCTGACAGGCTGGTTGTACTCAAGTCAGTTAATAGGTTGACTTGTGTAAAACCAGGTAGCCCATACATAGATCGACTATGGCTGGTCTCTGCTTAATTGGTGTAATTTCAATCCATGTATGGCCCGCTTAACCACTACACAGTCCCTAAACATCCTTTCACAAACCTTTACATTTTTCCTTCCCAGATTCCTTCATCCTCCTCTCCTATACATAGTGCCCACTGTCATACCCTCCACACTTCTCTCCTATACATAGCGCCCGCTGTCATATCCTACACACTCCTCTCCTGTACATAGTGCCTGCTGTCATACACTTCTCTCCTGTACATAGTGCCCACAGTCGTACCCTCCACACTCCTCTGCTGTGCATACTGCCCACTGTCATACCCTCCACATTCCTCTCCCTCACCTGCACATACTTCCCACTTTTATACCATCCATTCTCCTTTATGCCTCTTACCCACAAAAACAGTTCTTTAAAATTATACTGAATATCCTCAATGTTACCAGCTCTAGAATGGGCACACTTTTGTTAGTTCAACTAAAGGAAATCTCAGTCCTCATATTTGTTCTGCCCCATTATTAGTACTTATTTAATTTTGTAATTACTATTGTGATGTATAGATGAACATAGGGGATGTCAGCTACTCTAAATATAGCACTTGTAAAAAAATAAAAGTGTCCCTGAAAATATTTTTGAAATGTTGGCAACTATGCGGGTCAGTAGGGGGCCCCATGAGAGGCTCCTGGGTTCCAATGATATTAAATCGGTAGTAAACTTTTCTAACATTACTATTTTTTTTTTTTTTTAGAGGCCCTGAGGTAGGTTTTGCCATAATGTATAAGTATGCACAGCATATTAGGGTACACTTAAATTGTCAAACTGAGCCGTGCCGTGATCAATCCGGCAGGGGCCCGGGTGCTTCCATCTTCACTCGGTCTTCTTTCTGGGTTCTGTGCCTTCGGTCACTTGCCTTGGCTGCGTTGATGTTATTCCCTTGCATGCTCATGTGCATCCTGTTTCTCTCATCCCCCTTTCGCTCTCATCCTATTTCCCTTACCCCTCTTTCATCCCCTTTTTTTTTTCTTCTCTCTCCCATCCTCCCTCTCTCTTTAATTAAATTTGTTATAACAAAAAATTGTTTGCATTTTTATTTATAAATTTATTGTTTATAAAAGGCCTCAGCACCAGGCCCATGATGTTCTTAATCTGGCCCTGCGTGCAGCATGTGAATTAAGGATTCTAGAGTCTAAAGCCTAGTACACGTGGGCCGAATTTTGGGCAGTGTCAGCAGGTTCAAAAGAAACTGGCCAACATTCGGCCTGTGTGTACGGCAGCCGGTCCAACAGACGCGAAAAAGGTCTGCCAGCTAATGGCTGAGAGTGCTCTGGCCAGGAGGGGTCTGTCCCCGTCAGAACAAAATGGCACAGGCAAATCATGACTGTTTCTGTAAAAGTCCAGCTTTGTCCTAATCATTTGGCTTGCTGAGCCATCCTGTAGACCAGGGGTCTCAAATTATCTGAGGGCCACAGGACAAGTTTTCACATCCAATGGGGGCTGAATGCAAACTTTCCCCCAGTATTGGTGTCAGCGAACGCACTATTAACCCCCAGCATTACCCCTACACTCAACAAATACCCCCCCCCCACACACACACACACACACACACACACACACACACACACCACCTCTTCACAAATTTCCACCCCAGTCACGTAACTAAGGACTTTGCTCAGCCTCTGTGTGATGGATCACTTAACTCTCCTCCTGGCACTCAGCTGGTGGCCTGATCTTCTGCCTCCTCCTGTCAGATCCTGGCTTCACAGGCCTAGTGGCAGGGCACCCCGAGAATGCCACAATCTTCCGCCCTGAGGTGGCAGCAGGACCCCTGGACCCGGTGTTCTGTTGAGGTGCCCGTTATCGAATAGTACCGGGATGAACTGCTCATGCACTGTATGTAATACCACAATAGCTGATTTTACAAGCAGCTGTTGTGACGGCCCCTGCGCACAATAGCTGACTAAAGACATTTTTCAGTCAGATTGTGCCTCGCGCTGCTGAGGAGTGTTCACGTAGGTGAGTGGCGGAATGTAACATGAAGGCTGCGGATGTTTTCAATGATGGCCACTGCTGCAAAGATGGGGGCTGAATTTTTTAATGATGCCCAAACAAATCTTTATCTGCTATTCTTCTTGGAGGGCCCTTTTTAGCTAGCTTAATGTTTAAAATTCTGCCCCCAACTTTGCAGCAGTGGCCATCCTTGAAAACATCTGCCCCCTTCATGTTCAATTCCGCTCCTCGCCTACATGAACGTGCCTCGGCACAATCTGACTGAAAAATGTCTTCAGTCGGCTATTGTGCGCAGGGGCCGTCTCGCCAGCTGATCGTAAAATCAGCTGTTGTGGTATTACGTACGCACTATTCGATAGCACTAGGTGGGCGGGGCGATGGGCGTATCCTTCCTCCGCTCTCCTGTGTTGTGCGCGCTGGGCTGGGCAGCAGCATGCGGGGGAGAGGAGACGGAGAGAGCCACTGCGTACTGCCGCATGTCACACCCGCCTAGGATCGGCCCTGCCTGCAGGCCATTTGTACTTTGCCATTTACTACCTGCTGTAGACCTTTATAGTGATGTGTAACTATAGGGAAGTTTAAGAGAAAGCAAGTTTGTTTTTTTTTTTTTTGTTTTTTTGTATTTTATGTATTTTCACCTACTCAGTTTAAATTGCCAGAGTTTGCGTTAATTGGAATATGTTGCCTGTAAAAAGCCATTGGGCTTGCCACTGCTACCTAACTCGGGTGATATATTTTTCTTGAGTCTGGATTAATGTTGGTGTGATGCTATAAAATACACAATGAGAGCGGCTATGTTGAGCAAAGCTGTAGCATCCGGAGTATTGTGGAGATGTCTAATCTCTTTGGTGTTCATAGGCAGCTGTCTGGGGGGAAGTATACTGGCCTGGATCTCCATTTTCCACTGGAAAATATATATGAACCATTGTACTTTCCAAAATATTTGCAATTGTATAGTTGTAGCCAATGTATCAGCTATTTAATTTCCTGGGTCTCCTACCTGCTCACTGACAAGTGAATTTGCATGGTCACCCTGGTGATTGTCCAGGCAGATGAAGCAGGAAGCTGTTGACCTGATCCTGAAAAAAAAAAAAAAAATCATCTTCCTGGCTATACAAGAAAAAAAATTGTGATTTTTCAGTAAAATTGTAAAATGTGATTTATGCAGTACATTTGCTTGGTGTGTACCTAGGTCCCTTATCTTTAATTTTTGATAGCTGTCCTTTAAAGTCAATTTGTGAAACCATTTTATGTTTTAGTGTTCATCAAGGGACACAAATTCAGATGCAGTTGGGTTATACTGCCATCTACAGGATGTTGGGACACTGGCAGGGCTGCTCATGTCAATATAATCCTAACGCCCCAAACACAGAATGCATGGTACTCATGTGCAGTGCATTTTGGAAAAGTAGTGCATGCACAACACTTTGTGCAATTCCAATGAATGGGCTGAAAATTGCATTACACTGAGTCGCACAGGAACATGGTCCTGAACCACCCTGAAAAGAGAAAACTTGTAAGCCAGCCCCGATATAACCCTTCCTCCCACCCAGCATGTGTCTCTAAGGCCGGCCCTAAAGTGTGAATTTCTTTCCTGAAACCACATAATTCCCCCATCAACACAGATAGTGCTGAAGGGAATCCCCCCTGACAAGCAATCGTCTTCTCCTGGCAGGGGAAGCTGTCCCTGCGATAGCAGCCACTAGCAATAATCGCAAGAGAATCTGATTCTACCCAAGTTGATCGATCAACTTGTTACATTCAGCTTGCCCATTAACAGTTTGAATCTGAGACGGTTGCTGATGAACCAGCAGAGATTCGTACCATTTACGGCCGGCCTAATTTCATAGTCCTGCAGGACACAGGATCATTCGTCTTTAATCCTGGGTTATACACAGCTACAGTACCTTCAGGTGACTGTAGGGTATCCCCTATATAATTATTCCCACAACATTTTTTTGCTATTGCCATTAGGTTAGGTCTACCGTGTGAAGATTACCTTTCTGTGAAGATATTTTCTCCAAATTGATTATTCTTTCAAGATCCCTGGCTGCATTATAGCCACTGACTCAATTTTCTGGATTAGTCAACTCAACTGAGCTTTCTGGGATCATGCCCAGACCCTGTTTGGATGAAGATACGGGACAGCCTGTATGTAACTTCAGGCACTGGATCCTCCAAGGGCTCTCACCTTGGCACATGGTGCATTGCGTTGTTAGCTGCAAGGTGCTATACATTGGCTGTGGTCTACTAGTTGTGTGGCCCTATCCTTGATGGGGGGGGGGGGGGGGTTTATCTAATTCCTTCCTTCCTTCCTGGAGTGCAAAGATGTTTTGCCACAGTAAGTTCCGGGCTTTCTCCCTTTAATTCTGTCTGAGGTTGCTGGCTCTGCTATGTCTAGGCCACACACTAGTACGGGCTGCAACAGTTTAGGGTACTTGTACATGGTACAGATGTTTGAACATCAATATTCCTGGCTAAAATGACTTGCTATTTTGTATATATTTACTGGCATGTGTATACAAGTACAAAAAAAAATTCTAGCTCCCCAGATTGCAATTGTAACTACTTTCAAAATAACATTTTGTGTGTAAAATACTAACCAGCAACTCTGATTTTTGCAACCAATAGTATTAGTAATTAGATGGCTCCCAATGCTTGGCCTGTCCAGCCTACTCCCAATTGTCTTCAGAGATGAGGTTGATGCCATGGCTGTGGACCTGAGAAGCACTCCGCTTACACCATTGTACAATACTGAGCCCAATGTTTGAAGTTCACATTTCAGGCTAGCCCCGTTACAACCAGTCCAGTGGGGTCTGGCCTCCAAAACCAGGCTGATCCAGATAGCTGCATATAGAAACCATTTTAGGAGGTATCTTGAATTAAAAAAAAAAGTAGCATAGAGGCATGGTGGGAGTAAGACCAGTTCATACTGGGCTGGCCCACAATTACTTTTGCTTCCCAGTGTCCAATCATTCTGTAGATGCAGTATACCCAAACAGTCTCTAAATTCCTGTGTCCTTCAATGGCAAAGATACAAATAAAAAGCATAAAGCCAGTGATGTAATAACTGCATGCTGGTATTGGGCACACAGCAAAATGTTAAAACAAAGAAATCAGCATGACATTTCAGTAACCAGCATTTGCAGAAGAGGTCCGTACACAGAGTATAGGCTTCATTTAGACAACCTCTGCCTGTTAGGCAAGGCAAACATGACGCCTACAGCTGGTTATTAGTATGGGAAACTAAAGGAGTGAATCAATGCATGCAATGAGTTGTGCTATTATTAAACAAAAACACATTTTTATTTCGCTCGGTGCTGGCTGTAGCTCCACCCCCAGGCTGAAGCCTAAATTACAGGCGCTCCTACAGGGGAGGTACAGCCAGCACTAAAGCCACCGCCTACTCTGTGTCCCACCCCCATTCCCTCCTATAGGGAATGTCACTGACTGCAGCAGAACACACAGCTCCCTCATAGGGGGGGGGGGGGGGGGCTGATGAGGTGCAGGAGAGACACGCATTTCCATGGATTATTACAGCAGCACATGGCATGAAGAGAAGGAAATGAATGATCTAAGCAAAAGTCACTGTGATCCATTTGACTGCTTAGTGCATGACGTGTCAGTGATGGTTCAGCTATGCGATTTATCTTGGATTGCATGTTATTTCTAACGATTTCCTGAAAATGTTAGTTGTCAGCAGTCTTAAAATTGACCTAGACCAAAAGTACACATAAAAAGGAGTCACTGAATTTTTTTTTACTCCTTGTATGGTGACAAACGGCAAAAAAAAACAGAGCTTCTACCCTTAGACTCAAGCCACATCTATGCATGGTGTTTTTTTTTGCTTTACATTCACTGTATGTAGCTAAGGAGTGGGCGGGAAGCTGGTCACCGTGTCCTTAACAACTGATACGTCATCAGCCGACACCGGAGTTCCCTGCTGAATGTAAAAAAAAAAGGATTGGCTGGCTAAAAAAATATTCAAGAAAAAGAAATGGCGTTGGGTCATCCCCACACCGTTTTTTTTTTTTTTAGCCGGCATTGCCTGTTGTTAAGGATATAGCAACCGCCTACATACAATGAATCGAAAGAAGAACAAAAAAAAAAAAAACACACAAATCGTGGCAAAATTGTACTTGCGTTTTGGATGCGGGTCCATTGCACTATGCACGCAAAATGCTGCAGGAAAAAAAAAAAAAAAGTCCCCAACCCTTTCCAAAAAGGTAGAGGCACAAAACCGGATTTTGATGTGAACGTGTTCCATAGAAACCCATGTTAAAAAAGTCTTGCGTTTCTGCAAAAAGCATGAAAAAAAAAACACTTTTGTATTGTGTGAATAGAGCCTTACACACAGTTTTGCCTGGAGTTGGGATTTTACCCCCTTTATGGCCAGGGCATTTTTTTGCCAATTCAGCACTGCACTACTTTAAAAATGATAATTGCGCGGTCATGCAACACAATACGCAAATTCAATTTATATATCATTTGTTTTCTTTTGGTGGTAGTTATATAGCAAGAAAAAAAAAATCCAGTGGTGATTAAATGAAAAAAAAATTTGAAAAAATAAATCCCACAACAAAGTTAAAGAAACAGTAACGTACCAGTACGCAGCTGAGCCTGCAGCTGCCACCAATTTGCAGTATAGTTATTGTAAGTGGGTCGGCAAGTGGTAAAGAAGTGCTAGCTCAAATCCCTGAGCCTGGGTTCACACATGTGCGGTGCGAATTGAAGCTCAGGTTTCCCTGCGAAGAGAAAACTCAGTTGTTCAGCGTTTCGTGTCAGTTTTTGCTCAGTATTTTATCCTGTTCACACATCTGCGAATCAGATGCGTGCCCATAGAAGATAAGGGGCCTGAATTCGCACCTGAGCCAGACCGCACTGCCTAGAAAACGCACGCGTTTTTTGTGCAATGCAGAGTGCAAATGCACCGCAGATATGTGAACCAGCCTCATTAATATTAATGTATTTTGAAATGTCCTGCGAATTGGATGCTCAAGTCACTCCAAGCAGGATAATTCACCCAGTACAACATGAAGTGACGTGGATACAGCGATTCTTTGTTATGTCAATTAGGAGCTTTTGCATTCTAATGTGAAAGGAGGGCTGCTTGTACAACGACTCTTAAACCTTAACATTTCAAACAGCCAATCAGAAAATGATCACATTCATTAAACAGTATAGATTAATTCAGGCACACAGAAGATAAAGAAGTTCAAGTATATTTTATTTGAGGTGGGAGATGTACCACAATACATTATTGCCAAAAGTTCATCAGTACAAAATGTTTTGCAGCTGGCAAAAAAAGCATAATGGATCTTCTTTTTGATTTCACTATAAATTACTTGTACAGTACTCAGTAAATTCAGAACTTCAACTCATTTTTTTCTTGTAGCTAAAATTGAGCCAGTATTAGAAATTCCTGAAGAAGGTAAGGCATGGGTTGTAAGAGGAGGTAGCTGGTGAATCAAGGGATTTCCATTTCTCTCTCAATACCCACATATTTCAGAGCATCAGCTTGACTATATCTAAAACAAAAACAAAAGACAAAATTGAGTTTGCAATTCTAAGAAAACAGACATGCCAAAACTCTGAGACAAGAATAAACATAATCTCAAGGTAACTCCAGAATTCCCACCACAGTCGGTGCAGAAAACAGGAAGAAGATTTCTAAGGCCCCATGTACACGGGACGCTGCTAAACGGACGTTCAGAGGCAGTTTTTTTTTAACTGCGCCTGAACTCATCCAATATAACCCTTTGTGACCATGTACACAGTCTCATTTATTGCCGTTTTTAGGCAGTTGCGTTTAACAGCATTTCTTCTATTTTTGACTATTGTCTCACAGATAATATACTCTATTTTCTAGTTCAAAAAAAAAATAAACAACCTTGTCTCTCCCACTTTAATTTTGGTCTAATCAAGCCACTTACATACTGCCCAGCCACTGTATAATATTTGTGGCTGTTGTCTCTTAGATACTACGCTCTCATTTTAATTTCAAGATAAAACCTGCCTTGTCTCTCCCTCTTATATTGCAGCCTAATCAAGCTGTTTGGTTCAGACGCCAAAGCTTCCAACATTTTCAGACGCCAAACGCGGCTAAATGAGGTAACCCGTGTTTCGTTTTTTAGAAACGCTTCTAAACGCGGCAAAACGTGGGCTACTATCTGTCACATTAAATCGTTAAGAAGAGGTTGTAAAAACGTCCCGTGTACATGAAGCCTTAGACCTACCGGCCTTCATCCTGTTTTTTTTTCACTAAAGAGTCTGAATGAGAAGCAAAACAGACATGCTCAGTCTCAGCAAGGAAATCTTTCTGCTTAGGGTATTTACTAGGTTACTAGCCTAGTTAACAGTAAGAACAAAATGCAATAACTATAATAATCCATTATTTACAACCACAATCTTAATAATGTTCTTCCTTCAGGGGATCAAAAATTCATGGGTACGGTATGCTAGTTTTTTTTCTACATAGCACCACAATGTGCATAAACAATGTCTGTAGTCTCAGGTGATTAGGATATTCATGGGAGACCAACAGCCCACCCAAGTACACCAGTTATGGGTGTTAAGCGGTTCACAGACAGAGTTTGGACCATGCCATCCGTCAGGGGTGTACCCATGCAGTGCAAGAGTTAAGGAAAGGTAATTATATTCATCTGTAGAGCTCTGGATTAGAGTAAACCTGATGCTTTCCCTGCATGGGCAAACCACAGATTTACAGTAAAGATTAGCAAGAGACAGGAGAGTCTCCTTTCAATCATCACTGGTTGATGGGTTTTGCGTTAGTATAAGGCCCCTTTTACAATGGCAGTCTGCCAGCGGATCTGCCCGCTCAGCAGGGGATCTCTCTGCGGAGCAGACGGATTACAGGTCAGTGTCCATTCTGCTGATGCAGAGTGGACACAGACACAGACACAGCCTGCTGTTGTATAGAAAGAACCACCTGTCCATCTCCGAATGACTGTCATCCGATCCAAATCTGTCAGTTTTAGCGGACAGGATTGGATCAGATGTCAGCGGGTGTCAACAGACACATATTCAATGACATCCGCTGCTCCATAGAGAGCAATGGGTGATCTGATCGGGTCTACATGAAAAAATTACAGGTGGACCTGATCGGTCTGTCAGTGTGAAAGGGACCTAAAAAAAGAGTACAGTGTTCCATTTACAGTTTCAACATGTCTGCAGTTACAAGACTGCTTTTTTGCTTGCAAAAAGGTAACCATTTTAACCATTATCCAAATGCCATACATACCTATAGTCAAAGAAGAGTTCTTCACCTGTCTGGATTGCTCTTTTTGCAAAAATTCCTATTCTGTGGTCACCGTTCACCATCATTACTGAAACAGAAATAAAAGACCTTCAATCAGGTAAACCACTTGCATTAGTCAGCATACAGTTCTATGCTTCTACAGTGTACCTGATTTAATGTGTCACTATACCCACATCATAAAGAATAAAAACTATCAGTAAATGCCGAGTTACATGCTGTTCATACTCAGTCATTAGATTTGTTTTCAGTATGCTGCAAATAACCCGGTTGATCCTGCTGTTCTCGGTCTCCCCCCTCTTGTCCATGTCCCCGCTGCAGTTGGGGATTTTGCAGAGCAGTGTCGGCAGATATTGCACATGCTCAGTTTTCAGTGTATTTTCTACCCTGAGATTTCCTTCCTATCACATCTGAACAGATCATTCGACTATAGTCACATGTAGGTGTATACACAGTGGTAAATGACAGACCACTCCCACCCTCATCCTCCATGCCCACTAACCAGCTAAACACAATGGGGGGCTAGAGATTACATCTTGATTGAGGGAGGCTTCACTTCCCTGTTATTCTAAGACACAGGCTGGAGGGTGGGACACAGCCTGTGACTGGCAGAAATCCACCCACACCATGTTATTGCCAAAAAATGATAGCGATTTTACAACAAAAAGGGATTCAGTACCGTTACAATAAAAGGAGGGTTAGGAGAGCCCTTGCTCACGAGAGCTTCTAATCTAATAGTTGTACTTCAACAACTACAAACAAAATGCAGAAACTTTTCTAAAAACAATACGTATTATTAGGATCATTTATTTTTTTTAGTTTTGGGATTTGGAATGGCTCAGACCTCTGCCACTTTATTTTTGTTTTCTTAGCCCTTCCTGTTCCAGAAAAGTGTTGTGAAATCTCTAGAAAACACTAGGAATTCTACTCTTGGACAGTTCTCATTTAAATAGGTGCTCCCAAAGGAAGATTTACCCTTGCTTTTTGTTCTAGTCACTAACAAAACTATAAAAAAAAAAACTATAAAATGTAAGAGTTCCCACCACTTTTTCCCGATGACCATTATCACTGAGAATCAAACAAACAGAGGGTGAATCTAGCCAACAGGACCCAGGCAGTAATAAAACTTAAGGGGGATTTACCACTCCCTGTTCCATATAAAATAAATGTTTTGGCTATACAAATACTTTAAGTTTGACACATTTAGGACTATAAAAGAATAAACAAATTCCATTTAAGGCTGCGGCCAATTTGTATATGGATTTGAGGGCAAACCAGAGTACGGAGGAGCACTGTCCTGCATGGCCCTGGTATAGGAAACACATCTCAGCATTGTGCACATAACAGACCCTTCAAGACCAACATACTTCACCACATACCTTTTGCATAGCAGTTTGGATTCACAGAATGGTTTGCAAAGCGAATTTTGTTTCCTTTGCGGGTTGCATCAACTACAAAATCTAAAAGAAATAAAATGAAGATTGTACAGACACGTTACTGACATTTCAACATACAGAACATGAAAACATAAAAGAAGATGCTTTGTGACCCACTGGCCAATTTATTTAACATCTCCAAGAGGTTTGCTGAGGCCAAGAGAAGCATGAGAGTAGATAATTTCTACATCATTACAGCACAACAGTATACTGCATTTGGTGAAGATGTTGTGCAGACTCCAGTCATCTCCACCTGAGCAGAATTCAATTCTGCCCTGCGCCCCCTACCCCAAAGCACATTGTCCCCATGTTGATGAGGAAAAGGGGCTCTTCCCGACAAGCCTGGCCGTTGGTTGTCAGGGTCTGCGGGTGGGGGGGGGGCTTATCAGAATCTGGAAGCCTCCTTTAACATAGGGGCCCCCCTGCCCTATATGAATGAGTATAGGGTGCCCCTACCCATTCACCTAAAAAACATCTCTTCCGACTTCTTCCCCCCCTCTGCGCTGTCTTCTCCCTCTTCTACCCGGTCTTCTCGCTCTTTTACCGCGTCTTCTCCCTCTGTTCTTGTTCTGATGTTGAATCGACGCAATCTCACGGTGTAATGCTGGGTCCACCGTGTGCAATGACTTATATTGGCATGGGGTAAGGCCACCCGCTGATGTCATCCGGAGGCCCGCCCCATTGTGACATCATAGCCCAATCATGCCCCAACGATGACGTCACACGTCCCGGGCGGACCCAGCATTACATCGGGAGATCGCATGGAGTCAGCATTAGAAGAAGAACAGAGGATGATGACCTGGCAAAAGAGCGAGAAGACAGAGGAGAGAAGAGGGAGAAGACAGCGCAGAGAGGAGAAGAACAGGAGAGGCAGAGGATGTCACCAGAAGAGCAGGAGAGGGGAGAAGACGGAAGAGACGCTGGAGCTGCCTTAATAAAATACTTTAAAAACCTGTGTACTGTGTTTTATTTTTGACACTTTTTTTTATAGGTGAATGAGTAGGGGTATGATGTACCCCATACTCATTCACATAGAGTGGGTTGCTGGGATTCTGATAAGCCCCCCTCCATTGTTATTCTCCATACTGCCATATTCTGAATCAGTCACTCGTTTCCTATTTAGGAGAGAAACAAAATCCAGCTACATCCTAAAACAGTAGTAAGTGGCAAGCATTGTTCCACAACCTGGTGACTTAGAAGATCTTGTCAAGCTTACCATTATTTAAGTTGAAGAGAAAGCTGCACATGTATTTGTCATACACTTTGCCTCTTCGGTCTGCTTCATCCTGAGATATGATCTATGGAATACAGCATATAGACATGAACACCTAACTGAAAATATACAGTACAACTATATATAGACATTTTTCGTTTAATCCTGTCGAAGTGATGCACTTCACTAACCCAAATGGTACCAAGATAACTTTTATTATACTGTTAAAAAAAAAAAAGTCAATATTTTCCACTTTATTTGTACACCATTTGTGATATATAACATATAATATATTTGTGATATATGATCAAAAAAGCCATACACTGCATTATGCCAATTATCACTAACCTGTGTTTGACAAGGTAATAGAGCAATTCACATAATACATATATCCCGTGATCTCTCCCATATTTCTAGCTCAGTATTCTACTCACTTAGCCTTTGGGTCCTGGGAGAGCCCATCAGCACACGTCATGAAAATTCTGCGCACGGCTGAAGACTTGGAAATTCTCCAGCTTTCCCATTAGTGGTCTTTGCATGTGCTTGCCAAACCCTGCATGTGCACAGATACTGGGTACCCCAGCACTTGCGCAGATGTGCCGCAGGGCTCTCAGGATCACAGCCCATTGGCACATCCCCTGCGCAAACGCCGGGGGGGTGGTAAAGTCTCGCCTAGGTGAGCAGAGCAGCTGTGCTGCCTAGCAGCACAAGTAAATGCTTAAGGGAAGGAAAAAAAATAAAAAATACTTTCCATTGCTAAGTGAGGGAGGGGGAGGGGGCAGGGGAGGACAACTTCTCAATTAGGGCGAAGGTCAGCTTAAAGTATTGCATGCTGAAGATTCCAATCTTACTCAGCTGGCTTTACATTTTTTCACTTTGTCTACTTATATAATAGCATCAAGTCTGCACATTGCACTCACTAAGGGCCCAATAAGGAGTAGCTTTAGCTCCTAGCAACCAATGAGCTCTTGCTTTCACCTTTCTTAGCAGAAAATGTCAGAACAAGTGATTTGTTGCTAAGAACTATAAGCCCTTTTAGACCTTCATTTCACACAATATAGGAGTCTAATATATGAATAAAGCAGTGTGAATGCACTCCACTAAGGGAAGCAATCACCTGACCCACAGCTATTATGGAAAGTAGCTGTAGCAAAGAGAATATAGAGCATTTGGTGTAGATTTTCTACATTTATGCCCCAGACTAAAAAATATAAATCTGCTATTCAGCTCGATTCACAATGCATTTAGCTGAACAAGTCAGAGGTGGACGCATTTTCCTGCCTGCTCATACAAAGCTGTATGCGGTTTTTTGGTAAGACAGATGCTGCAGCCAAATGAAGAGGTAATGCTTGGCTTTAGTAGAGATCCTAACAAGAAGACCCCATGTCCCCAAGTAGTTTTAGGTGATATCTCTGAAAAATACAGCAACCTAAGTGTTCTTATTCTCGGTAAAATTAACATTTTATACAAGTTATTTATAAAAAAATAAATAAATATCTGTATACGTTTTTAAACATTAAAATAGTTTACAAAAACAATTATAGTTTTGGTTTTAGCTGCTTCACCTTGATGCCAAAGGGGGCGGGGCCAAGTCCTGCATTTGGCCTCTACAGGGGCCCCAGAAGACAAGGTTTGGGGCCACTCTGTGCAAAACGAGCTGCACAGTGGAGGCAAGTATGACATGTTTGTATATATATATATATATATATATATATATATTTATTTTTTTTTTAAATATATAAACAAACCTTTAGTGTCACATTGTTACCTGATGCTTCCCATCCGATGATTATACCATTGTGTAGAATACAAAGATCTGCCCTGCCCAGCGCAGCTGAGAGTCTATTAGACTTATTAACCAGTTGAGTACCGTACTATAGCCAAAAGACGGCTAGAGAGCGGTGCTATATATCTGGGAGGGTGTCAATAGATGTCCTCCCAGAAACCCATCCCCTGGTGCGCACATTGGCATGCTCTGTGACTGCGGTGTCCTTCAGACACAGCTGATCACAGATCGGGGTAAAGGGCCAATCACAGCGGCCCTTTACCATGTGATCAGCGGTGTCCAATCACAGCTAAACACATATAAACAGACTTGCCAGTTATTGGCAGTCCTTTCCTTAGGTGCAGTCTCTGTGTGACAAGGCTGTCAGCACACAGTTTACACTGATCATCAGTGCAGACTCATCAGTGCCTCCTCATCAGCGCAGCCTCATTTTGGTAACATTTTCAGTATTTTTTTTTTTCATTTGTTTAGCAAAAAAAAAAAAAAAAAAAAACACTGGTAATAAAATATCACCAAAAAGACAGCTCTATCTGTCTCAAAAAAATTATAAAAAAATAATATGGGTACAGTGTTGCATGGATCTGTGCAATTGTCATTCAAAGTGAGACAGAACTGAAAAGTGGCCTGGGCAGGAAGGGGGTGAAAGTACCAGGTTATTGAAGTGGTTAAACTGACTGCTAAAGGGTAACACCGGCAGTTCTCATGCCATAAACTTGCAACAAAATCTAAACAACTTACGCACATCCCATATGTGTACAACTAGTACAATGCTGTGCATTTGTGGATATTTTCTTGGCTTACCTCTCCACAGTATTCAGAGATGAACTCGTTCTTCTGTACAGGGTCTTTGATGAAGATTCCCCAGCCAGCTACATCAGAGGGTGCCAAAAGCAAATGCTAAGAAAATAGAAAAGTCTCTAGTTTATACGGGTTAGTGTTTAAATTTTAATGGATGTATTTAGGTACACGAAAGAAGAGATTCGCTATGGGACATTACAGATGCTAATACAACACAATACATTGCAGGTCACAGAGTCACCATCATATAAAGGAAAGCAGCTCGCAACAGCAAGACAGACAATCAAATATATGAAAATGGCAAGCATAAGCAGCAAAACCACAAAACTGCACCTGTTGCAAGGCACACATTCAATGGTATTATCATTCTTTCTAAGCCAAGAAAATAACGGAGTACATGAATAAAAGGTTAATGAGACTTGTTCTTACATGGTTATGTCCCAAGACAGTTGAAAAAATAAATGTTCTGAAATGGCCAGCTCACTTTTTGCAATGTTTTTAACGCCAAGGCAGCCATACCTCCCAATCACGTGCATCTATTGCAAGAATTCAAGTGGCCTTACCTAGCACTGGGTCCCTTTGCCAAATGCAGATGAAATAAGGCTTCAGGGCCAAGTGTTATTAGAAGAAGAGGGGAGGCAAACACAGACAGGGTATTTGTTACATTTCTCCAGTCCTCAAGTAAGGCAATATTACCATTAATCATGTGTGGAATCAAACCTTGGCCAACTAATGGAGAATCAGGATCTAGTCATCCCAATCCATGAGCTGCAGAAACATTTAATGGGAATCTGTCAGGATAGAAATGTTTGTGTTGCAGAATTGTTTTTTAAAGGTGCAAACTCCCAGTCCACCATCCTTGTACTTGTTTTACTGTTTAGCAAGTGGCTGACCTGGAAAAGGACTGCAGGTCACATATCCCAACTTAACTAGGATGCATGTCCTAGGTCAGTAATGTACAAGGATAACCTCAGAACCTCAATTCTAAAACATGAAGTGGCATTTCTGTACTGATGGGTTCTCTTTGGGGGACACTATGTGTTGTGGTACTGCTTGTTATTCAAATGTTTTAGAAGGTCATGTTATTATGAAACTATTTTCGGAAAAAGTGAAAGTAAATTGTCAAAGTGGAGCCAATATAATATGAGAGAGTTCATGAACTGGAGGGCAGATCAGATTTGTACCTGTCCGCCACACATCAGGAGAACAGAAGAGGAGTTCTGAAACTTTTACCCTCATTTACAGCATGTTTGTTCTGATTCACAAGTAGTAAAGTCAGACGTAGTCAACCAGCTAGCATTCTCAGGAGGCAAGCCATGGCAGCCCCCATACCTCCCTCACGATGCTGTACTTTAACCTCTTCGTGCCGAACCCCTTCCATCCCTTTGAGTTCTAAAGGGCGGGAGGCAGGCATTCGGGTCATGTGACCGTTGTGATTGGCTGTCACATGAACGGAAAGCACCTGATTGCAAGTATGCATCGGGAGCTTATGATCCCCGCCGGCTACCATGCTGGGAGCGCACTCTCAGAATGGCAAGTAGTTTACACAGGCCTGCTCGGCCTTAAGGCCCACCCACTGAGCAGCTGCATATGTGCATGCAACTGGCATCAAGAGGTTAAGGGCTGAACTATTTTTCTGGGTTGATGTCTCACTTGAACCATTTACCACGATACTAGAAGAGATTGGTTACAGATGCCAAATACATTTTAGCTCATTTATTTCCCAGAAGATATGAAATAATTGTTAGCCACTCTAACTGGTGTTTGACCAGAATTATGTTTGCCATTTTAAATCAGTGATTGTTAAAATGCTATATCCCTGGCTGTCATGTAGAGCTAGTTATAGTATTTCCTGAAAAACTGAGACTGCATACATTTAAATAAACATGCTCCTCCCTGTGGACTAGTAGTGAATTTGGAGCATGCACACCCAGAGCACCACATTCAGAGGACTATGTATGACGATACCTACAAGTGACTATGACAGGCATTGGACTAGATTTGTAAACAAGCTGAACCAGTGAAGAATCAGTGGAACTCTCAGGGGACATCAGTAGCAAGGTAAAAAATGTAAGTGTGCAAATTTGCTTGATTAACTAGGACATACATTAAATGAGCATATATATGTCCACTTATCCTTAAATCACCTTTATCAATATCCGAGGATGTAAAATATATAGATAATAAAGTGAAGCTTGCTTCAGATGAGTAGTAACTTATTGTTCTTGCACTTTAACATTACAGAAACTCAGAAAAACGACTGACCTTTTTGGATCCCCGCTGAATGCTGCAGTTCTTGCATGAAACATTTTTGCTATCCCAGTGATCAGCAGCCCCACAGGTGAGACACAAGTCTGGGTCACACTCCCGCACAGCAAGATAACATGGACACTGCTTGGTGTTGCACTGGGCCTTACAGCGACATCCAGGGAACCTGTTTTGGCCTTAATAAATGTTGTACATTAGTGTGGTGAAAGGTGCAAAAAAGCCACAAAACAAACAATACCATATACTTTCTATTTACTCTTCCTATATATTTTAGTAAAGATCTATACAGGCATTGTGTCTATCCCATAGTTCCATTTACACCTCTATGTAAACTTACACTCAGAGCTGCACTGACAGAACTTCTCACAGAAATTCTGTGCAATCACACAGGGACAGGAACCATCACAGGGCTGGCGAGGGTGATCACAAGGCTGGTAATTGTAAACATGATTAGAGGAGCCATCTAAAAGAACATAAAACCAACAGAGAGCTGAAGCCAACACGACCGGATTTAAATCATAGCGATACCACTTTACATGTCATGATCAAGAGTATGTTTGGAAAAAAAAACAACAAAAAAAAAACACCACATAAGGAAAGGGAAGGAAATGGAACAGACATATTGTCATAATGAGTTGATTTACTAAAACTGGAGTGTGCAAAATATGGTGCCGCTGTGCTTGGAAATCAATCAGCTTCTAACTTTAGCTTGTTCAATTAAACTTTGACAAAAAAAAAAAAAAATGGAAGCCGATTGGTTTCTATGCAGAGCTGCACCAGATTTTGCACTCTCCAGTTTTAGTAAACCAACCCCTATGTCACTAATAAAACTGAACCCAAGGCAAATACAAAAAAATTATAATAAACAAATCAAAAGAATGGCAGATCCCATACTCCTTTCATTTCAGAGTCACATTTACTGCAGTTAAGATGAGTCAGGTCACCAACCTAGCTGTGATGTCTGGCAGGACAACGTTAAGCTTAATACTGGATGAAAAGAAATGTAAATCCTTAGGCAGGTAAAACGGATCCCATGTATGTTCTTCAACTATGCAAGACTGTATACACACACACACACACACACACACACACACACACACACCAATCAGTTCATTTAGGACTACTTCTATTTATTAGCCCAAAAAGTTATGAAAAAATACATTTTCGATTTCGCAAGTCAATCAACTCATGATGCAAAAGCTTGTTTAAATTTCAATTTCAGTCAACTGAATGCAGAATTATTGTGATTCTGCATAGATTTCACAGATGTCTTTAGAATTCTATGATTGATCACATTATTAAAAATCAGATATACTATATACATACCTTTTTTTAGCTGTATTTTCCTGCAGTGTGCAGCCCACAGTCTATAAAATATTAAAAAAATTAAAATAAAAGTAAACTGGGTGCTGTTTTTCCCAACAACTGTAACCACAAAAGCCAGCGAATACAGGATAAATGCATACATCACATATCAATACATGTTAAAATACATACATACATCATAAAATAACATGCAGAACAACAGTTCTGTTGAGGAAGAAACAAACTATGCCTGCCAAGTGAACGGAATACATCACAAGAATTTCTAGCAAACTGAAATGAAAGGTAATTGTTGAAAAAAGTAAAATGTGGCTTGTGCAGTAATGATATACACTAAACTACTTTTACCAAAACGTAAGGTTCACCTCTAAGCATTTTTAAATCCCTAGGAAATGTAAAGCTATTCATAGATAATCTGTTAGATGTAAACCTCAAGCATGTAATCCATGATCATCCCTTCTGTGCCCTCCTCTTTCTGTTTCCCAATTGAAGATCAGCTCATAGTTTACGAATGTTTACATAGTTTCAAAAATGTTTACTTTTTGCAATTATCTGGTGAAAAGCGCCATTGAAAATGTAATAATTTAAAACTTTTTTTTTTTTTTTTTGCTCTTGTTCAAATTTTTTTTTTGTTTTTACATATTTTTGCTTTTTTTTTTTTACATCTCTTTACTTAAACAATGAAGCATGCAGGAAATATACTAATCTAATATACCCATTCCAGGGCAGGTAACATATCTTTCATTAGAGATTATTTTGATAACGATGGATATTAATATTTTAAATATTACACAAACTGCAAGGAGTTTATTAAATGCAAGCAATTTTCTTTTTTACGGAAAGAGGAGTAGAAGTCCTCTCCAAGAGCAATCCTAAACCACTATCAATGGTGGTGGGGTAAACTAACAAAAACATATTTTTATCACTTCTATTTCTTGCTCAACATCAATTTAGTTTATTAGCAATTGTGGTTTGGCAGCATCTCACGGAACATGAACAGACCAAAACAGATCCCATCCATACATCACAAATCATACCTGTGCTTCCGCTTCTTCTTCCTGGGTGGTGTGTCCACATCCTCAGCAAGGACCGGAGCTATGATACTGGACTCCTTCACTCTAAACTCGTATACCTGTAAAACATTAAAAGTAAACCACCAATGCCAATACAAAACTTTAATGCTTCTCTTAAGTGTGCTTTTCTAAGTAAAAATAATTCATATGATTTTTTTTACACATAATATTTCATATCATTTTCTACACATGAAGAGCAGCCGTGGGGAACTTTGTAAGAAGCACAACAGGACTCCAGACTGAATGAAGACTAGCAGGGTGATTTTGTTTTAAATTCAACCTTCATTACCAAAAGTCAAAGTTGAATGCGATTTTTGAGGGTCTCAGAAATAAAAGCAGCGGGTCATTTAGACCTTATCCTTAAAAGAAGCTAATTTTCAATACAGCAATGAAAATGTATTCAAAGCTTATAGAGCTTATTGGTTTATGGTTTTCGATTTTATATTAAATACTTTTTTAAAAAAAATATATAGTTTTTGTTTGGAAAATATTTTATATTGAATATATTAGATTTACTATTCTCAGCCAACGTGTGGCGCTCTAGGCTCCAATTTACCAAGCATCCCCTAACTATATTTCTTGGAAAAGCCTGTTTACAAAAGGTCTATGGCTGATGTTTAAATTACACACAGAGCTGGGTCACTTTGGTGAGACCTCTATAGCATCCTGTTGTGTCTCCAATACTAGATGTCAAATTAAGTCTCTCCAAAAGTAGAGAGCAACAGTGAACCCCCCCCCCCCCCCCCCCCCAATACTTACAATCTACAAATCGAACTATAAAAAAAAAAAACTTGGGTATGACTTTTAAATTTAAAAAACAAACTTATAGCATACCTAAAGTAGTTGTAACCCTAAAAAAATAAAAAAAAGGAAGATCATATTCCGTTAAGGCATGATCTATAGTACAGTGATTTTGTTGTGTAATTTTTCCCTTTCCTATGGTATAATATACCTTGTTGATCCTGCCTGTCCGTGTCCCCACTGACCACAGTAATTATGGCTGCTAAGCCATGATAACCCTGGTCAGGTTAGTGGTGCCTCTGTCAGCCCAACACTCTGCTGTGAGAGTCTTTCGTCTCTGCATGGCTCTGCTCCCTGCCTTATAGCGACTTTGCAAACACTTCGACCACTTCAGCTGCACTTTTCTTTTTACTTGTCAAACAGCTTTAATTAACTGACACATCATATACAGACTGAAGGTTAATTTCTATAATCTGCAGATTAATGAAACAGAATAGATACACTCCGATTAAAGTTTTCTAAGGTAGTTGTAAACCCTTACATATACTCAGTGAAGTGGCTGGCCTCAGGTGATACACAGAGATAAGCACACCAGTTTATCTGCCGCCATCTCCTCCCTACTGCCTCCTAAAGCACATATTTTTACACAGCACTCCCACACACAAATTTATAGGGAGATATGCACAACTGAGGCTGTCAATCACCTTCTGTGTGCTGGGGAAAGGGGGGTGGTCTGGGATTTTGTGGTATCAAGACTGTCAGAAGTGACTCATACATGTAGATTGAGACAAGTATACACTATAGAAAGAGATGCTGTGTTTACAACCACTTTAACAGTACATACGTTTAAAAAAAAAAAAAAAAAAAAAAAGTACCTGTCGACATGTTTTTGTGCCAATTAACCTAGCAATAGCACAGAAATTGTCATAATAGGTGCCTATGAGGACTCTAAACAGGGATGCTTCTGCTCCACTCCAGTCGACATTCTCAGGGAGCTCATTTGGCTTCATCTTGACAGGCGTTTGGCAACGAGAATTTGCTTCTACGGAAAATAATGCATTGTTGGAATCAATGAATGTGTACACCCAATCACAGCTGTTTGCATGTGCCTAAAATAAGCTGTCCCTTAAAAGCAAAAAAACTTACCAGAAGAACTAGAGGTTTCATCTTTCTTTTCCTCCTCTTCCTTGTCATTGCTTTCTCCACCAGTCTCTGTGCCAGCTTCCCTATCGCTATCGGTGTCTTTGGCTTCTGACACATTGACAGTTGGTGTGCTAGGTCTGCTGGTGCTATTTGGAAGTCTACCTCTTCGGCGACCGCCAGGGCGCTTTGGTGGGGTCTTTATCCTCTCCGCTGTTAGTGCTGCAGCATATTCCTTGGCACCTTCCTAAAAACACAAAACACAATCATGCTACATGAGGGGTTGTAAGACACTTGACAAAAATGAAGCTACACTTGAGATGGTTTTTAAGAGTAGCTCCAGTCCAAAAGGATAATTTACGTGTAAAATAGTTGATTGCACTACACATTTCATATTGCAGTGCACACTGAAATAACAGCAATAATTCTAGTCCCATTTATTCACGGTTAACTCTAAACTGATGACCTGTAGGGGGTTTCAAAGGATAAGTTTACCTTTCAAAAAATAAAAATAATAAAATGCAAATTTTTTCACATATTTTATTAACTGAAGGGGTTAATCTCCGAAACATGTAGCCTTATCCCCTGCTGCCAGCTTACTTTTCAACAACTTATTGTGGCTACAGTACTCCGGGACCAGCCCGTGTCTGCTTTTGCCCTGAGATGATGGAGCATTACTGCAACTTCCACCACTTTTACATCATCAGCTGGCTGTTGGAGTGGTTCCTCCCCTGGATACGGCTGTCACTTCCAGGTGTCCGGGCCATGAATGGCGTTCTCCATCCGCCCTGGTGTCACCAACTTGTCCCCAGGCTCCACACAAGTGTCCACCCTTGGTTCCCTCGGCTCACTAGGCTGTACAGTAGACAGTACAGGTGTACAGTAGACACCTCTTTGGAACCCCCAGTCGCCATGTGTCTCCACTCAGGTACTCTACCATCTAAGTTACCATGGTCCTGCAATACTGTTTGGTTGGCCTCTTCTTGGAACTTGTATGCTTTATTACCCAAGGAACACAGATCTCATGTGGGCAGTTGTCCATGAGCCTGTTTTTTTGTTTCCTTTTTACCTATTCTGACTAACCTGTGTAAGAAAAGTCTGTACATCTGTCTTTTTTTTCCCCAGATGTATCCAATCCGGTCAAATGATCAGCTCCCCCTGTCATTCAGTGGCCACTGCACGGGAGAGGATTAAGCGCCGACAGCGGATGTGCCATTGAAGCCTATAGGTGATGTCACACTCCCAGGCATTACTAGCCATTGTCAGAGAATTCTCTCTTCTTCCCTGCAGCCAGAGCTGGCTGACACAGGTGATATCATATGACCAGACAGGAGCGGCCTGAAACTAGGTAAGTACCGTATATACTCGAGTATAAGCTGACCCGCATATAAGCCGAGGCACCTAATTTTACCACAAAAAAATGGGAAAACTTTTTGACTCGAGTATAAGCCTAGGGTGGGAAATGCAGCAGCTACTGGTAAATTTTCAGGATGATGCGGTGCGGCACGAACAACACAGAGGCTGCCAACATCACTGTGCCCATCAATGCAGTCTCACTTCCCATTATTGCAGCCTTACCATGCCCATCATTGTAGCCTCACTGTGCCCATCACCGCAGCCTCACCGTGCCCATCATTGTAGCCTCCCTGTGCCCATCACTGCAGCCTCACCATGCCCATCATTGCCACCTCAATGTGCTCGCCATTGCAGCATCAATGTGCTCGTCATTACAGCCTCACTAATAGTGACTGTGTGTCAGTACCTGTATTGCATAGCGGGTATGTCCCGCTGTGACTCGGAGCTTAGTCTGAAATGTTTGGCCGCAAAGTGACAAAAGTCTGGCCCTCCTAGACCAGCTCGTGTGATAGACAGAACACTACGTCTGTCTAGGAGGAGGGCGGGATGCGGCCGAAAATTTCAGAGTCAGTGCCGAGACACAGTCGTCTCCCGCTGTGTAAAGGAGGGAGAGAGGGGAGCGCTCCAGCCACAGTGCAATGCAGCCCCAAGACAAGCAGCCTGATGCCCGGTATCCCTGACCTGACTCGAGTAGAAGCCGGGGGGGAGGGGGTGTTTCAGCATAACAAATGGGCTGAAAAACTTGGCTTGTACTCGAGTATATACATCTTTCTTACACAGGTAAGTTAGCATTAGAAGGGAGGGAACAAACTGTAGTAGTTATGTTTTGCAGTGAATTCCATTTTAATCATTATTCTGGCTCAGTTTTATAATCTACACACACGTGATTATAATAGGGGATTATGAATGCCTACTGAACATTAAAAAACATTGTCAGATACTCAGTTTAAGACCTTAAATATAATTGTACAATGATCCATCTATCTGTAGGTTCAGTCATTTCCCAACAATTTCTATTCTGATTGTCATGAGACTGCAATACCACACATCTTATGCTAACCATATAAAGCCATAGTCATAAGCAAGCAAAGCAATCAAATTAAAACATAAATTTGCCACAATTGGGCCATGCACGGAATAGCACAGAGAACAAAATCTTTATTTGTGAAAAGAAATGCAGCATTCAGTGTGTGCTCCCCATGTTTTTGCGACAGCATGATCCTGGAAGGCCTCGGTAGCAAGCACATTGTTTAAGGGTGGGAAAATGTCTTACCTCCCATCATTATCACCTAGACATCTGCCCATCTATCACCACCCCAAAATACAGAATTCAAAGAAAACATATGGGACCAATCTTACCAAAAGCTGGTAACAGTTGGGTCCACAGGGCTTTCCATCATTTGCAGCTTCATTATTTTTCCTTTTGTATGTGTTTGGAGTGGCGTGAAAAGCTTAAAGAAACAAGTAAAAAACACAATTTTTATATGATTAAATTAAGGAGTGTTACAAATACAGATTTGTATCAAGTGGCCTTACTTCAACAAAGTGTGCTTAACTTGGTGCACTGCAGCATTATAGCTTACATCATGACAAAATAACTATTATTGAAAAGTTACAAAAGTATATTTTTCTGAATTACACCCCGAGAGCTTAAATATCACGATTGAGACCATTAACAAATATTTAAATAAAGAGGTACTTACGATGCAAGAAGCAATCATACTTGAAACATCTCCTACAAAACAAGGTGTGGAATGAATGAAGACTCTGCTCCCTTTGCACAGATTTTGCATTTGGTCCATCAATGTTTGGGGTGCACTCTGGAGGAAGAGCCCCTGGTAGCTGCTGCTCTGTCAATTCTTTGTACCTGGAGAGTGAATACATGGAAAATCTGAAATAAGGATGTTGATAGTGAATTAACAACGCTAAAACATAATAACTATGATTCTAATAGACAGCAGTATCCATAATCTAGGTTGAGGACTGTTAAAATGACTGTCACGCAAAAGTGATAACAGAAGCGTTACCTGCAACGTAGACCCTAAATACCTTTCTCCTGCAGCCAGCACCACTAAATACTGCTCTGAGAAAGGGAAACCTTCTCAAGTCTGTCTCCAGGAGTGACAATCTTCTGTGTTCCCAGCAGCTCTCAGCTCACCAACCTCTACGTTACTAAAAGGACACAGTAGCAATGCAAGGTCAGGGAGAGGAACCACTGAGCACAGTAGGGGACACAGGAGATTGAGACTTCTAGAAGTGTCTGTTTCTGAACAGGACAATTTCTTCTCAGACCAGCAATTATTGGCTCAGGCAGCTGAAATAGACAAGTATTTACAGTTTTCTTTGTAGTTATAACTCTTAGACTGGAACTTTCATTTGACTTGCTGCAATGGGTTCTATTACCACCATAGCTGGTACGGCATGGCATTTGTATGAGTGAACCTGCCCTACATAGTTCCGCCTTATATCAGTAACCCCCCCACCTTCGTGTATTCACTCTGCAGATAGTGGTCTCTGGTCACCAGCCCCCCCCATCAGAGCCCCCAGCATTGCCTCCTAAATCAGTTTTCCCGGGATTCCCCCTTACAGTGCAATGGGGAACTCTGAAGACCCTGATGTAACGGAGAGTTCTGTGGACTGTGATGTTAAGGGGAGCTCTGCACAGAAATAGGAGGAGGTCAGATTTTCCAATGTGGGCATGCTTTCCAGCGATTCTGGTAACTACCAGAAATTCCCTCACTTTGGAGGGATTTCCTCTCACTTCTTCTCCCCAATGGGAACCAGATAGCCAAAAATTTACAGGCTTTCTAAACCTCCATTCCTCTATCCAAAATAAAAAAAAATGCCCTTAGTTCTACTTTAAATTTAGCTCTGTGTACCACTGGGGAAATTAGTCTTCAGTTCCGGTCCCAAAGATAAAACAGTCGGTGAAAATTTCTCTCTTAGTTGTCCCTGGAGTAAGTGTCCCCATTGGAAGATTTCACTCGCCTCTTGTTCTAGGGGAGTGGCGCTTTACATTATATGTACAAATTATTTAGTCCATTAACACCTGATTTTCAGTGGAATTCATAGCACACTAGGGTTTCATGAGACAAGAACACATGACAAAATCACAAGCACATGTTTACCAGCTACTGACTAAATTAAACTAGCCCCTAGACCACGTCAAAAATGATTTGGCACCAATTATGCGGCTTGCTGGGAGCTTTTCATATATGGCTTTAAATTGCTGGTCTGTCCTGAATATGTTTTCACTTCATTTTTCATTTAGTGGATTGACAACTCCTCACAGTAAGACACTGGGTATAATTTTTGAAGTGAAGCCAAAAGCAAAAGCAAGGTGTGAACAGGACTGCAAGCTAACCATTTTATTTAGGCTGCTTTCACACTGGGGCGGTTAAAGCAGCGCTATATTTAGCTGCTTTACCATCGTTTTACACGGGATGTTTTAACCCCCGCTAGCGGCCGCAAGCGGCCGCAAAGGGTTGCGGGTGGTATCCCCGCGGTTTCCCATTGATTTCAATGGGAAGGAGCGGTATAGGAGCGGTGATCACACCGCTCCTTCACCGCTCCAAAGATGCTGCCAGGACTTTTTTTACCGTCCTGCTAGCGCACCGCTCCAGTGTTTTCATGGGGCCGGTTTTTTCAGGCGGTGTACAGGCGCTATTTTTAGCTGTACCGCCTGAAAACCGCCCCAGTGTGAAAGCAGCCTTAGTGACAGGGGCTTTGACTAGCGTTCAGAGAGATTTAATAAAGCCTGTCTAAAGCCTTTTTTTTTTGAAGCAAGTGTAAACAAGCCGTTAATGTTTTTGAAGCCAAAGCAAGTGTAAATGAGCCCTAACTGTCCTTTTAGCAATGGGTGCTCAAAGAGAATGCCACAGATGACAAAAATCACAAGCACATGTTTACCAGCTACTGACTAAATTAAACTAGCCCCTAGACCACGTCAAAAATGATTTGCCACCAATTATGCGGATTGCTTGGAGCTTTTCATATATGGCTTTAAATTGCTGGTCTGTCCTGAATATGTTTTCACCAGGCCCAAAAAAAAATAAAAAATTCAAAAATCACCAGAACTTCAAATAGGTGCATTTCACATGTTTATTGTGAAGACAGTGTCACATAAGGCATAAGTGACTGACATTTCAGTGCCTCACAGGGACCCTTTCTTAAAGGTAACTTAGTCACATAGTAATTTCTAAAGCATAAGCTGTGTTTCCATGTGTCATTGTCTGTAAATGGTGCAAAAAGGCAATTTAACAGTTTAGGTACTTTGTTACTATTGCGTTTGGAACTTTACTGATCTTTATGTGCTGTCAAAGCTTCTGGCAAGAAGTATAAATACCATTTATAAAACAGCAATGTTTCCTTTTCTGCCATGTTGAGAAGTCCACTAGAGGACTAGCACAGCCAGCATAACACAGTGGATGACAGATGATGCAAATAGACAAGACATAAGGTAGACTAATGGGCCAGCAGAGCCTCCAGTATAGTCACACTGAATGATCATTAGTAGTACATCCACAACCCAAATATCAGAATATGGCCAAGAGATGTCACCTTAGCTCATTCTTCACAAGTGTCAACAGTCTGGATTGCAATGAATCAATGAAATGCAAGGCAAAGACAAGTAGGTGAATATAAGTCACATGCCTTCTTCTATCCCCTCAGGGACTCCCATCATAATTTCTAGTTCTGCTCAGCTGATGAGACCACTACAAAACCAAAATGATAGCATCCCACACCAATGATAAATGATGTCATTTAAACAGAATCGGAATAGAAATGATCAGCTTTGGTGGAGTTGTCCTTTAACATACTCTTGCATTAAATAATTTTGTATAAAATACGTTCCCAAGGTCTATCCTAATAGTTAGACACAATACACTAAAGCATGGATGTAACATGCCCCTATGATGCAATAACGTATCTTCATATAAAAGTGAGAATCTAAGCGCTGCTACAAAGGTGAAAATACCCTTTCATGTAGCTTATTCATGATATACATAAAATCATGTTAGGCTTCTAATGGTGGCATCTAAATCATATTATCTGTACTTGGAATTGCTTAAGCCAGAGCTGAAAATGGAGTAAACAGAAAAAATAAAAATACATTTGCATAAAATTATGCAGGTATAGTTTTCAAAAACAGGCAAACAAAAATGGAAGTATTTGGTGTAATAGAAAAAAAAGCATGACGAGACCTAAAAAGTGCCCGCAGGTGGCCAAGTCAGTATGCCCTACGGAGCGCATATCTCCCTCTCGTATAAGCTTATGGTCACTTCAATGACCATAAGCTTATATCAGAATTGTTCATCAGACTCCGCTGAACAATTCTATTACAAATCTATAACTCTGATCAGCGGATTACAACCCGCTGGTCAGTTATTAACCCCTAGTGTAACACTTTAGTATGCCACATGTGAACGATGCTTTAGTAGCAATTTAGCAGGAATTTTGTTGTGTTTATGTACACTATTAATGATTTTAGTGTATTTTTAGCGAAAATATTGATAAACATTAAAAATCAGTAGCACCTTCTCTTTATTCTAGTGACCATGTGCATTCAAAAAATATATGTTTTTTTTCTTTACAAATTCTGAAAGCTGTAAGTAAAAAATAAAACCTTCAGATTTTTAGAGAAATGTTTGGGTACGTTCAATTTTCACCATTTTGCAAAAAGGTGCATTTTGTTATTTATTAACTCCATACCGTTTAAGCTTTTATATTTAGTAGGTATTTAGCAGGAATTTTGTAAAATTATCTGTGTTATCTGCTAATAATGGTTTTAGTGTATTTTTTGCGAAGATATTGGTTTGATAAACATTTGCGCAAATACTGAAGGGTCTAAAAATTCAGTAGCAATTCTTTTTATTCTAGAGGTCATTTGCTTTGAGAAAATATATGGTTTTGGGGGTCTTTCATAAATTCCTAAAGCTGTAAAGGGAAAAATTAAAACCTTCAGCTTTTTTGAGAAATTTGGATATTTACATTTTTGCGTACATTCAATTTTCACCATTTTGTAAAAAGGCACAATGTAAACATTACAAATATTTGTTATTTATTAACTCGATATAGGTTAAACTTTTATATTTAGTAGGACATTTGTAAAATGTGCTGTGTATTTATCTGCGAATCATGATTTCAGTGGTCTTTTAGTAAAAAAATATTGTTTTGATAAAACATTTGCGCAAATATCGTGGGACCTTAAAAATCAGTAGCTATCTTCGAGAGGCTGCGACCTCTACTGTGTACATATAAAATTCTATTTTGTGGGGCTTCTGACCACCCTTTGTTTCTGTTTGTAAAATTCAATAAAATAAATATTCGAAAAAAAAAAAAATCAGTA
This sequence comes from Lithobates sylvaticus, assembly GCA_028564925.1. NCBI lineage: Eukaryota > Metazoa > Chordata > Amphibia > Anura > Ranidae > Lithobates > Lithobates sylvaticus. The sequence continues at coordinate 374,939,667 of CM053030.1, read as the reverse complement.
GCACCTTCTTTTTATTCTACTGGTCATATGCTTTCAGAAAATATATGGTTTGGGGGGTCTTTTACAAACCTTGAAAGCTATAAAGTGAAAAATAATAGAGCAAAGGAAAAATTGCAAAAATAGTCTGGCCCCCTGAGGGTAAAAATGGAGCACGAGGCCTGGCAGCGAAAGAGTTAAGAGCATTGGGCAGAAGTGACAATTAACGTGGCTTCTGCCCACCAATGCTATGGAGCCAAGCGGGGGCCATCTTCCCCTCACTCGACATCCAGGCAGTGAGGTGATAGGACGCGATCGTCCCCGCTGCTACAGACGGCTCCGGTAAGCCGGGGAGATGACCGGAGCGCGGCGACAGGGGGGTGGGCCCCTCCACAGATAAAAGTGATCTTGCGGCAAATCCGCCACAGAGTCCACTTTTATCGCAAAGAGAAAATGCACACCGTTCCCAAAAAGACTGGGGTTATGGCAGCTAGCTGCTGCCATAACAACAGTATTTAGCGTCAATGTACCGACGTACGGGTATGGCGTTTTGCGTGAAGTGGTTAAAGCAGCTCATTATAAACTGCATAATATTTATTCCATTTATAATCATCTACCAAGACAAAGGGGATACGCTACAAAAGACAGCCACCTACTTTAACTTCTTTAATGCCCAGGAAAAAGTGTGGTTTCTGTATCATGTGACCATGGCTCTCACAAGGGTCACATGATCGGGAGACAATCCGGCTGGCTCCTGATCAGAAGCCTTGACCAAGAGACCCAGAGACTCAGTGAGCATGCTCGGAGCACACAACTCCCTGCCACTGTGAACGCATATATAAAAGGCAGCTGGATGTTAAGTCCACCTTTTTTTACCACCAGATATGTACGTTTTGCGGCCATCAAGAACATAACTTTCAAAACCACACAAGCAAAATGCATGATTTGAAATCGGATTGCTTTCTATAGATTGGCTGAAAAAAAAAATATAGGAGCCAGAGATCCAATGTGGCAACAATGCTACTGATTAAATAAAATAAAAAATTGTTATCCAATTGAAGCACGTTTTATTGTCCCTCAAAAGTAACTTCTAGTTCCTTTGCAGTCTCCTAAATTCAACATGCATTTGTCCGGTAGTATTACAGCAACTTTTTTCACCTCTGCACTGTTTTTTCTAAACTAAAAGCCAACTTGTACGTTTTAGAACACGAAAAAAATCATATATAATAAACTAGAGGATTCCTATCAATTCTATGTACACTATGGAGATACAATTATGAAGCAATATACACAAGGTCATAACGTGTCTTACTTCTCTTTCAGCTCTTCTGTTGTTCCCTTGTCAGGAAACATGGAAGATATTGCCTCGAAGATTTTATCAGAAGGAAACTTCCGTGGCAGCTGGGTCTCCTTGTCTGGTAGGAAAAGTAAAGTGAGGTTTAATTGCACACATTCATGGAAAACAAGGGTAAAAGAAAACAGTAAGGAGCACTCACCATCCATGTTGTCATCCTGATCCTTTTCTTTGTCTTCTCTATCATCGTCCTGATTGTCTTCACCATCCTCATCATCTTCATAATCACTGTATTGGCTGAGGGCATTAACCAACTCCACAAATATCTCATCATTAATAAAACCGCACTCTGCAAAAAAAACACTACAGATCAATCACTCCAATAAACTACAGAGACATCAATACAAATAGAAACAATTTGGTATAATTGGGCAGGACTTCAGTGTCAAATCAACAAAAACGATACTACCTAAACAATACAAGTGCCAATGGCTTCAAAGTTTACTTTAAATGCAGCAAAACATTTGTGCCACGCAATAAGCCGCCAAAATTTTTATGAAAATGACTGAATAGACAGTTACATGATCACTCCTTTTGCTATAGGTAAAAACATCTACTATTATCAAAAGACACTTTCCAGCATACTGGAATAACTATGAGCCTCAATAAGCACTGAACCTCCGTTTAAATTTCCAGTTTAAGACTGGAATAAAAAACAAAACAAACACAGAATCAAAATAAGTCATCAATCTTAGGACTTATTTACATTAACACCACCCCTTTTGAAGAGTGATCCCTGGTTGAATCGCTTTTTAGAGGGTGGGGTGATACTGCCACCTCCTGAATGCCTTTTTTTTGTATCAAACGGGGGATTTTCTTTTAAACAGTGCACTGCAACCATCACTCAGTCTATTTTTGCAGCCACCCCCCACCCTTTACCAGGCTGGCCTGCGTAAAGAAGGTTTTTAGTGAATGAAGCCTAATGAGAGCTCCTTGTCAACACTACACAGCACAAATATATAACCAATACATTTATTAGGCCAAGTATAGTAATAAACACAGGAAAAACTGACAACGTGACATTTTGCTCTGCAGTACTAAAACAAAATCAGAACTAGGTTTACTTTTAGCCAACTAGATTTCTCCAAACTTCCTGAAATCACACCATAGTTTAATTGGATACAAGTTCATGTTTAAAGAATCAGTGAAAATAGTGGCAAAACATCCAGATATACAAGCTGGAATCGTTCCTGTTCCCAGGATTGTCTACAATTGTGACTTGCACATGTGTGTATTTCAGAAACACAAAAATAGAAGCATTTCACATTGCTAATGTTCCCACCAGCTCAGCCTGACCCATGATCGCTATAGAACAAGAGCTTTGCATTGCTGCCAAGAGATTTGGCTGGAAGAAAACATGACCGCTAACAGCTGCAATTATCAGCCAGCTAGACAAAAGGCTTCAACCAAGGACACAAACATGATAAAAAGGCACAACTATTTACCCTTTCCTAACCAATGAAGCATAGAAAATTGACCAGTAGTTTGGTGAGATATGGCCATGTTCAGCACTTTAAATCATTTTATCAACTAAAGTCTTTTGTACTGTATGTATGTCGTTTTATCAGCTACGACTGCCAGCAAGTCTATGATGGATGAATGACCGGAGAATTATTGAGCAATAATACCAACTTATTTCATGATTTCTGTGTTAATAGCAAATTATGCTATGTAGATAAAAAGAAAATGTAGTGCTTTTGTATGGGTTTTCCTTCTTATTGTCAGGACTTAAAGTGGTTGTTACCTCAGTACCATAAAAACATCCCATCCCCCTATGTTACATATCATTATGTGTAGGCTAGCAACTAACGATAACATTCATGATCGATGAGTTGGTCGATTAATCGAATAATAACTAAATTATACACCACACTTTTTTTAAGGTAATAGGTAAAGTTTAAAATAAAAGGCAATTCATTTTTAAATATCAATATGCAGTGATAAATGTAAATAACCAACTATATGGTTCGGGAGCAAAATCTCAAAAACTCCTGCCTGCAGAGTTCCCCAATAGCAAACTGCAAAGGTATAATAGAGAGTGCCCCTATAGCAAGGTAAAAAAAAATTCTGCCTTTAGAACCACTCACTTCCTGCCCAGAACTACATGTCCCATGAGGCATTGCTCCTCACACATTCACAAGTTCTCAGGCACTCACTGACATGTATGGATGGTGTACTGAGCTGTATGTGTGCTGCACTGTGTCTTCTGACATGTATGGACGGTGTACTGAGCTGTATGTGTGCTGCACTGTGTCTTCTGACATGTATGGACGGTGTACTGAGCTGTATGTGTGCTGCACTGTGTCTTCTGACATGTATGGATGGTGTACTGAGCTGTATGTGTGCTGCACTGTGTCTTCTGACATGTATGGACGGTGTACTGAGCTGTATGTGTGCTGCACTGTGTCTTCTGACATGTATGGACGGTGTACTGAGCTGTATGTATGCTGCACTGTGTCTTCTGACATGTATGGATGGTGTACTGAGCTGTATGTGTGCTGCACTGTGTCTTCTGACATGTATGGATGGTGTACTGAGCTGTATGTGTGCTGCACTGCATTTCCTGATACGTACTAATAATGCATTCTGTATGCAGGCCAACTAATCGGCTGGCCGATTAATCGATTATGAATATAGTTGACAACTATTTTCATAATCGATTTGTTGTCTCGCCCCTAGTTATGTGCCCCTGGGCTATATAATAAAATCTGTTGATCTGTACCTATATCAGAGCGTCTCCTAGCCCTCACATGACTCCTCCGCTCTCTCCTCTGCCCGACTGACAGCTATAGCAGGCAGGGCCAAGCACTGCCGCTGACGAGGAGAGAGATCGGGAGTCACGTGAGCGCCCGGAGACGCCCTGATATAGGTACAGACCTGCAGATTTTTTTTTTTTAACATAACACAAGCACAGGGACAGATATCAGTATGTTACAGAAGGGATGGGACGATTTTATTTTAGTTATGATAGCAGCAGGTGGGGAGGGGGCGGACAATGACACAGAACAGACAGGCAGGGAGGGAGGGAGGGAGAGGAGGACGGCAGGTAAACTGACCATGGTGTCCGGGCTCAGCAGCCATGATAAACCGTAGTCAGTTTACAGGGAGGAGGGTATAGCCAAGCGGTATAAGCCAGTTTTTTTTAGATGATAGAGGGGGCCAAATTAAACAGCCCAAGCACTGTGCTGTATAACATGCTTTAAGGAAACAGGATCTGGTGCAGTGGTGCATGTAAGTCAATCAGCTTCTAACTTCAGCTTGTTGAGCTTTGACAAAAAAAAACTGGAAGCCGATTGGTTTCTATGCAGAGCTGCACCAGGTTTTGCACTCTCCAGTTTTAGTAAATCAATCTCACCGTCTCTTCTGCAACAAAACACACTAGCATATAAACTGAGATGCGCAGATCAGCGTGCATCGCCAAAAGCAGTGCCGTTATCCTACGCCCACCCAATGAAGACAGCCAAAGACACACAGAAGAGGTTAGTGCCAGCAAGGGATGGTTTTGACCCAGAACAAGTAGGCAGTTTGGGAGATCTGGCTTCTCTCACTGTGGGTGAGTAAATCAGAAAGGAAGTCAGAAGATCAGAATGACTTTACAACTTGCACTTTTAGGAGGTCGGCTTACATATCTCTGAGACTAGTTTCTAGTAATTAAGAACTTTGGTACTTTTTAGAAAGCAGGATATGTTTTTTTAAACAGTGTTGAAATGACTAAGAAAATCCAATCGATATGTTAACTTAATATCACAGAAGCAGAAAAGTTCTAGCAACTATGAATGCATGTTTACTCAGAGTGAATCAAGCTAATGAAGAGCTCAGCTTAGGCAGGAACAGACCAGGGAAAGCCCCTATATACTCTAATGGGAGACATTTCTTCTAGCTCAGACCCGATGAACTATAAAACAAAGAAGATTGGGATCATAATTTAAACTCTTACAAATGCACCTAAAAGGAAAAGGTTGGCAACAAAAATAATAGTCACAAAAAGTGAAGCCAGATGGATGCATTAGTCTGCGCTTCTCCTCAGCCAACCCATTAACCTCTACATGCCCTAATGTTAGACGAAATTCAAGCAGGAAAGAAAGAAGCTGAATGGTTGTAAAAAGAGAAACAGATACGCCATCCATGAAGTCTAAAGTGGTCTACTTTTCATAAAATTGCATTGGGGTAATTGTATGGAGGCCTTTGCAGACATTGCTTAGTGGTGATCCTAAAATCCATAGAAGTATTTAGAGAGGAACTTTAGGAGGTTTCTGAACATATCTCAGACAAAAAGAGGATGATGATACCAGCAGTGTTCATTTTGACAAAGATATTTTAATTAACATTAATTAACAAATTAAGTCAATTTAGATGACTGAAATACGACTAAAACTAAAATGGTCAAAAAGACTGACTAAAACTAAATTGAAATTGGACATCAAAATTAACACAAATTTTTTTTTTAATTTTTTCCTCAGTTTAGGCCGATACGTATTCTTCTAAATTGGTAAAAAAAAAAAATCGCAATAAGCGTCTATTGATTGGTTTGCGCAAAAGTTATAGCGTCTACAAAATAGGGGATAGATTTATAGCATTTTTACTATTATTTTTTTTTTACTAGTAATGGCGGCGATTTGTGATTTTTATCGTGACTGCGACATTGCGGCGGACATATCGGACACTTTTGACACATTTATACAGTGATCCATGCTATAAAAATGCATTGATTACTGTATAAATGCGACTGGCAGGGAAGGGGTTAACACTAGGGGGCACTGCAGGGGTTAATATGTTCCCTATATGAGTGATTCTAACTGTGGGGGGAGGGGACTGACTGGGTGAGGGGACCGATCGGTGTCCTTATGTACAAGGGACACACCATCGGTCTCCTCTGACAGGACGTGGATCTGTGTGTTTACACACACAGATCCACGTCCTGCTCAGTTACCGGGCAATCGCGGGTGCCTGGCGGACATCGCGGCCGCCGGGCACGCGCATCGGGTCCCCAGCTACGCGGCGGGCACGCGCGCCTCCTAGTGGCCAAAAAGCGAGCGCCGTCATATGACGGCGGCCCGCCACAACAGCTGCACCGCTCCGCCGTCATTTGACACTGCACTACCACTTAAGAATAAGTAGGGGGCATCTACTGAGCTGGTGAAAGAAAAACAAAGAAAAAGGCTTTTTTTTTTTTTAAATGCTGGTAATTAAAGCAGGTAACATGTGCAAAGGTAATACAGCCAAATGGTTTTATATTTTAAAGTTGCACTATATATTTATCACAACAGATAAATCTGTGTTTGTAGTGCTTGTTCAAACCTGAAAACCATAAATAGGAACTTGTTAATAGATTTTTACTCCACACAGGGCCAGATTTAAATCTCAGGAGTCTATAGGCAGATAATTCGCCTTTTTTTCTTGATAAAACTACTGCAAAGGTCTAGGGAATGCAAAATTTCAGTAAAAAATGAATTTTATGGCAAAACAAATGCAATAAACTACCCACATTTTTGATAAAATCTAAAAGACGAGGCTCCGAGTAAATAGATACCCAACGTGTCAAACCTGAAATTTGTTGTGCGCCCTTGAAATAGTGACATACTTCAGTACGCTATAATTTCTATAGACGACACTTCAAAAGCCCCCCCTAGCATATATGTGGGGGTAGGGAGGCCTCAAAAAAAATTGGGGGTGGAAGGGGAATTTTATGTGCATGGGTGTAACTATTTTTTGCAAAAAAAAATATCAAAAAAACGATTTCTTTTCTATTTGCTTAACCCCTTCGTGACTAAGGGTAAAACAAATATTAATGCCCAAGCCCAATTTTGCAACATTTACATGCGTGAGTAAAAACCATAGATATCATCACAACTACTTTATTCACCCAGGTGGATTATACCTTGGTTTTTTTTCAGGACAAATTGGGCTTTCAAATGATGGTAAATGGTAATGGATATCTCCTGATTTTATTTTTTTTCAAATAAATGTAAAACTGGACCAAAATAGAAAAAATAGAATAATAATCTTTTTTTTTATTTATTTTTCTTGCTACTACCATAACCTTTCACCAAAGAACAACCCAAAATAAATTCTCCTGCTCCTTACAATCGCAGTGATACAACATATGTGTATGTTAGTTGTTGTATGTACACATGGTGTGTTTTTTTTAGGTAGGATAAAAAAAAAAAAAGCAGACACCAACACCGATACTAATGAAAAAAAAATAAAAAAATCCTGTCCAAAAAAATACTGACCCTGACCCAAACAAACACTTACCCTAGTGTCAAACCTTGATCTAGCAATTTTTTTCTACATACGCTTCCCCCCCCCCTTCTTGTAGGCACATCCCTACAGTGCCTAATGGGAAATCTAGCCCTGACTCCACAAGTATATAATGAGTTTTAGAAAATGAGAAATTCTAGAGAAATGCTTAAATAAAGCATTTACGTTAACTAAACCCATAAGATCTTAGTCAACTATAACGTACTGGAGATTTTAGTCAACTAAAATGAAATTTTAGTCAAAAGACAGACTAAAACTAAATTGAAATTTGATGTCCGAACTAACACTGGGTACCAGCAATGTATCCTTGAATAGAAATGAATAGCAGCAAACAGATTAAAGTTAATGGAGCATCTCATCATACCCCTGTCACCATGGACCTTTCCATCATAGTTTTTGATCAGTTCTTCTATAAATGTCCCATCTTGGTCCAGCACCTCATCTCCCATGTAAGGAATGTTATGTAGGACAGTTTCATCTTCTACCTAGAATAGGAAAAAAAAAAAAAACATACAACTCAAATTGCTGTTTAAATACAGTGTAAGTACTTGGAACACAGCAGTTATCTACCAACTTGAACTTTGAAGGAAGTTACTAGAAGGTCTCAACTACCAGTACCAGTCAATCCCGAACAGGTCTGACAGTGTGTATGTCAGAGGGCACTAATCTTGCAATAATGTACCTTACATAACAATATGTTTAAATCAGGGGCGCCCAACCCTATGACCTTCCTGAGCCGCATTGGGAGATGAATTATCTTGGGCCGCACATAAAATACACTAACAATAAGGATAGCTGATAAGCAGAAAAAGTCGGGCAGATCACATGGTAATGGAAAAAGAGAAACTGCGCCAGGTAAAATAGCTAAATATCCCGTAGGGTGATAATGACAGTCCAAATGGAAACTACTGATACAAGACCAGTAGGTGAAAATGTATGGAAATGTATATAAACACAAATTCTTATTGTAATCATAGGTATCTGGAGATAATAATGCAATAACTGACTGGATGGTTAGCAATAGCACAATGTGACAGAGCAGTCCTATACTGTAGTCACACACTAGACAGCATGAGGATAAACCTGTAAATAGAAACAGTTCACAAGCTGAATATCATCCTGAGGATATGAATTCCTATTCTTGGAGACCGGGAACTACAGGTTTTTAAACTTTTGTCACACCGCTGTGCTCCACACCACACGAAAGTGCCGCCACCAGTATAAAATCTCCTTACCAGATGGTTGGCAAAATAAAGCCACTCAGACTAAGCACATATAGGAATCCCGACTTCCAGGAAAAGGACGAAAGCCAGACAAACGATATCCCAGCGTCTCTGGAAGGAGGAAGGGTTCGTTGTCGATGCCGGCCGGCGTCTGTATCTATCCATTTGGAGCCTGTTTATGCTCTTTTATTTTCATTTTAATGTGAGTACCTTTTCATTAATAAACTACTCATTACTTTTAAAACAATATTATACTATGGTCTGCCCTCTTTTCCCTCTGGCAACATTTGGATGCACCGCCGAGTGCTGTTTTCCGGATTAGATTTCCACACTGGGTCTGGTCGGAAGTCTTTTGTACGCTGTGAGTGGCAGGCTCTGGGATATCGTTTGTCTGGCTTTCGTCCTTTTCCTGGAAGTCGGGATTCCTATATGTGCTTAGTCTGAGTGGCTTTATTTTGCCAACCATCTGGTAAGGAGATTTTATACTGGTGGCGGCACTTTCGTGTGGTGTGGAGCACAGCGGTGTGACAAAAGTTTAAAAACCTGTAGTTCCCGGTCTCCAAGAATAGGAATTCATATCCTCAGGATGATATTCAGCTTGTGAACTGTTTCTATTTACAGGTTTATCCTCATGCTGTCTAGTGTGTGACTACAGTATAGGACTGCTCTGTCACATTGTGCTATTGCTAACCATCCAGTCAGTTATTGCATTATTATCTCCAGATACCTATGATTACAATAAGAATTTGTGTTTATATACATTTCCATACATTTTCACCTACTGGTCTTGTATCAGTAGTTTCCATTTGGACTGTCATTATCACCCTACGGGATATTTAGCTATTTTACCTGGCGCAGTTTCTCTTTTTCCATTATTGTATTGTGTTTATCCCACCATTCTGCAGCCGGGCTTTAACTTATTTTGTCTTCTTATTGTGTGACCCACATTTCTCATTTGTTTTTTCCCACCCCCATCCCTCCCCTCCCCACCCCATTGGTTTAGCGCAGTCTTTCCTGTTTATACTAGATCACATGGTAAGGACCACTGATCTAGATAATATACATATCTAAGTAATAAAACTTAATTTTTTGTAATAACTTTTATTAAGAGGGCAACATAAAACTAGTGCAATATTTGAGACTTTTTTTATAAACCAACACATCAGTATCTGGTTGGGTGGATGTAGTAGCAATTCTCAAAGAATTCTCTAAGTGCTCATCAGATATTTAGGTTCTAATTTTGATGTTGCGTGCTTCATTCATGAAAATAGTTGCTCACAAATATAGGTGCTGCCAAAAACTGATGACATGAATAAGGCGCAATTGTGAACAGTGGGAGATTTTTCTTTGGGAAGATAAAAAAAAAGTACAATAAAGCAACACAATTCCATTTTTCTTCTGCTGCATGTGTTCGCCAAGTGTAAATGCATTTTTACAAAAAATTCTAAAAATAAAATATTTTAACGAAGTTTGCGATTTTCCTAGCTGTCACAGGCCACAGGTTTGATATCCTTGGTTTTAAAGGTAAAAACAGCAAGGGAAGCTCCATACCCTCAAATGTTTTCAAAAGCTTAAGTGAACTCAATCTAAAACTATAATTTTCTTGTTACCTAGCATACAAGTGTAAGGAAATGTGTTGGGCTTTCAGTATAAATCTATTCAACAAACATAGGCCGTTTTTTTTATTTCAGATTTTCAACAGTATTAACATAATACTAAGAAAAGGCCATTAAATGCATGTATACTGCAACTAAGATTAAAATAAAATTGTTCACTTACAGATATCAATAATGGGGTTTTCTTGTTACTCGCCATAAAATCCCTTTACGAGTTTACCGATGGGCACTGCTCTTCCTTAAGACCCGTACACACGGGCTGAATTTCAGACAGCATCAACCGGTTCAATAGAGACCAGCCTATGTTTGGCCCACGTGTACTGCAGTCAGTCCGACAGAAGCCGGCTGATCAAAAATAGAGATAGAATACCTGTCAGATAGATAGCCAAACAGGAATTGAGGTGAAATCCCTGCAAATTACGGGTATTCATGGGAACCCCCATGCCACCAGAACTAGATTGGAACTCTAAAGGCAAAACCTTTAGGCCCCTTTCACACTGGGGCGGTTTGCAAGCGCTATTGCGCTAAGAATAGCGCCTGCAAACCGACCCGAAACAGCTGTTGCTGTTCCTTCAGTGTGAAAGCCCGAGGGCTTTCACACTGAAGCGGTGCGCTTGCAGGACGCTCAAAAATGTCCTGCAAGCCGCATCTTTGGATCGCTATAGGAGCGGTATATTTACCGCTCCTATAGCGCCCGGTCCCATTGAAAACAATGGGGGAGCGCGCCGAACCCGCCCGCAAAACGCCGCTACAGCGGCGGTTTGCGGGCGGTATTGACCCTTTTTCGGCCGCTCGCGGGGGTAAAAACACCCCGCGAGCGGCCGCAATGCGCCGCTAAAACGCCGGTAAAGCGGCGCTAAATATACCGCCAGCGCCCCCACCGCTCCAGTGTGAAAGTAGCCTTATTTTAGTTTTGAATAGTTATACTTTAAAGAACTGTCAATATAGTCTTAATCCAGAATTACTTACCATAAAATTCTGTTGAAGGGGAGACCAGGAGTACATAATAGGCACAGAGGCTACAGCATTGAGGGTTTTCAGTGGGATAACTTGTTTAGGGAATTCAAAATCACAAGTCACAGAGCACTAAAAGAAGAAAAAAAAAGAAAATAGATAAAAATTCTGCATCTATGAAAGGGGAAATCTATCCAACTGAGAAGCAATAAAAACACCTTTTCAAGTAGGCTGCAACAAAAACGTGACAAGTTCTGGCCTTTTTTCCATCCATCATAAAGAAAATTGCCGGAGTTGAGCTTTTAAGGCAATAAGAAAATGGTAAGGATTAGACCCCACTACGACCACATTAGCGCACATCACATTAGAAGGATATGATCAGTACAGGTCTTCATATCAGCTGTGATAAAACGTTTGATCTCTGTCATTAAGAGACAATAAATGGAATCTAAACTCCAGACAGACAAACAGCCAAATATACAGATGAAATACACATATGGAAGCGTTTTTTATTTTCCAAAAGATTTAAATTTTTCTCCATCCAGCTGAGATTTCCATAGCTCTGCCAAACCACACACCCCTGAGAGTGGGGGGGGGGGGGGGGGGTATAGACATATGGGGCTCCAATTTTTCTCTGCTGCAGTTCAGTAAAGCAGGCCATAGAACAGTCGAAAAATAAACATAAATTTGTGCAGTTTGTCAAATCGTTCGTTTTTCGCATCATTGGTGTGACCAGCTTCGACACGATTTTCGTGCCACACTTGAAAGTGCCTGATCAAAACATGCTGAGGTTTTATTTAAAAAATAAATAAAAATTAAATGGCACAATCTTATGAGCTATTTTTGATCGATAGAACTTTCATTTTTGGACAGGTCTATGACTTGCTTAACACAACACACATGTATACACACACACGCGCGCACACACACACACACACGCACACACACACACACAGTGGATAGAAAATGTTGACACACCATTGTTAAAATGTCAGGTTTCTGTGATGTAAAAAAATGAGACAAAGATAAATCATTTCAGAACTTTTTCCACCTTTAATGTGACCTACAAACTGTACAACTCAATGTAAAAAAAATTAAAAAATGTGGTTGCATAAGTGTGAATACCCTCTTAAAACTGGGGATGTAGCAGTGCTCAGAATTAAGCAAACACATTTAAACTCATGTTAAATAGGAGTCAGTACACACCTGCCCTCATTTAACGTGCCTCCGATTAACCCCAAATAAAGTTCAGCTGTTCTAGTAGGTCTTTCCTGACATTTTCTTAGTCACATCCTACAGCAAAAGCTATGGTCCACAGAGAGCTTCTAAAGCATCAGAGTGATCTCATTGTTAAAAGGTGTCAGTCAGGAGAATTGGACAAAAGAATTTCCAAGGCATTAGATATACCATGGAACACAGTGAAGACAGTCATCATCAAGTGGAGAAAATATGGCACAACAGTGACATTACCAAGAACTGGACATCCTTCAAAAATTGGTCAAGGAGGCTGCAAAGAGGCCTACAGCAACATTAAAGGAGCTGCAGGAATATCTGGGAAGTACTGTCTGTGTGGTACATGTGGCAACAATCTCCCGTATGCTTCATGTCTGGGCTACGGAGTATAGGGGCAAGCTGGAAGACTTTTCTTACGAAAGAAAAATATCCAAGCCCGGCTAAATTTAGCAAAAACACATCTGAAGTCTCACAAAAGCATATGGGAAATGTGTTATAGTCTGATGAAAACAAGGTTGAACTTTTTGACCATAATTCCAAAAGATATGTTGTTTGGCACACAAACACCACTACACATCACCAAAAGAACACCATACCCACAGTAAAGCATGGTGGTGGCAGCATCATGCTTTGGGGCTGTTTTTATTCAGCCAAAACATGAGCCTTGGTCAAGGTAGAGGGGATTATGAACAGTTCCAAATACCAGTCAATATTGGCACAAAACCTTCAGGCTTCTGCTAGTAAGCTGAACATGAAGAGGAACTTCATCTGTCAGCATGCCAAAGACCCAAAGCATACATCCAAATCAACAAAGGAATGGCTTCACCAGAAAAAGATTATTAAAGTTTTGGAACGGCCCAGCCAGAGCCCAGACCTGAATCCGATTGAAAATCTGTGGGGTGATCTGAAGAGGACTGTGCACAGGAGATGCCCTCACAATCTGACAGACTTGGAGTGTTTTTGCAAAGAGTTGGCACATATTGCCAAGTCAAGATGTGCCATGCTGAAAGACTCATACCCAAAAAGACTGAGTGCTGCAATAAAATCAAAAGGTGCTTCAACAAAGTATTAATTTAAGGGTGTGCACACTTATGCAACCATATTCATTTTAGTTTTTTTAATTTTTTCTTCCCTCCACCTAAAAGATTTCAGTTTGTTGTTCAACCGGGCTGTACAGTTTATAGGTCACATTAAAAAAAAGATGGAAAAAGTTCTGAAATTATTTATCTTTGTCTTCTTACATCACAGAAACCCCCCAATTTAACAGGGGTGTGTAGACTTTTTATATCCACTGTACATGTATCCATACAGTTCAACTTTTTAAAGAAAATTCTACCTCACTAAAAAAGGATAGCAGGTGGCATATCTTTTTTTTTATACTATATAGAAAAGAGCATAAGTAATTAATGACATGATCTTTGCTCACTAAAATATGTATGAATAGCATGTGTGTATGAGGGAGTTCTCTTTATTACATGATCCACAGCCATAAAAAAAACTATTTGCTTGGGCAAGACTTTCCCTTAGAAAGGATGTGAAATTGGGTAAAATTTAGCAGTAAGCGCAGTCAAACTGCCATTTAACATTGAAGCCATGGCTTTATTTCAAATGTCAATGCTGTAGTCATCCCTGGCACTTACAGGGCACTGTCAGATTAAGGGCACAAACACATCTAGCTTATAAAAATGCCCAACTGGTAACGCTACAATATGAATATGGAAGATTGCATAAACAGATTTTTTTTTTAAACGTTGCGGTGTCTGTTTTGAATAAAAGTGCTGCTGAAATCAGTTGTGCATTTTAAAAAGTAGTCTCAGTATAAAAACACATACAGGGAAGTCTAAGAAAAATGTTTTGTTCTTATATACCTGTCCAAGATCTATATCTAGGATTTTCCTTTTTCTTTTTTTCCCTAAGGCCCCTTTCACACTGGGGCGGTGAGCCGCGGTGACGGTAAAGCAGCGCTATATTTAGCGCTGCTTTACCGTCGTTTTTACCGCGGTTTTCGGCCGCTCGCGGTGCGGTTTTACCCCCCGCGAGCGGCCGAAAAAGGGTTAAACACCCCCCGCAGAGCGCCGCCGTAGCGGCGCTTTGCGGCGGTATTGCCGTGGTCTCCCATTCTTTTCAATGGGAAGGAGCGGTATAGGAGTGGTGAACACACCGCTCCTATACCGCTCCAAAGATGCTGCTAGCAGGACTTTTTTTTGTCATCCTGCTAGCGCACCGCTCCAGTGTGAAAGCCCGCCGGCTTTCACACTGGAGTTAAAGGGGCAGGATTTTTTCATGCGGTGAACAGGCGCTATATTTAGCGCTGCACCGCATGAAAAACGCCTAGGTGTGAAAGGGGCCTAAGAGCTATGCTGGCTTAAAAATTTAGTCAGAAATCAAAAAAACAATCAGCCGAAGGGACATTTCTTACAGTCAGTGGGATGTGTCCTTTGTGCTGCTGTCTCTATTATCTCTCTCACACACACACACACAAACACAATCTACCCTTGTGGCGGAGGTTATTACAGCAGATGGAGTTGTGACAGGCACTCATCAGAATGCCTGTCCTTTTTCTGCCCAGCTCCTCCATTCATAAAAACTGTACTATGGTGTCTATGAATGAAACAAGATCTATAAATGGAGGACAGGCTGATAATTGAAAGGTCCACCACTTACATTCAAAGACCCGTGTACCGATTTTTGTTTTTCTTTCGGACTAAACTTTAAGGATCGATTGTAGAGTGTCTGATGCCTGGTTCCCTTCTGTGCACTGCAGTGCTTCACATTACTACAGAACACAGTAGAGAACCAGAATCAGACACTCCCGGAAGTGTGTTGGATGTTGAAGATTCTTAAAGTGATATTAAATCCTCAGTTTTTTAAGCAATTTCAGCAAATGATTTAATCACTTACTAAGTATGCGGCTTCTATATATATCTATATCTTTTAACCACTTGAAGACCAGGCTTTTTTTTGTTTACGTTGTTTAAGTTTATTTGCTAGAAAATTATTTATAACCCCCAAAAATTTTTTAACAGAGACCCTAGGGAATTAAATGGCAATTGTTTCAATTTTTTTTATGTCACATGGTATTTGCGCAGGAATGTATATATAAGTATTGCAGTGTTGACGTGGTTTAATCTTTGCCTATGTTCCAGTTTAAGCTGGTGCCATGACCTCTGCCCAGGTTTCCCGTTTTAGAGAGACTCCTTACTTTTGCTGTGTCTGATGCAGTCCCCCTTGCATGCAGGGACTAGAGTTGTGCCACCCTACACCATATGCATCAATAGAAACACAGAGCCCTAAAATGGAAAGACAGTCCCTTGGCCCGCCAACCTCCCTTCTGCAAACAGATTGGCTACATTGTCTACTGTTAACGCTTTCCTGTGAGGACTGGAAGTTCAGAGAAGCAGTACTGAAAGAGCGGGAGCCAGAAGCATTTAAAAGTTGGAGACTGCACTTCTTGAGTAAAAATTTTTAAAAATAAAAAAAAAGGTTCCCAGGGAATGTTTTTTTATTGTATGCAATGTGTTAAACTTGAAGCTGGTCTAGCAGTTTAAATGTGTGCAGGTGCAGGACAGGTATTATACTCATTTTTTTTTTTTGGTGACAGAATTGATTTAATGCCAAGACCTGCCCACATAAAACCAGGGACAGCACTGACCATTTGAAGAAGTAAATCTATAAAAGATATACAAGCACATAACTTGTAATATATAAAAACAACCTTCCCTTCATTTGTGTACCAACTGAAGTCCTGAAATTGTATTATATTTTAGGTTTCAATTAAGCTTCCAATGTCTGCGTTTACGAGTTGAAATCATGTTTGTAGCAAGAGATCCCAAAAGTGACATTTACATTTTTGAACTTCTAGTTTTGCATACCTGCTGTGGCCAAAACTACAGATCTTTAATCCTTGTGTTCGATTTTTTTGTTTTTTTATTTTATGTAGTGTGCTGCAACATGCAAAGGTAGAACATCCAAGTGGTCCCAGATGGACAGAAACAGAGTTAATAATAATGGCAGGGTCATGTCAATGTTGGAGGCATTTAAAGTGGTTGTAAACCCTTTATTAAAAAAAAAAAAAAAAAAAACCTGCAAGACCTAGGCATAATGAGCGTCCGACATCTCCCCGGGGGATAACTTCCGGGTATTGCTGCTCCAGGGCTGTGATTGGCCGGAGCCACGATGATGTCACTCCTGCGCATGCGCGCAGGAGCCGCCGGTAACGGCACAGTACAACTGAAGCAACGGCACGCACGTGCTATTGCTTCCGTTTGCTTAAGTGTGCATGTGCCGATATAGGTTTTTGTATGTTGTAATAAGCCCTGACCAGGTTTTTTTGGGTTAGAGCACCCCTCCCCCTCTTCATTACCTCTTATTTAGTGGCCAACAGTGTATAGGAGGAGTCCTTTCAGTTCTCCCACATAGAGGAGTTTGGCTCCCATGGTTGAGACGCAGGATCTTTCATTCTATTACTAGGGTTGGACCCACTAATTCGGGGTACTTTGTCGCAGTAAGTGGGCTTAGCACTATATTACCATATAGTGTGACCAAACCCCCGTATTTTTTGATATGTTCAGGTGTTTTTAACTAGCCCTGCAGGAAACGTCATTCTTGAATGTGTGCGCTGTAATATGTTCGCCATGTGTCGATGACGTTGGCACATACAAATACAGAGACATATAGTATATTTTTTACAGCAACTGCAGAGTGACCCATCACAGACCAATAATTAATAAGTACGCAGAATAGAAAGGAAATGTATGACATTAAACATCCAATGCTGTTTAGGTCAGAGGAGATGACTTAGGCAAAATTTTTGAGGATTCAAATAACAGTAATAAAAATGATCTCCGACATGAAATTCATCCTTTCTTCACAGAATTTCACAGTTGTAAACCGCTGCACCAAAAAAAAAACAAAAAAAAAAACAAAACAAAAAACAAAAAAAAAAAAAAACACACAAACAACTTTCCCCTGTAGAACAATTGCATAATGTACTAGTATGCGGCACATTGTCACTACTCCCCCAGTCTTCCTTACGGGTTCAGACTCTTCTGTGTGAGTGGCTGGAGCCACAATGACATCACTCCTGCGCATGCGCCCTCAGTTCCGATGCAGTGCTCTGAAGATCGGGCACAGTATGCCGAGGCTTCAGAGCACATGCGTCGGTGACGTCACCGGCTGCATTTAATGTGAATATCTCCAAAAAGGTGCCCGTTTAGGAGATATTTATCTTAAGTACAAATAAGCCTCATTATAGGTTTACCTTTAGGTAAAAAAAAAAAAAATCACAAAGTGGACTTTACTACCACTTTAAAAACTAAATAATAATAAAAAAAAAAAAAGAATATTTTTTTTATGTAATTCTTCCCAATGCAACGTTTACATAATTTGTGCACCCCCATTTACTGCAAAACAATGTTCACTATAGGAAGCTACTTTGTGGCACACTAAGAAGAAGAGAAGCCAGGAGCGCCGGCAGGGGACCCTAGAAGAGAAGGATCGGGGGCTGCTCTGGGCAAAACCATTGCACAGAGCTTGTAAGTAGAACATTCTTATTAAATAAATGGACTATTCTCATACTGCAGAAAAGGATGTTTTGCATCTATACTGTTGCAATTCTGATAACTGCATAGTACAACCCAAGATTCTAGTTAAACAGTAAATTCATTCAACACCAACATTCTCCTTCAGTACAACCACCTCTATTGCGGCAAAGACTAAAACAAGAACAAAATGATTAAAAACATAAAAAATGACTATTGTGAAGCATCACAATAGGGGGCTAAGTAATATCAAAGTATAGACACAAACCTCTCTTGTTCCTCGCAGAGAGCTGACTGAGGTCATAATGTGCACAGGCTGAATTCTTCTTTGCTTCCATTCTTGGTTCAAAATTTCAGTTCGCTCCAGAATTTTTTGACGATTTGAATTAAACATACTCTGCAAAACAGAGTGGTTGAAAATGAATAAGCAGCATCAGACAAATAACAATAACATCTTATTTTTAGAAGCATTACAGATGTTTCAGAACCACTCTTATTTAATAAGAAAATGCATAAAGCTAAGATGATGGGCAAGTGTAGTACCAAACCGCCAGTTTGCTAGAAGTCTGAAAGAAATTCTGAATGGTTGCTAAGACTCTTTCACTCTTATTAAATAAGACATGCACATTTCATACACCTACAAAAAAAAAAAAAAAAAAAAAAAAAAAAAAAACAGAACCCATCAACTTTGCCAAAACTTTTAAATAGACCTAATGGGTGACATCAGGAAAAAAGAATTTAAGCAAACTGCAGATTCCTACTTTTTCTATTCTAAAGAAAACTATTCAAGCCTTGCTAGAACTACTAACCTGAAGAGTCTCCCTTCAATAATCACCCAAACCTCAGTGCATTGACAGTAATAAGCTACGGCACCACCATCCCTTAACTTACACAAGAGGTCTACAAACCATTAAATTATTTTATAGGTTCTGTTAAGCCTGTAACGTAAGCAGGTAATGAAATTTTATTTTAATTTTTTCCAAAAAGACAACACTAGTACAGATTGCATCCATGACACTGGTATCACAGAACATCCAAAATGCTCTGCGACAGTGGCGGCGCCCCCTCTCTCCAGCCACCCCCTCTATCACCAATAGATAGATTCATGCATTGCATGAATCCATCCATGGTCGCCGCTGGCGCCTGAATTACAGCGGATTGGGGGGGGGGGGGGGGTGGGCGCTCACAGTTCACCCAGCTGTGTTAGAAAAGCGAAGCAATATTCGCTTTCCTAACAATGAACCACCTCTCTGCCAATCAGGTGCTCGGGTCTGTTACCCGTCACTTGATTGGCTGAAACGACAGGCGCTGTGATTGGATGCCTATCAGGCATCCAGTCATAGGAGGAGAAGAAGACGAGGACATGGAGGCGAGCGGGGGCCCAGTGGCATTGTTCGATGGGCATAATGAGGCTGCAATTGATGGTTTTTTTTTCAGAATTTTTCAGTTTCTTTGCACCAGCCACCACTGCTCTGCGATACTAGTGCTCTTCCCAAAAAAACTCTACCCAAAATTAAAAAGTTGTGCCTTTCAATTTACTTAAAGCATCATAGGAATCAAACTCAAAATGTCCCAGTTCCTTAAAACCTGGGCTTCAACAGCCAAGCTGGTAACGTCAGCGACCGAGATGCAGGATGGCAAATTGGCCCTTGGGACAGAAGATTCTGAAGATCTGCCAGTGCACAAGAAGCATCTGTAATAATTCTACCAGGTCAGCATACAACATTCACCTGGGCCAGGTCAGGAGCAATAAAAGGATCTTGGGTTTTAGGGGAGGAAATATGCAGATTAAGGTGTGTTGATCCCATAGAGCCACCAGGGGAGTAGCCACTGCTTCCACCAGGGGAACCATGTACCTGGATGCAAACCTTTGCAGCGTCCCCCCCATCTGCAACACAGGTCCTGGAACACCTCCAAGTGTAAGGACCACTCACTCAAAATAAAGGCGCTGCTGGCTGAATTGCTGAAGAAATTTGCCTACCAACTGGTCTGGAATGTACATGGCTGACAAGGCTGGAACATGAATTTCAGCCTGGGACAGGGTTCCGTTTACCACAGTGACACTTCTGATTGCTCCCTAATGGTTGATATATGCCACCGCTGTGGTGTTGTGCAACTGATATCATTTTGATGACCCTCCAACAAGTTGGTGCAATGCTTAAGGGAAACCAATTGACCCAAGTTTCGGGATGCTCATCAGGAAACCAAGTAACTGATGACTAAGCCTCCTGCACTGACAAGATGCCCGGGACACCTCCTCAGTCTGTCAGATTGGCCTCTAGCACTAACATTTTCCAAAAGATATGAAGAAAGGAATCCCCGGTCAAAAAGCCAGATTCTGAGCCACCAAGTCAGGAATAGCGAGGTCCTTGGTGTCAAGCTATTTGAGCTGTCCAGAGAGACAGGACTTTCTTGTCCCACAATGACAGAATGTTCATATGCAAATGTCTGGAATGAAACTGGGTGAACTGTCTCAAAGGAGACCATCAGCCAAGACTCTTGTGTAGAAGCAGGAGCGGTAGACAACTTCTGAACTGAACTGAAGAGTTTGACCCTGAAACCTTTCGCTGGAAGGAAAGTACTGGCCTGAGACCTGTCCCATACTAGAACCAGATACTCCAAGTGAGGAGGTGTCCAGGGGAAGCGGTGAGAACAGGGATTGTAGGGTCAGTCTCTATTTAGGTCCACAGTTTGGTGGACTGATGTAAAGGCTCCATGAAGACCCATTACACACTTTTGGAACCCCATCAGGGACACACATATTGCTATATACAGTGCCTTGAAAAAGTATTTATACCCCTTGAGATTTTTCACATTTTGTCACGTTGCAACCAAAAACGTAAATGTATTTTATTGGGATTTTATGTGACAGACCACCTCAAAGTGGCACATAGTTGTGAAATGGAAGGAAAATGATAAATGCTTTTCAGAATTTTTTTACAAATAAATAAATATCTGAAAAAAAGTGTGGCGTGCATTTGTATTCAGCCCCCTTTGCTCTGATACCCCTAACTAAAATCTAGTGGAACCAATAGCCTTTAGAAGTCACCTAATTAGTAAATAGAGTCCACATGTGTGTAATTTAAGCTTAGTATAAATACAGCTGTTCTGTGAAGCCTTCAGAGGTTTGTTAGAGAACCTTTGAACAAACAGCATCATGAAGGCCAAGAAACACAACAGACAGGTTAGGGATAAAGTTGTGGAGAAGTTTAAAGCAGGGTTAGGTTATAAAAAAAAAATATCCCAAGCTTTAAACATCTCACAGAGCACTGTTCAATCCATCATCCGAAAAATGGAAAGAGTATGGCACAACTGCAAACCTACCAAGACATGGCTATCCACCTAAAACGACAGGCCAGGCAAGGAGAGCATTAATCAGAGAAGCTGCCAAGAGGCCCATGGTAACTCTGGAGGAGCTGCAAAGATGGGAGAATCTATCCACAGGACAACTATTTGTCCTACACTCCAAAAATCTGGCCTTTATGCAAGAGTGGCAAGAAGAAAGCAATTGTTGAAAGAAAGCCATAAGAAGTCCCGTTTCCAGTTTGGCCATGTGGGGGACGAAGCAAACGTGGAAGAAGGTGCTCTGGTTAGAAGAGACCAAAATAGAACTTTTTTGGCCTAAAAGCAAAATGCTACGTGTGGCGGAAAACACTGCACATCACCCTGAACACACCATTCCCACTGTTAAACATGGTGGTGGTAGCATCATGGGGTCACCTTCTAGCAGGGCAACGACCCTAAACACACAGCCAGAGCTAAAATGGAATGGTTTAAATCAAAGTATTATCATGTGTTAGAATGGCTCAGTCAAAGTCCAGACCTAAATCCAAATGAGAATTTGTAACAAGACTTATAAATAGCTGTTCACAGACGCTCTCCATCCAATCACACAGAGCTTGAGCTATTTTGCAAATAAGAATGGGCAAAAATGTCACTCTCTAGATGTGAAAAGCTGGTCGAGGCATACTCAAAAAAGACTTTCAGCTGTAATTGCAGCAAAAGGTGGTTCTACAAAGTATTGACTCAGGGGGGCTGAATACAAATGCATGCCACCACTTTTCAGATATTTATAAAAAATTCCACTTCAAAATGATGTGCCACTTTGTGTTTGTCTATCACATAAAATCCCAATAAAATACATTTAGGTTTTTGGTTGTAACATGACAAAATGTGGAAAATTTCAAAAAGGTATGAATACTTCAAGGCACAAATATATAATAATTATAATAATAATAATAATAATAATAATAATAATATTGGTGTGAATTTAATGCACAGTCGAAAGCCAGGTAGAAAATGAACCCACTGGAACTGGAAACCATAAACCAGCTCAAATTCTTATCTAATCACAGTTGCAGTTTAAATGCATTCGTAGGAGCTTAGAAAAACTACCTCTGACGTGGGTTACAATAATGAGGTCAATAAACACCATGTCGTAATGTAATTTAATACATCTCCCAGCACTGTATCTATTCCACTTTTATGTATGTACCTTTACTTCATCCGCTCGTCTAAACCTTTTGAGCTGCCGTAAGCGCATGTACTCCGACTTCACCCGCTTCCTCCAGCATACTGGTCCCTTCTCAGATTTCTTACCCGTCTGGCCCATGATTATCCTACAGAGATAAAAAAAAAAAATAAATCATGACATACATACACTCAACACAATATATTTAGGACATCAGATTTCCAAAGTTATACAACAATTTTTATACCAAGTAAGGACACATGCTAACCATGCAACATTAGTAGCAATATCAGATGCCCAAATGATTTAGCAAATCTCAAAGCCACATGTAGATGGCTGGGTTCTCAAAACATATTTTTCCAGATTGGCAATAGATTGTAATGCAAACCTAATCATTTGGGAGGTACATCAGCTACATCAGACACACAGCTACAGCCTTGTTTAACAGAGATTGTGTTCTCAATTCTAAATTATAAATGCAACTTTGCACAGCACCCAATCCAAATTCACTTTGCAGAAGTCACAAACCAATGGCTTATGGATTGGTAGCAATTTAGCATATGCCTTTTTGCTGACTGACCCATTCATTTGTTCTACCTGTAGGGTCTCTTCCCATTACTGTGTTTCGGTAATGCACTAAACAGGTATTGGTGCACTTGCACTGCGTTGCAATTCCATTCAATGTGAATGGCTGTCATTGGAAATCATGAGGAATGACTTGTCATGCTACTTTGCAGTCCCAAATCGTGGGACAAGTTGTACAATTAATAGAGGGGAAATCTTCCAAAGAGGACACTATTTCTGGTGACCTGGGGGTCCCCAAGGGATTCCCCCTTACTCCCTGTTTTGGCTAAAGGGACAGAAATAAAGGAAAACCTCCCTAATGGGACACAGATGGCAACAAATAAACTAACAGGGGTTATAACCCTCCCTACTGTATCCAAAATGGGGGGGTTGTCTAAAGTTCTACTTTTCTAATGGAACAACAATAACACAAGCCTCAAGATACTGTGGTTACCAACCAGATCTTCCCTGTATATAATCCCTTTTTATAAACAGAATGTATAACAATTTATTTATTTTCAAGATAAATCTATAGAAGAGATTGTTCATCTTCAAATCTTGTTAATTTTGATTTATAAAACTTGTGAACCATATTTGCTCATTGCAAGCTACACAATGGTAGTGCATACACAATTCAGCATCAGCACAGCTTCAGTTCTTTCAGAGACCCCTACCACCTTTCCAATTCAATTACACACACACACACACACACACACACACACACACACACTCAAGATTAGAGAACCTACACATTTTTTCAATGATAACCGTTTAGTCCTATTTGAAATGATCTAAACAGGAGTAAAAGAGCAGTTTTGTTGAGCATATTTCATTAGTTATATTTTGAAGCACAGAATAAAAAAAACTTCAATGAGATTTGAAAAAGAACATTGATCAAAATTAGAGAACACGTATAGAAATTGTTGTTAATCTGGTGCCTTGTGCCAATTCCTTTAATTATCTGACAAACTCTATTTAACTGGCAGCCTAACTTTCCAGTTTTCACTGACTTTGCAAGATGGTGAGCTGTTCTAAAGCGACTGGCAGCAGGTTGTCCATGTGAAGGCCAAAGGGATGACCCTTTCAGCCATAGCAAGAGAAGTTTGCCATTCCAAATCTATGATTTCTAGAATATTGCATCTTTACAAACATTACAAACTCATTCAAGTCCCCCAAGAAGGTTGGTCGTTCACAAGACAAATGTAAGTGAGGCCATGATAATGCAGAGAGCCTCAATGGGCAATCGGTTCAACACTGCAGCTGCCATTGCTCGCCAGTTCAGTGCTGAACAGAGTAAGGATCTGTCTGGTCATACAAGGTCTTGCCGTTTAAGAGAATTTGGACTCTTTAGACCTCTGGATGGGGAAATTCTTCCCGTTGAGTCATTGTAGTCGGACTGTGAGGAGTCTTCCCCGCCGTCAAAATACACTGATTAGTGCTGATGGGTATAGCCCACGGAACAGATTGGGAAAAACCTGACTGCCCGTATATGTATCAAAATTTGTCTGGTCCCTGTTGAATCAACCAAATTTCGAACCATGAATGGCCGTCTCAAATTAAGCATTCCTTCCACACCTAATAGGCCTAATGAGAAGAAGCCTTAAGTTACTAGTTTTAAGCATTATAGGAATCACAGACTCCGAAATGCCCGTTTCTCAAAACCTGGGCTTCAAAACCCCACAACGATGAACCAGGATGGAAATTGGTCCTTTAAACCAAAAATCCTGATAAACTGAAAGCCCATGGAGCATGCATTGGCATAAATAACCCTGTCTGTAATGTCCTGGCAGATATTCATTATCAATTGTAACTAGATTTAAACAGTCTGTCCTAGCAAAGGGTTAGGTTTTGGGGCTGGGATTTTTGTGTTGTAGGTTAAATAGGACCGACTTGGAACAGACTAAGGCCAGCAATAGACGGTTTGAATCTCAGCCAGTTCAACAGGGACCGCTCCAGATTCGAAACATGTATGGGCAGGATGATTTTACCCAAGCTAATCGATCAATCAACTTGGGTACAACTAACCTGTTTTTCATGAGATTACTGCCAGCGGCTTACCCTGGGAGAACACAATAGCTCACCGCAAGGGATACCGCCATCAACATTGACCCGTTGTTACAGGAAGCAAAATATTGTTAAAAAAAAAAAAAAAAAAAAAAAAAAACTTGCAGTCAGCCATGTCACCTCCACCTAAGAAACATCTAAACGTTAAATATTTAAAAAGAGAGAAAAAAAAAAAAAAAAAAGCACGCCGTGTGAATAAAAAAAAACACATATAGTGGGGTTTTCTCAAATGTGACTGCAAAAATGGAAATGCGCTTTAAGACTTCCTGTGTACCTCAATGGATCATTAATTTCCTGCACTGAGAACATTCAGTTTGCATGAGGGTTGAAGAGTTAATGCAAAGAGGGCCTTCGGGAGAGATGTCCCCTTTTGTGCCAGTAGCACTGCATCAAAAGCTACCTGCTCCAGGCTCTCAGCACCTGAAAACACATTGTAGTTTAAGGTGAACTGACCTTCCAAGATAAGATACCAAGTAAATAGGCGTTCATCCAGTAAAAAAGGGTTTTCTAAGCAGCTTTTTTTTACAAGTTCTTCTTATTTTATATTATAAAACAATGTACAGAGAAGAGCCAAGGCACTTATGTGCATATGACCTTCAGCAAAAACACTGCTCATTACACTTTTTTTTTTTTTTATAACACAGAAAATGCGACAGATAAAAATGATGTTCCGACAAGAAGCACTTTTTATCATGTTACCAGGAAAATTTGCTGTTGTCAAGCAACAGTAAAGTGCACATATTTCACCGCCATTTCATAATTACATGTTATCCATCATTTATTAAAAAAAAAAAAAAAACAGATGGAGGATTTCATACCATTTCTTTAATGGATACTTTAGCAAATATAGCAAAAATGACACACCTGCTTTTCAACCTGCTAGTACTAGCAAAGCCACGGGTTTGTACCCTTTTCAAAATAGAAGTATGATGGCCTATCCTAACATCGAGGACAATATCCTGCTACCAAAATGATACCATTTATCAAAGTTCCCAGACTGAGGACATGTGTGATATACTGTCAGGGTCTCTATCAACATGCTTTTTTGAGTGGAGTTTCCTCTACTCTACTTCCAGTGGGACCACCCATAGCAATAAACCCAGCAGACCCAGTGCAAGTCCCATCTTCCACTGTGGTGGAGACTCAAGAGGCTCTAAATACAGTGACATCACCATACTTCAGTCCATTGACACTTAGTTCCATCCTTTGACTGAAGATCTGTACTTTTGTAAGGACCAACAGCTGCAAAATAAGTGCGCAGGAGTCAGAGCTGATCCTGGTTGCAATGCTTTCCAGGCTCCAATGTGAAAAAAATAATAATAAAATGTTTTTTTTTTTCAATTGAAATTGGTGCATTTATTGTTGAAAAGGTTGGACTTAGCCTTTAGGTTCTACAACGAGAATAGGTGTTGTGGAGGGTTTACTTCTGGGGCCCCCAACTCAAATGTGCTGCAATAGGCTTCAGGTAGAGAAAAGCAATGTACAGCTTCAACTCAAAATATGGGTCTGTCTCTTCCATACAAAATGGCACAGTTCAACCAACATTATTACTTTCAGAATTTTAAGCTCCAATTAAAAGGCCATGAATCACAAGAAAGAAAGAAAGAAAGAAAAAGGACCATGTAAAGCTTCTAACCTTTTGCACATCTTATTTGATTCACAGAAAAAAAATAAAAAATGAAATAGGTCTTCCGTTTCCCACTCAAGTAGTGTGTCCTGGTTGTTTTTGGAACTATGTTCCAGCACACATTCCCTGGCATTACTATAATTTTAGGTTCTCAGTGTCCCACTTTAAAAGCATTACCTTAAACCAAAAATATTATAAAATCATTTCCGATAAACATTTACCTTAAAAGTGAACCGGAACTAAAAAATAAATAAAGATTTGCGCTCTCTTAGGGAAAATATCTATTGTGCTGCTCACTGTTTCCTTGCTGGAGAGGAAGCTGTACCTTAGGCCCTGCAGTACAAAATCTCCCCGCTTCATCCCTACTTTCTCTACCTCTACTACTGCTTTCTGAATATTCCCTACCTATCAGAGAAGATCACCTGTCGTTAAGGGGGCACTTCTTGTATACTGGGAATCACAAGCCTGCCTCAATCAAGCTGGCCACCTCCACTCAGAGATGCAGAACACAGCATGGCAAGTCAGTAATGCATAAAATATCAGGTGCTGGGAGCCTATATGCAATAATGGGGACTAGTTATTTGCCTTCAGCATCTTTAGAGGACAGCTTTCGCAGTTCATATTTTTGAAAGCACAAGTTAAAGTGTTTGTTAAACTAAAAAACGAAAACAATTAAGATCCTGTTCCTTTAAAACATGTTATACAGCACAGTGCTTGTGCTGTGTCATTTGGCCCCCTGTAACACCTGGCTGATCCTGCTAGTTTATGCCCTCCCCTATGTAAACTGACCACAGTGTATTATTGTTGCTGAGCCCTGGCACCATGGTCAGTTTACGTGCCTCCATCATCCGCTCTCTCCTCTGTCCTCTCCTCCCTGCCTGTCAGCTCCGTGTCTGTGCCCGCCCCACTCCACTCCTGCTGCTCAAATTACTGATACATTTTTACACTATCTTCTCTGTTTATTTATGTAAAGTGCCCCTGTGTCTGCCTTCTTAAAAAAAAAATAATAATAATAATAATAATAATAATACAGTATATACCTGTTTACAGAGAGCCAATAGGCGCTCATGTGACCCACCGCCTCTCTCCTCCGTCCACTACAGCTGTCAGGCCGAGAGAGGGGGTGGGTGAAGTGAGCGCTGATCGGCACTCTGTAAACAGTTATATACTGCATTATTTCCATAAGGCACAGACACAGGGGCACTTTACATAAATAAACAGAGAGGCTAGTGTAATTTCCATTGGTGGGTTAAAAACCACCTTAAGACAGAGAGAGACAGACACACACACACATACATACATATATAGATCTAGTCAGACAGTGTTCCATCAACCTCCTTTACCTTATCTCCACTATCCTACTACAGTGATTGTGTAGGGCAGGGGTCTCCAAACTTCCTAAAACAAAGGGACAATTTACTGCTTTTCAGACTTTAGGTTGACCAGACTGTGGCCAGTGAGAATAGAAAATGCCCCAGCATCAATGGGATTCTACAATGTCTCAGCCTTGGTGGTCAGTGGAATATAAAAAAAGCGTGGTCAGTAAGAGGAATAGTGCCCCATCATTGATATTAGTAGCAAGAACAGTACTCCATCATTGGAGTCAGTGGGAGGAATGATTGCCTATTGTTGGCGTCAGTGGAAGAAATAGTGCTCTATCATTGGTGTCAATAGAAGGAATAGTGCTTCAAGGGCCGAAAAAAAAGTAAGCAAAAAGGGACAAATTTGGCAGTTTGGGGACCACTGGTGTAGGGTGTCAAAAAAATTTATGCTCAGTTTAATAGGCACCGGTGTTTGACCTCATTGTCCTATAACTAACCGGACCTAGTAAGGAACCAATCTCCGGACCCCATCCGGAGATTGTAGAGATATTAGTGCGCTTGAAATGGCACAATTTAAGTACGTTCTGTGGCCCTTTTTTCAAATTTCCACCAACGATTAAATTTTCAGGACAAGCTTTCTGGGTGTTCCCTTTTTCTCAAAGCAAGATCGATACACAAAGGCTTAGCAAAACGTTAAGAAAGAGTCTGCAAAGACAACAAACTGGGGGAATCCGAGAGATTGTTGTCTTTGCAGTTTTTTTTTTCTAAAATCTTGCTAAACCTTTGTGCATCAGTACTGCTTAGAACAGTACTGTAAGCCCGTCTTGAAAATGTAACCAAGTGCAAATTAAAAATAAAATATATTGTTGACTGCAGTCTTGTGATGAACAGCATGGCCATTGCTCAACTATTGAAGCATAAGGCACTGGAAGGCCGGGAGCAGCATTTAAACAAAAAGAAAGGAGTATTGTAAGTAAATCCAAGTCAAAATATCTATTTACTTTTCAAATTACACCATCACTACACAGCCAATTTCAGCCTAGGTTCACACTAGTGTGGTGAGGAGAACCGCATGCGATTTGGGCATGAATCGCACTACATTCCTGTTCATATCAAATGCAATTTTTTGCAGCGTGATTTAAGCTCATTAATTTTGTATGGCTCAAATCGCACTGCACCTGTACGAAAATGGTACATGCACCTTTATTTTGGCGCACTGGAATTGGGTCCAGGGTTTTACGAACCGTTTTTGCGAACCGTTTTTGGGTTGTCGTTATCTTAACATTGACACCAGCAGCGGTTCACATGAACGGAGTGCAATTGTGATGTGGTGCTGGAAACACACAGGATTCACTGCGTTTCCCGCATCGCACAGATGTGAACCGAGGCTAAATAAAGCATTTACCCACATCAAAGCTCAATATATCCACATTTCCCAGAAACCGAGAAAAACACCCAAACGGTTCAGAGCACAATTCAGAAACAAGAAAATCCAAACTAATACAGATACGAAGGGGTAAAAACTTTTAGTTGCATGTATTAGAAGACTCCCATGAGCTTTTCAGATAAAATCAAGGTAACGCTCACAAAAACCATGTCGTTTCTCCTTTCCCACACTATCAGCCTTGAAATTCCACAATAATATGTTTGTGGGAGTTTTATTCTTCAATGTCCTTTAAAAGATATCTGATGCCTACGCATTTTTATAGTAGAAAAACCTATACCTTTTTATTAATATTAATACCATATTATGTAAATAGACGCATTTTTATAGTAGAAAAACCTATACCTTTTTATTAATATTAATACCATATTATGTAAATAGATATGCGTTTTACTCCACATGCACACTGGTCTCTTTTGCATCCATTTGAAATGTCTGATAACCCCAAAAAAAAAAAAAAAAAAAAAAAAGAGTTATTATTAGGTATTCAACTAGCTTAGCAGGACTAAATGCTTAAAGTGGTTCTTAAGCATCAAGGTTTTTTACCTTTATGCATTAAAAGACCTTCTCTGCTGCAGGATCCCCCCCCCCCCCCAATACTTACCTGAACCCGATCTGACCCAGGGATGTTCACGAGAGCAGCGGCTCGCCACTGTCTGCCTCCTCATTGGGCAGATTGATAGCAATGGCTCCCACTGCTGTCAATCAAATGGCTGTCGATTGCTGCAATCAAGTTGCCCGATTTGTGTCAATAGTTACAGACAGGGCTGCTCTGGAGCGAGCCTGCACGGGTACCCCCATAAAAAGCCGCTTTCCATGGGGGCACTTGTCGAAGAGGAGGGGCTAGTGGGAGACCCCAGAAAAGGAGGATCGGGGTTGCTCTGTGCAAAACTATTACACAGAGCAGGTAAGTACCGGTATACCATTTTGTTTAAATTTTAAAAAAATAATGAAGGTTTAATGTTACTTTAAGTTCACCTTATCACGTATATATACTAGGGCTGGTGGCACAACAGAAGGCAAATAAACAGGTGACTTTTACATAAAGGGTCAATATTTACATGTAACTGATGCCTACATCTGAAGATGATCATTTTAACATGCATTTTTTTTTAGGTAGTTTCTGCTTATTTTTTTTATTTTATTTTTTTTTTTTATTTGCCCGGTTTCAATTGTCCAGGTTTGGAATGGTTTTTTTTCCAGGACTAGGAAACGTGACGACTTTGAGATTATGCATTATACAAATTGTACTTTTTGAATATTAGGGGTTCATGCTCCCTGCAGCACAAAAAAAAATAAATAAATAAATAAAAAAATCACATAAAAAACTGCATTTGACCTTTTTTTTTTTTTTTTTCTTCGACCTCTAAATGTTTGCCTATGTGTCCACACACACATAGGCGATTTTCTCATGCCAAGAGAAAAGGTGTTCAGAAGATCCCAGTGTGCATGAGGCCTAAAGGAATTCAATTTCAGCTAAAAAAGTGCCAAGGCCATGCATATATTGTGCCACATTCTGTTGTGCTAACTTTGCAGATCATAATAAAATATCTAGCAGAGGGACCTAGAATGCCGAACGACACACAATCATTGCATTATTCCCTCCCCATCAACCAATATTTTGTTCGGTGCACTAAGTACATCTGTCAATTCATAGAACTTTGCAATGCAATGTAAATTGCCCAAGGCAAATGAACTCTCAGAACAGCCTTCATTAAAAAGATGAAACCATTGTGAGGTGCGGCAGTTGTATATGAAAGGTTTGCAGATGCGTAGCTAATATATTCTATACAATCATTTGTGGAAAAGCGAAAAAATCCTTGGTAGTAAATATCCAATATTGCTTCACATGTAATGCATGTAAAAAATCATAGCCCTTGAATGTAAATAAATTGGAGAGCCTGTAAATTGGAACAACTCTATGACCCCAGGCAAATGCATCCAAACAGAATGATCTACTAACTGTAGTGAGGTGCAGAAGTATAGGCCACACACCAGAAGAATGTACAATTCAAGGATATACCCAACTCATTTTAAGAGCGCTCCCTCCCATTTATCTTTCTTGCAAATGCTAACATTTGCAAGAAAGATAAATGCTTACCTATTTTTAGCCCACTCCGGTCCGGTCACGCAATCCAGATTCCCTGTGTCAGCCAATGGCAGCTGCAGGGGAGAGGAGGGAGCACCAACAACAAATGAGCCATAGCCCTCTACGGGTGACGTCACCGCTCCCAGCCGTTGTCGAGCACTTAAGTCTCTCCTATGCAGCCGCGCTGGCTAACACAGGAGATCATGAGACCAGACCCGCCTAAAAAGTAGTAATTATTCAGATCTTTCTTACACAGGTTGGTCAGCATAGGTGTTGAGAGAGGGGGGACATTTTTAAGATTAGGTTTAACTTTAAAAGTGGTTGTAAACCTCTAAAAATGAACAAAATATATCCTCACATCATAGCATGTAATTGCCTCAATTTGTAACAGCGAGTGTTTTCCCAGGTCCCAGACAATCCAAACACAGCAGGTGATTGACAGCCTCAGATGTTCATGTTTCCCTATGAGACTGTGTAGATGGGGGGTGTGTCCATTCCCTCCACTCAGGTGTCAGATTACACTCAACTCTCTGCTCTGGGCTGTGCAATGTGTGCTAGAAACTAACAAATATCATCTGATCGGTGTACTTTGCAATGCAATACTGTATAGGAAAGAGGATTGCAGATGAACAGGTACAGCTTATGTGGGAGGATTTGGTTCATCGTTTATCACCTGAGGCCAGCCAGTCATATTACACTAGCCAGTTTAAGAGTGGAAGCTGCCAAAAGTCACCCCCCAGGGAGTGGTTTCCTGACAAACGGAGCCATCTCATGTATGCCGTCCTGGAAGATGACTTGGGAAACAAAAGTTTATACATACACACACACACACACACACACACACACACGGGTTGATTTACTTAAACTGGAGTGCGCAAAATCTGCTATACACAGCTGCACCAGATTTTGCTCTCTCCGGTTTTAGTAAATAAACTGCACACAATATGTTCACTGCAAGTTCCTTTTTGGATATAATAAAGTGTTATATCACAGTAAAAGGAACACCTCCCCGTATAGAACTACCGTATTTTATTATTTATTTTGTATTGCTCTAGAGGGTCTAACTAACAGGAGACCAATTACATGTAATTGTATCCATGCAGGTTCTATTTTTAGGCCCCTCAATATAATCAACACCTGCCTCTCATTCAGGGGTCCCCGCAGAATTGTCAATCCATTCTTCAGCCCACAACTGTACATCTCTACCTGCATTATATTTAAATACTTCTTATAAATCATCTGATTCAGCACAGCAGTTTAGGCTCCATTTACACTTGTAAATAAATAAAATATGACAAGTCGCAGCCATTCTTTTCAATGGCCCCCATTCAGATCGGTGCAACTTAAAGTCGCGGCGATCTTGAAAAAGTGTCTGCCCTACTTTGCTGCAAATTTTTAATGAGACTTAGGTCCATTGAGTGTAACATCGTAATCAAAGTCGCACTGGAAATAGTGTGACTTTGGAGCCACGCTAGTGTGAATGGAGCCATGATAATACTGAGAAGTGTTCCCTCTGGCAGGAATACTCTAAAGCCCCATACACACGCGCGGATTATCCGAGGACCAGGTCCGTCGGATCAGGTCCGTCATACTTTGTCCGATGTTGGTTTTGCGTACACACGGTCGGACAAAGTTGTCGGAAAATCCGATCATTCTGAACGCGGTGACGTTTGTTGCCTACGACGGGACTACGTAGAGGCTAGTAGCCAATAGCTTTGGTCTTGGAATGTGATCTGAGCATGCGTAGCACTTTGTCCGTCGGAATTCGCTACACACGATCGGATTTGGTGTGATGGGACTTTGTTGTCAAAAAATCTATCCAGCAGGAGATAGGACTTTGTCCGTCGGACAATCCGATGGAAACTGTCCGATGGTGCCTACACACGGTCGGAATTTCCGACAACATTGTCTGATAGGACAGAATCCATCGGAAAATCCGACCGTGTGTATGGGGCTTAAGTATTGCAAAGCGTTCCGGGGAATCTACCAAATTAGGAATAGACAGCCGGGGGGAGAAAAAAAAAAAACCTTCCATGATCTAACCCTTCCCCACATTTTACATTACAAAATCTGTCAGTGAAGTATGGAGGCCGCCATTGTCAAACTTCCTAACCATCTGACCAATTCCACAATCATGCAGCAAGGACCTCTAATTTTGTGATCTGCATACGTGTTCCAGCTCAGTGAGTCAGACAACAGAAGCCACTAGAATTACCTAAAAACACATTTCATTTATATATTATAAAGCTGGCCATACAACCACAGATTTCTAACAGATTTCTCCGTCCATGCTAACAGCGCAGATGGAATCTCACTCTTTAGCTATTGTATTCTGACAGCCAGTGCTGCCCGCTGTCACAATACTTGAACAGTACCTGTAATGCAGTTGCTGTTAAGCCAACAATTTTCTTAGTACCCACCTGAAATGCACTCAGTGTATGGCCAGCTTATGGCCCCTTTCACACAGGCTGTCCAATCTGGTCTGCCTGTCAGTTTTTCAGGTGGACCTGATCGGACCCTCCAGTCTCTTCTATGGAACAGCAGGTGTCAGCAGGCACATGTCCACTGACACCCACCGCCATCTGATTTGACCATGTCCGCCAAAATAAGAAGGATAGTGGTCCTATTCCATATCCACCCGGTAGATCAGATAGAAACGGACAGACGGTCCGTTTCCATCCGATTGCCCCATAGAGGAGAGCGGTACTGTGTCCCTGTCGTTTTTTTATAGGGGAGCGAACACGGACCTGTTATCGGCCTGGGATCAGCAGAGAGATCCCCCGCTGGGCAAGTGGATTCGGCTTAGCACAGGTGCCCGTGTGAAAGGGTCCTATATCTAACCCCCATCAACAGAACAGTGGGAAATGGTGGTAAATTTCCCCTCACTACCTACTCCGACGACAACTCTAAAGCTAAAAGTTCACAATAAGTTGCAGTGGGTTCTTCGTTCATCTACGATTCTTAACATTCATGGAGGAATCTGTTGAATGATAAAGTCTGTTTATGGCAGGCTTCACATTTTGCATTTCTTTTTTCACGTTCTGTCCTAGTGATAATGGTCACTAAGGCAAAAATAAATTTTCCCCATAAAGAGCTTTTTCACACGGGCGGACAGATCGGGTCAGCCTGTCAGTTTTTCAGGCAGAACCGATCGGACCCTCTAGTCTCCTTTATGGAGTGGACATTGTGTTTGTTGACACTAGGGATGCCCCGATACCATTTTTTTTTGACAATGAGTACAAGTACCGATACTTTTTTTTTTTTTAGTACTCGCCGATACCAACCGCAACTGTTTTGTTTTCACTTCAGCTGTCAGCAATGGTACAAAGCATTGAAAAGTTATTTACAAATGAAATCAATAGATTTTTTTTTAATTTTGCACTTTTTCAATGTGAAACGTGTAAATATATATGTGCAAAGTATTCACTAACAAATCAAAAAAAAAAGTTTTAATTGTTTAATGTTTATAAAATAGATGGGGGAGGGGGGGGAGAAGGAAAATAATGAAATGGAAGAGAATAGGGAGTTAATTAAAGCTGGTTAGAGTAAATTAAGGGTTAATAAGGGGTTAAACAGAGGAACATTTGTTCACCCCTTTGATCTACAGATGAAGAAACATTCAAAAAGAAACCATGTTTCTTTTTAATTTAACGTTTCAGGAGCTGAGCAATGTTGTTAATAAACATTGCGCTGCCCTTTATTTTGACAGCTCCAATTACCGGACTTCTTTAACACTTCAGCTGTCAACAGGGGACCCACTGACAGCTTAAAGAACTGAGCCTGAAAGTATCGGTTTCAGGTATTGGTGCATTTGCAGGAGTAGCGATACTTGTCTATCTCGGTATCGGCACTGGTACTAGTATCGGTGCAACCCTAGTTGACACCCACCAACATCTGGTCCAAAAGCAGATGGCTGGGGATCCGTTCCCCATCCGTCTGGCAGATTAGATGGAAACGGACAGTCAGTCCGTTTATATCCCACTGCCAAAAAGAGAACAGCGGGCTGTGTCTGTGTCTTCAGACCAGCCATCCGCCTGCTCAGTGGGTATTAATGGACATATTCCCCCGCTGAGAAGGCGGACTCCAACGGAGCCCGCCCCGTGTGTAAGGAAAAACCTGAAAGCGGTTCTAATCCCTTGAGCCTACCTAAAAATTGTCTGTAATGTAGACAGAGAGATAGGTTAGCAAACCTTGATGCATAGCAACCATGTTACTCCTCTAACACATTTTCGTGATAAAAGCACTATAGGCATACAATGCTTACTCTGACCGTCTCCGACCCACCCGCCAAACTGCTACAAGGTCCCAAAAACTAGGCAAGTCTTGGGCAACCAGCCTCTTCGATACAGAGCACTGTATTATTAGGAGAATGCCCCACACACACACACACACAACAGTTTTCCCCCCAAATAATCAGAGCTCCAGTGGAAGTTTGCAGTGTGTAGCTTATGTGTGTTGTACAATTTCAGGTTTATTTGCTTTGTACAAGTTTCACAATGTGAAATCTGTACAATGTTCAGGGCTGAATCTCCATTGCTGGAGCCCGTAGGCACACCATACAAATAACACAGCTTACTTTTTATGCACAGAACAGTTTCCTTGTTTTCCCGGCACAAACATGGCTTAAATATTGCTCCTACTGACGATAAATAAAAGTCTAGTCAATAATTATTAGGGGTGCAACGGATCAAAAAAACTCACGGATCGGATCGTTCCTCTGATCAATTTTCGGGTCAGCAAAAAAGACAAATCTTGTTACACCCACTGAGTTTTTAGATTTCACAGTTATTTTCAAACACAAAACGGAGCTTATATGCTTAAATACAGTATTTGTAAATCCGGACGGACTGTTTAGATGTTAAAATTTTAAAAGCAGCAGCAAACCTGCTGACCTTACATGGTTGCTAATGTGACAGAACACTTCTGATTTTCACAATTAACATTCATTGATGTAAGGTCAGCAGGTTTGCTGCTGATTTTAAAATTTAACATCTAAACAGTCCGTCGGATTTACAAATACTGTATTTAAGCATATAAGCTCCGTTTTGTGTTGAAAATAACTGTGAAATCTAAAACTCCGGTGGGTGTAACAAGATGTCCACTTGCCCCCGTCTCACTCTATCATTAGTGTGCAGGAGTGTGGGGTGTAGCAAGATGGCGACGATGAAACGTCACTTCCTGACGAGATAGCGGCCGCCGCCGGGTGTACCAAGACGGCCGCCGCTGTGGAGCTAGGCCGAAGCTGCGGCCTTTCCTATGGCCGAGGCCAGAGCGCTCCACGGATCGCGTGGTGTGCCGAACAGGTTGACCCGTTCGGATCACGACGATCTGTTGCACCCCCAATAATTATACAGGGAAAAAGCTACCCATAGGCACATGTCAATTGTGCCTACTGGTTTATCCTGCCCTGATAATGTTATAAAGTGCTAGATGCTATTCTAGACAGTGCATTTTTTTTTTGTTGGTGTGTTACCATTCACCATTTAAAAAAAATGGAATACACTTTCTACAAATCTACACGATAAATCTGCAAAATGTTTTTTTTTGTGCTTTAAAATCTGTATTTTAAACCAGTTTTCCTAAGAAAGATAAAAAAAAATAAAAAAAAAAGACACGTCCATTACAAGCAGTTCTGAATACATTGTCTCTGGAAATGGAGCAACCACAACAGTCTCTCGCACGCATTACCCATGAGGTATTACACTGCCTAAATTGATAATCTGTCAAAAATATAACCTTCATTGGTGACATCAATGCACACATCTCTCTCAATACACCAAGGGCGCAGACAAAACACTCCACGAGAACTTGCTTTTGTCAGCAATTTGTACCCTAAGTAACAATGGTAATTGAGATGAGCACGATAATATCATGATTTAAAGCGCTGCCACTTTCCTGTAGAAGACATTTAATAAAATATGCAACGATGTAAAAGCAATTCCACAACCACAAATTCAGGATATGGGGTGCTGGACCAGGAAGGTCCGGTACGGATGAGCACAATAGCAGCAAACACATCACTCAAGACTCCGGCTTTACAGCACAGCTACTCCAACACGGTCACAAGATACATACAATGGTGGATACATAAAAAGCCATTAAAAAGTTACATTTGTCCCTGATATTTGAATACCAGGGTGTGTGGTGAACAGTGTGCTCACAGAATATATGTAAAAAGGTAATGTTCTTTTCACTTATGACTAATACAGTAAAGGCATTTTCCCTTCCAATGTAAGCAGCATGTAACATAGCTTTGGAAAAATGAACGCAAAGCTCACCGTACACATAATCTTTGTACAATTTTAGTTCTACCAAAACTCTGTATCCAGTCAGGTAGCCCCTTGCACTTCAAATACTCATCTGTGAAGTGAGTCCATCGTTATCCTCCTGTGACCCATTGCTCAGGTGTCACAGTCTGGGTCTTGCGCCACCACCTTGGTTGGCTGCTTCTTCAAACTCCAAAGACATGCTGGTAGGTTAATCAGATCCTGGCTCTAAATTGGCCCTAGTATGTGTACTTGCAAGCACGTCGGCACCCTACGGGGTAAAGGACTACTTTGTATAATATATATATATATTTATTTTTTATATTATTTAATTTTTTTTATTTATTTAATTTTTTTCCTCAAACAAAAAAAACAGAAGGACTAGGTAAAGAAAAATACAATTCTGTAAACAACTGAACACAATAGTACTACTGCCTAGCAACAGCACATTTATGCTTGAGAAATATGCAATGCAGACAGAAGCAATTTAAATGATCGTTAAAGAAGTGCAAAGGTTGTGGTAAACACTACAGTACTACACTTCATGCTTTTGCAGTTCGCACTGCATGGTGTACTGAGGTAAAGAAAAAAAAAAAATGAAACCTTGGTTTCCAGAAAATAGCGAAGGGACCGTCCCAAGAAGGAAACGGAAACTATTAGGGGATTAAAGAAAGAGTACAGGCTGCGTATGTTCATGAAGTTTGAAGCCCTAAATTATAACATTCATTCACAATGCATGGCTCCTTTAGTAAGTCTCGGTTCAAATCTAGGCGTTGCTATTTTACAGGTGTTTTCTGGCATTTTTGGAGTTTTTGTACGGGCTGTTTCAAGGTTAAAAGGTCACCAATGTAAAATCAGTAAAAACGCCTGTAATCCTGTAATCTGCCAAAAAAAAATGAAAAATCTGTATGTAATTTTTTGAGCGCTCAGATCTGAACAGGGGCTATTGAAATGAATGGCATTTGTTTTGTTGGGCATTTTTAGAGCTGAGGATTACAGCAGAAAAAACGCCCCAAAACGCCTAGGTGTGAACAGAGCCTTATGCTCCGTACACACAATCAGAAATTCCGCCAGCAAAAGTCCGATGTGAGCTTTTGGTCGGAAAGCTTCAACCGTGTGTATGCTTCATGGGACTTTTGCTGACAGAATTCCCGTCAGCAAAAGATTGAGAGCTGGTTCTCAATTTTTCGGTCGGAAAAAGTTCTGATCAGAATTTTCGATCGTCTGTACCAATTCCGACACTCAAAATTCCTACGCATGCTCGGAAACAATTCGATGCATGCTCTGAAGCATTGAACTTCATTTTATCGGCTCGTCGTAGTGTTGTACGTCACCGCGTTCTTGACGGTTCGAAAGTTCAGAGAACTTTTGTGTGACCGTGTGTATGCAAGACAAGCTTGAGCAGAAAAACCAGCCAAGTTTTTTCCAACGGGAAATCCACTCGTGTGTACGAGGTATAAGGCTGGGTTCTCACTAATACTACACGACAGTCATAAGACGGTCATCCTACTTTGCTCTGCAAAATCAGTCCTACATCGGTCCTACTTCCATTCGGCTTAAATGAACAGGATACAACTTTGATCCAACTTTGTGATAGTCTGATTTGTCCTTTTACCAATCAAAACAATCCCAGTGTGACAAATTCCTTTTACTGCTGCTGTAATCACCATGTCGGATATCAAAAGTTGGATGGTTAGGACAAGGATCCTACTTTGATACGACTTCAATAATAGTCAATGGGCTGAATTAGGACCAAAGTAGTACAGGGACCTTTTTTAAAGTTGGACCGACTTGTGTCAGACCAGTTAAGACGGTTCTCACAGGGAAAACATTGATTTTCACATGCCATGCGCATGGGCTCCCAATGTCGGAGTGTTTGTCATACAAGTGTGAACCCAGGCTAATAGTCCAATAGCAATTATATTGCATTGCAGTTGTGCAGGGCACAAATGTTCAATGCCATTTTTTTCTGATGTCACACACATAAAAAGGAGGTACATTACTTTTCAGACCATGGGGTTGATTTACTAAAACTGGAGTGTGCAAAAATCTGGTGCAGCTGTGCATGGTAGCCAATGAGCTTCTAACTTCAGCTTGGCCAATTAAGCTTCAAAAAAAAAAAAAAAAAGCCTGGAACCTGATTGGCTACCATGCACCAGATTTTGCACTCTCCAGTTTTAGTAAATCAACCCGTGTGTTGCATATTTAGACACAAAAATCAACTACAAAACTTGTTTTAAGCACATATGTGCTTAAAACTATCCCTTGTTCTCACACGAATACTTTAAAGCAGAGTTCCACTTGTTTTTCTGCTTATTAAAAGTCAGCTGCTACAAAAAGTGTAGCTGCTGACTTTTAATAAACACACACTCACCTGTCCCACGGTCCAGCGATGTGGCCGCCCGTAGCCTTACTTCTCTCCCCTAGCATCACTAATGTGAGCACCCGGCTGTCCTGAATGCCCACGCAATCTTCTGGGACCGGTGACATGTCCCAGAAAACTGCTGGGAGGGGGGAGAGGAGTCGCCTACGCACCACAAGCGGAAGTGGGACCTGGGTATCTGTCAAAACTAGGTGCCCCCCCAAAAAACAATGACATACCAAATGTGGCATGCCAGGGGGTTAGGAATCCTTAAAGCAGAAGATCCACTTTGGGGTGGAATTCTGCTTTAACAGAGGGAATATACTTCCCTTTTCAGTAGGCCATGTGTTGAAATACGGCTAATTTATTTTTCCTCCGACTGCAGCATACATTCTACAATTCTGGGTGTGTAGAACATCTGCTCCCCTGCCACATGCTGTAGTTCCTCCCGCTAACTTGTAGGTCACTACAGAATGTACAAGTCATCGGGAGGAACCAGGGGGGTATTGAACCCACCCAAAGGATCAAATACTTAATGCATCCTAGGAGAAGCAAAGTGGCAGGGTTTCCTTTTATACAGGGTCACTTAACGGAGATTCACTTTCAGTTCTATCCTGGTAGCCTCTGTCACTGGATCAGACAGGGGGAAGCAATCAGGAGTTTCACCAACACACGAGTAGAGTGAAAATCCTTACAACTGAAAAGATTGATCTGGTGATAAAATATCTACAGGCAAGGACAACTATCCCCAGAGGGTAAACCAACAGTAAGAAAAACCTCCCAGAGGTCTTAAAGTGGTTGCAAAGGCAGAAGCATTAGGATAAAAAGCATTCTGTGTGCAGCAGACCCCCTGATACTTACCTGTGCCCCATCTTGATCCAGTGATGTTGCATGAGAGACTCAGCTGCCCTCGTCATTGGCTGAAACAGCAGCAAAGTGCCATTGGCTCCCGATGCTGTCAAAGGCAGTGAGCCAATGAGGAGGGAGAGAGAGGGGCGGGGCGGGCCGGGCCACAGCTCCATGTCTGAATAGACACAGGGAACTGCAGCTCAGCTCGATTGCCCCCATAGCAAGCTGCTTGCTGTGGGTGCATGCAACAGGAGGGAGGGGCCAGAAGCGCCGGAGAGGGACCTGAGGAGGATCTGGGCTGCTCTGCACAAAACCATTACCCAGAGCAGGCAAGTATGACATGTTTGTTATTTTTAACAAACAAGACTTTAACCAGACTCTCATCAAAACTAGAAAAATATGTTTTTGCTGAAGTTACATTTTAAAGAAAATATTCTTACCAATGAATGTTAACATGTTATACACCTTGTTTCTATGTAGAATTCATTTTATGTACATGGGAATTGCCATATGCATTATTGGAATGGGTACCACTTCCTGTTTTGTGCTACTGCATTATGACTGTCATTGCTCCCCTCTTATTCTAGGTCTATTGATCTGGTCTGGCTCGACTTAAAACAAAAGGCTCTGTAAAACATTAAGGCTCCATGCACACTGGCTTTAAAAAAAAAAAAAAAAAAACATTGCTTCTACAGGAGTTTTGTGTTCTGCCTCTAGAACAGGGATCCTCAAACTACGGCCCTCCAGCTGTTGCAGAACTACACATCCCATGAGGCATTGTAAAAAATTCACAGACATGACTAGGCATGATGGGAATTGTAGTTCCTGAACAACTGGAGGGCCATAGTTTGAAGACCCCTGCTCTAGAAGGAGCTCAATGTTATCCTATGTGTCCATGCCCAGTAGGACGTTAAGAGGCATATTTTGAGTTTAACATTTAGGAGGCAGAAAAAAAAAAAAAACCTTCCGATTCACGTTTCTGATTGGAGCTTGGAGGCAGAAATTTTTTTAAAAAAACTCTCCTAAACTCGTCTAAACTTTGTACAAAAAATGCTCTATACGAGTATTTTTTGCTCCCGAGAGAACCAACGTTTTTTTAAGGCCAGTGTGCATGGAGCCTAAAATAGAATTTGAGGTGAAACCTAACTAGTCTTAAAACTGTTCCATTGTCCCTCTTAACCCCTATGCTGACTAATATACACATACACACAGTACGTATTTTAGGCCACTCCAGTCACATGATCTCCCCTTGTCAGCCAGCAGCAGCTGCAGGGGAGAGGAGAGTGCTCAACAGCTGGGAATGCCTGGGTGCAGTGATGTCACCCATAGGTTCCCATGGGCCATCCATTCTTGGTGCTCCCTCCTCTCCCCTACAGCCGCTATTGACTGACACAGGGGAGATCACATGACTGTAGTGGGCTGGAAAAAAAGTATATACATCTTTCCTACACAAGTTAGTCAGCATAGATGTTAGTAGCAGGGAAGGAGCTGTGAACACACAGGTCTGCTTAAAAAATAAAGACAGGCCATATATTGCCAAAACAAAGTAAATTTAAAGCTAAACTAAACCCAGGAACAAGAATGTAATATAGTGCAGCTTGCCAGTCCCTACAGGTGGCAGCTGCTTTTATTTCCATTTTGTAGGCAAAGAACATTTTAGCAAGCACAGAAAATTCCTGCTTATCTTGCAAAAGCAATCTTGTCTTGTGTAACTACTAATCCCACCTCCCCCATGTAACAGAGATAAACTACTAAGATGTTGTTAAAGTCTTTCAAAAATTGTAAGCTCCTTGAGGGCAGGGACTCATGTGAATGTACAATATATACACATGCATACAGTATACATATATCTCAAGCACTGCTGCATAAATTGATGATGCTATACAGGTACCTGTAATAAAAGTAAACATATGGGGGGGGGGGGTTATCATAGCTCCTTCCATAGAAATACTGGAGGACTGTGTAGCTACCCAGAGACAGAAAGAGGTTGATTTACTGAAATTGGAGTGCAAAGTGTAATGTTTCCCAGCTGTTTGGGCGAAAATAACAGAAAAAAAGCCTAAATAAGACCCATTTCACATGGGGCGGATCATGTTTTCTCAGCAGGGGATCTGCCCGCTTATGCAGAGTGTGGGCAGTTGGATGTAAATAGACCAGCTGTCCGTTTACACCTGACTGCCCTCCGATCAGATAGGGCCAGACAGAGAAGAACGAATCCCCTTCCGTTTGTTTTTGACAGATTGACGGTAGGCGGGTGTAAAACGGACACAAGTCAATTTACATCCGCCGCGCCATAGAAAGGAATGTAGGGTCAGATCGGGTTCTCCTGAAAAACGGACAGACAGATCGGATTGACCCGATCGTGTGAACGGGGCCTAAAGAAAATGAATGCAGACACGACAACTAACCTCATTGTTTCTGTATTTAAATATACTTTGAGCCTCTTTGCATCCACAGTGCCTACCAAGCCCCACAACCTGCCTAAGCAAATAGTGACTGAACGGAATGGCTGATAGATGATTACTGCACTTATCATTTAAGCATACTTATCTAAAGAATTAAGCCCTTTTCTTTCTTTCAGCATGCAAGATTTAACTTCATAATACTAGAACAAAGAGCATTACAGGATAAACAAACACCATCATGTATTATGCACTGAAAATTCAAATGTAAGCACAAAACAATGTTCGGCTGCAATAACGGTCACATGA
Organism: Lithobates sylvaticus; assembly: GCA_028564925.1. Taxonomy (NCBI): domain Eukaryota; kingdom Metazoa; phylum Chordata; class Amphibia; order Anura; family Ranidae; genus Lithobates; species Lithobates sylvaticus. The sequence goes on along the minus strand of CM053030.1, from coordinate 374,895,741 downwards.
TTTTTCTGTTGCCGTTTACAGAGTGAGACAATTGGCCAGTTAGTCCGACATCCTGTCCAGAATGGTCCTTTCCAATTCCCGGGCTGAAGATTGTTACAGCTGCAGGGATCACTACGTTCACATGCCATGCTTGGCTTCCGACATTGTAATAGGACCTTTACAAGCTTCTGTTCACACCTATTTTAAAGTTAATTAAGCTGGAGGAACTCCAGTATTTGTCTGGTGGAAAACTACACACCTTCTTTGTTACCTTTATTATTATACAGGATTAAAAAAACATTACATTTATTATTTCAGCACCAACTACAAAAAGGACCCACCTTAGCTATAAAATCACTATTCAACTCTCCAATATGTGCCTAGCTGTATATAAACCCAAGTACAAAAATGTATGTATGTACTATATAGTATACTAGCCTCTACATGTGGCGGCAACATTCATTTTTAGACTTCTCTCCTTTTATTTCCACTTAGTAATGCTGCCAGTAACATACTTCATATTCTAGGGCCCGTTCACTGCAGTTATGTTGGGCTATACTGGGCAGACCTTCCCACGACAGTCCCAAGGCAATTTGCTTTGTTTACAATTAGTACCTTACTACAGGGGTGTATACGGAAAAAACATACAACATGCTATACAAATGTGAACAAAGGCCCATCAATACAGGTCCTAACACTGCTCCACAGCTCGTGAGCGGATAGCACCAAAAAAAAATAAAATAAATAAAAAAAAAAAAAAATTTAGGGTTCAAGAAGCAATATACGATTGTATATTAACGCCTACAAAATCAGATGAGGGTTGGTCTAGGAAGCATCTTGAGTATCTAAAAATAAGACTTAAACCGCGCTCTACTGCAGCCGCTGGTTTGTACATGGAAGGGAGCAGTGCCAATGCGCCATATACGACGTGTACTCATTTTTTTTACATTGGATGTTTCATTGATCTTTATTAGGTTGTGATGTAGTATACTGTGCAAAAGTATAAACAAAACTAGTGGTGCACCGAAATGAAAATTATGGACAAACCAAAATGGACAGTATATAATATTGTATTATATTCGACATTTTAAATTAATATCATGAAACGCAAAATGCTGGTAACCCTATTTTCAGGGGCCAATATATTGGTGCATCCCTAACAAAAAAACATGTTGTTTCTGGTCTCAAAAATAGATGTAAACATAATGCCTGTAAACAGACCACATATGTTTATATGTGCAAAACTAGGAAATGGCACAAACCTTTACCATTTTTTTTCTGCAGACTTTTTTAAAATCAAAATAACAAGCGTGTTGTACTTACCTGCTCTGTGCGATGATTTTGCACAGGGCAGCCCTGATGCTCTAATTCTGGGGTCCCCCGCTGGCACTCCAGGCTCCTCTACGTCAGCAAGTGCCCCCCTGGAAAGCAGCTTTCCAGGGGGGCACCCGTGCCTGCTTACCCCCTTGCTCAGCACAGCATTTGACTGACAGCAGCGTTGACTTCCGCTGCCATAAATCTGCACAGAGATCAAGCTCAAATAAGTATAAAGGGGGGGCTGGGGGATTCTGCAGCACAGAAGGATTTTCACCTTAATGCATATAGAATGCATTAAGGTGAAAAACTTTAAAGTGGATGTAAACCCTCACATATACCCACCTGAAGTAAACAGCTTCAGATGATACACAGAGAGAGGAAACAAATCCTCCTACATAAGTTTTACATGTGTACCTGCTGTCTTCATCTTTATATACTGTTTATAAAGCGCAAGTCCTGTTAGAATTTCCCCTTCCTGATTCACCTGTGGGTGTGGATTCTTGCCATACACTGTGAGACAGCCGATTGGAGGAAAGGCACACACCCCCTCCACAGACTTGCAGAGCTGTAAATAAACCAACTCTCTGCTAATCTATTTTTAGCACCCACCCAACACAAAATTCAGGCTGGGTTTTAACACAGTTGACGGAGATTTTGTCAAAAGTTATCATGCTGATAGGAGAAAGCCAAGCGATTTAGGGCTTTGAAGAGTGATAAGAAAACACTGCAGATACAGTATCTCACAAAAGTGAGTACACCCCTCACATTTTTGAAAATATTTTATTCTATCTTGTGACAACACTGAAGAAATGACACTTTGCTACAATGTAAAGTAGTGAGTGTACAGCTTGTATAACAGTGTAAATTTGCTGTCCCCTCAAAATAACTCAACACACAGACATTAATGTCTAAACCGCTGGCAACAAAAGTGAGTACACCCTTATGCCCCGTACACACGATTGGAAATTCCCCCAGCAAAAGTCTGATGTGAGCTTTTGGTCGGAAATTCCGACCCTCTGTATGCTCCATCCGACTTTTGCTGGTGGAATTCTCGACAGCAAAAGATTGAGAGCAGGTTCTTTATTTTTCGATCGGAAATTCTGATATGCAAAATTCCTACGCATGCTCGGAAACAATTTAATGCATGCTCGGAAGCATTGAACTTCATTTTCTTGGCTCTGGCCTGACACGTAAATGGACACGCACACTTCATGCCATGGCGACATTACACACCGCATTGAGTGGTGCTCATAATGTGGCACATAAGCGGAGAGGGACTGAGGGCAGGCAGTGCAGGGACAGACAGACTGACGAGGTGTGGAAGGGGGTTAACCTTCTCTATATTCACCTTGTGGTCTAGAGACGGAGAACAGCCCTGGGGATAATCTTAGTATAGGTAAGTAGGATGATTTTTCAATGTTCCGCTATGATGAAAAAACAAAATGTTTTTTTTTTTTTTTTAATTGCCTTCTGTGTCCCTGTTTGAGAGATTTGCCTTCTCTACTCCTCCTGTTTACCCTCGTCACCGAAAGTAAAAGAAAATCTCACATTTTGAGTTGTCCCCAGAACAGAAATAGTGCAGATATCTTCTAATGGGGACACTTGTTCTGGTGACAACCAGGGATTCCCTCACTTTAGAGCGATTTCCTTTCACTTCCTGTTTGGCTATGGGACAGGAAGCAAATGAAAATCTCCAAATGGAACAGATGACAAAAAATAAACTGGACAGGGGTTATAACCCTCCACAACTCTATCCAAAATAAAAAAAGTTTTGGCTTCAGTTCTACTTTAAATACACATGATAATATGGGGCGATTGGCTACAACTCTGGTACTATATAAGTGAATATCTAGTATAACATCTAAGAAACCTAGAGTAATGCCCTGGCCTCTTTCCCTTGTGCCTTTTAGGACATTATGCCAAGCAGACACAAACTTGAATGCCTATACCCTCTGGTGGTTGTTTGTACATGGGTTTAATTAATGATCTTACACTTTCCCTAGAAGTTTATATAAAAAAATAAAAAAAAAACACCAATTGGATGATATGTAAATATCACTTTTGGTATTACTGGTAATCGAATGGAGATGACTCAAATTACAGCAATAGTATATTAGGGCACCATATGGGAGACTGGCACGTTATATGTACATTACAGGTGTATTGGGGTAAGCAGTGAGACTTGATTATTTTCACAGGAAATTAGATGTTAAATAATTCCTTGCTGTAAAGAATGTGGAACTTTTATGGAACTTGTTATGTATTTTCTCAATATATAGGGCTATTTATAGAATGACTGACTAAAGTTTTAATTTCTAGAAAAGCATTTGATATAACTTGGTCTTTCAAGTTTACATGAAGAATCGAGGGCACCTTTCGGATAATTTATTTACCCGAAGGTGGGACAGAGACTACCATAACATTATTAGTTACATTGTATTTAAGGGTGTATTATAGGAGATACAAACACCAATTGTGTCGTTTATGTATTTTCTCCTTTAAACTTTTTTTTTGTTGCGTACTGCAGTCACTGGGTAGTTAACTGAACCACGTTTAATGGCAAACCCTGAGGGGAATGGACTGGCTACCTACATGATCAGGTTGTCAGAATATGCATGTAAGAAACCATGAGATTGTATATAATGTACATTGATTGCATGATTAATTATTGAACCAAAACCAGGGTGAATAAAAAAAAATCATATTTTATCAAATGTATTTTAATACAATGCTTTTGGAGTAAAAAAATATCCAAGATAGTTTTCTATTTAAGATACATTAATAATTTTGTTTAAGCATGAAATGGAGCTTAGTTATGTAGCATGAGGCTGTATATTCTGCAATATTTAAATTTTTGGTAAACTCATTCAATGAATCCAAGCTCCGCAAGCTGAGATAACATGCACTGCATTGATGCCTTCACACAATTCTATGTACACTAAAAACTGTATGATTGACTTGGTTCTGATATCACTGTTTTACTAACCTGACAGCTGATTATTCTAAACCTTAATTTTGTGTACAAATATTAAAGATTCCAAGTTAACTACCAGGAAGAATGAGTCCTTACATTTAAAGAGCCCCTGTCATTTCAGAAACATCATGGCAACGCCTGTTAGCGGGCATCCACTCACCTGCTGCCACATCCCTCACCTTGTTGTGCCACTGCCGCATCACCAGCTGTCCCATTAAAGTGAATGGGACTGTCTGAGTCAACAGCGGGTCAGAGAAGAAGCCACTGCTGGGACAGCGACGACAGTTGCTCTTTAAAAATTATGATTTAAATCAAGCCTTTTTTACTAGCGATTTAGATCACGGTTTAAATCAAATCCATCCTGACCAGAACCCATTGGCGTCTGTGGAAAATAAAGTGTCACATTCTCTTTCTGCTGGTGCATCTACAATCCCCATGCAGGATATATATATATATATATTTCACCATCCATACTCCAGTACAGTTTATAGCCACAGAAGAATTAGAATAGGGAAACTTGTATAAGTAAAGCCTTGCGGTAACTTTGTTTTCTTTTTATGTTTGTTGTAGAAGTAACCCCAAATACACTCCTTTATTTCTGAGAAACGCATTGAGGGAACTGTCCATTCCACCATCACATTAGCACAATTGAAATTTATACCATCAATATACGAAGTCTTTGAAAAAAAAAAAAATGCATATTTATGAGCAGTATGATATAATCATAACTTCTCATTACATATGGCAGGGGGTGCTTTCCTGTATAGTGGTGTATATTGACTGTGCTTTACTGTTCCTCTCTCAATGCTAATCTATAAATCAGCGCAGATTTACTGAAAGTGACAGATTTCTTTTTCAACACTAAGCGAGTGTTAAAGGAAAGGCAGAAGAGGTAGAATCTGCATACGTAATACAACGATGACATTGTGGTACACAAAGTTTGCCAAGAAGGAAAAATCATAAGTTTCAAATAATTTGGTGGAAAATGCTGCAATAACTCAAAATATGTACTCACTAAAAACACACCAGTTTATAGTTAAGGCCAAGTTCACCCTTAAAGCGGTAGTAAAGCCGCTGAACCTTTTTTTTTTTTTAAACACCTGTAAGGGAAAAGGCATAATGAGCTAGTATGCACCGCATACTAGCTCATTATGAAATACTTACCTTACGAAGCGTCGGTAACTCACCTGGTCCACGCCAGGGTTGCTGACATGTTGCCTCTGCGTGTCTTCCGGGGTGGCTGGAGCCGCGATGTCGTCACTCCCGCGCATGTGCACGGGAGACTTCTTCCTGGCAGTGTTCGGATTCTGCCGGCCTTTCAGCCGAGAATCCCCCGTACGCATGCGCCGCTGCAGTCAGCGGCGCATTGCACGGGGAATATCTCCTAAACCATACAGGTTTAGGAGATATTTTTTTTACCTACAGGTAAGCCTTATTATAGGCTTACCTGTAGGTAAAAGTTATATTTTTGACTTTTCAACCACTTTAAGAAAAAAAAAAAAAAAAAAGAAAAGAAAAAAATACATATATATGTTTTTGCAGGTAAAAGAAAGTGCATTTATTTTTTAGGACCCTGCAAAGTATTGCATGCACAATCAGTGGATCATGGGTGCAATGTCAGGCTCCAGCAAACTCTTCCTACAGTTCTCTGTGCTGGTTCACACCAGTGCGTGGTGCGAGAGTGCATACGATTCGCACCACACTGCAAATCACGTGCAATGCGATTTCAGCCATACAGATTGTATGGCTGAATTTGCATCGCATTCGGACCAAATGGGGATGTCATTACCATTGTATTGACACTCCCCGCAGTTTGCATATGGCAGTGTGAACTGCCTTGCGAGTCAGGTGCGAGTGCGACGCGGGAACCCACAGTGGATTTGCAGGGTTCCTGCGTCGCACAAATGTGAACCAGCACTCTGCCTGTACCTCAGTTGGAGAGATGGGAGAAGTATCAATGGACTATGAGTGCACTGATTACCTGTACTCAGTTGAGAGCTACAAGTCGGTCTGCTGGACATCTCTGTGAATGAATAGTACAGCTGGGGACCTGCACCGATTTTAAATGTGACATTGGCTGTGGGGGAGGGGAGAGGAACCTTCACACAGTCACTGGTGTGGGTGGGAGGCAGGCTCAGGTGTGAGGTGCTTAGCAACACGTTACACCCACATTTAGGGTGTAACATGCAGTTTACCTTTAGAATAACAATGTTCAGTGAAAACTGCCACTTAAATGAAAGGTTGCTTACAACTTTTGGGACAGAAACCCCAAAATATTCATAAAAATTGGAGTATATAAAAGTAGTAATAAGTCACATACATGTTATATTTCAGACCTAAGAATTTTAAATAAAGCTCAGATTTTGAAGGAAATTTCCTACATACAACTTACTTCCTGTTCAGCGCTGAAGGACAAGACAATCTCTCATCAGCCTGACATCTAAAAAGTATAAAGCCACTTTTCCCATCTGCACAACAAATGTCAATAAAATGTAAGCTGTGTTGAAATATGGAGCGCTTTCACATAAAGCTGCATGATCAGTTGCTGCCTTGTGTAAACTAACTCATACCATTTTCTTTCCTTCTACTACAGGTTGAAGGAAAGAAATTCGCTCAATTCCCCCATCAACACTGAACTGAAAAACCCTCCAACTGAGCTATTGTATTCCGACAGCGTCAGGTCTCCCCGCCAGCAGAATACAAAGATCGCTGCTGCAGGCTATAGCCAGAGACAGTGATCGTACCAAAAAAATAAATAAATAAAAAACACAACAGGCTGGTCAATATTGATTTCAGTACAACCAGCTTGCAAATAGATGAATTACATCTCTGCTGAACCGGCTGAAGTTTAATAAATCTATAGCCGTCTCTTAAACGGTCCTCTAAATTAATAATATCTTAAAGTGGAACTTCCACTTATCTGATTCCTCCCACCTCAGGTGCCACATTTGGGACCTTTCAGGAAGGTTAGCGGGTACCTTTTTTTACAGGTACCCTGCCCTCACTTGCAGGAGACCAGCTCAGCCCCCCCATTCTTCTGCCAGGCCAATGAGAGAGCGCAGCGCGCATGCACAGTAGGGACCCAACCCTGAAACTGAAAGGCTACACTGCCAAGTTCCCTTACCCGCAATGGCTGTGCCGACATCGCTGGACTCCAGGACAGGTAAGTGTCCTAGTGTTAAAAGTCAGCAGCAACAGAATGTGTAGCTGCTGACTTAATTTTTAAAGGGGGCGGAACTCCGCTTTAAGAAAATCTTCCCATTAAAGAATCAAACCCATACAAAGGAAAAACAAAATTTCCGTTTGAAGGGTGACTTTAAAACCTTCGTATTAATATGCTGAATGTGGACACTTAATATAGCTTTATTAAAATGCATCTGTAGACAATCACAAAGCAAGTCAAACAGGGTTGCAGGAAAAAGAGGATTTAATTCTGTATACAAAATATCTGATAACGATAAAACTACAAAGAAGAAAGTATCACCGCTACTCCTGACCAGCCCAGGTGAAAAGAAATCGATGAGGGGGTCCAGTCTGCATGTCTTCACCAAACCACACACCCCGATGCCTTTTGCCCCACCTCTGGGGGGCTGTCATAGCCTACCCTATAACTAAGCCCTGGTGGGCGGGGAGAAATGCATCAGTGTGTGGTTTGGGGGGAGACATGGCTCCTCATCGTTTGCTCACCTGGGCTGGCGATCTAGCATCTTTACATTTACTAGCCTTCTGGATTGGTATCAGGATAAGCCTGCGCCCCATGCTTTGGGACACAGGGATATGCGGTCACCTCAAATTAAATCAGCAACAAAAACAATACAAGATCGCAGCTCAGAACATGCCGTGCCATGCGATAAAAAGCAACATGTCTGCATTTTAGCACAGCTCTATACTGCCTTGCAGTGTGAATGGCACACAGAAGACAATTGTTTTACATGTCCTTGCATTGACAGGCGTTTGTATTGTGTGTGTTCACCCTTAGTGAGATGGTAAAACTTTATCAGTAAGCGCCTCTGTGTTAAAAAGGTTGATAAAAAGTGAATTAAACCAATAAATGTAACTTAATTAAACCATTAACCTCTTCCTGCCAGCCAGATGTATGCAGCCTCTCAGCAGGTGGGCTTTAATGCAGAGAATCCACATATGTGGCCCTATGTAAAAACCTCTGTGCCAAAAGCATGCGCCCTACGCACTCCCAGCAGTTACAGTTGGGGCACCAGAGAGCTCCCGATGCCGGCATTTAGAACCTCCTAAAGAGCCGGGAGGCAGTTAAGTAGATTTGATTCTGGCAACTGTGCTTAAGCCTCTGTGCACATCGGCACGATTCACTCAAACCGGAGCCTATTGCCGGCAATAGGAGCGTCCCAATCATAGCAACACCGCACTGATTTCCAAAAGTAGTTACTGCACTACTTTTGGTGACTTTGGGGGGCGATTTTAATAGACATTGTGCATGAACCCGCACAGATGTCTTTCAAGTCCAATTAATTTTTATTTTTTTTAAACCTAAAGCTGCAGCTTTTAAGTTCCTAGAACAGTGATGGCGACCCTTGGCACTCCAGATGTTTTGGAACTACATTTCCCATGATGCTCAACTACACTGCAGAGTGCATGAGCATCATGGGAAATGTAGTTCCAAAACATCTGGTGTGCCAAGGTTCGCCACTGTCCTAGAAGCTGTTATCAGCATTTTTTTTTACGCTTCTGGAAGCTAGCGTTGTCCCTATGTGTCCATACACACTACTTCAAGCCATTAGCATTTTTTTTTGAGCTTCAGCATCTAGAAGCAAAAAATGTTCCTAATAGCGTTTGAGCTTTTTTTTTTTTAAATCCTTTTTACTGCAAACATGCTAACGCTCTTAAAACACTACTACAAAAAGCTATTACGGTACTAGCATTTGTTTAGCAAAAAAAAAAAAAAAAACTAGCATGCAAGGAACCCAAATCTATGGGTTTTAGTCCCGCTTTACGATTTTCTGCTGCTCAGGGGCTCTGGGCTTCAGCAAAATGGCGGCCTCCAGCAAGAAGAAACAGGAGCAATGCTGGAAGCAATTTACAGCATGCATCATTATTAATGTGGAATGCATGTTCCTTGCTAAAGATCGTTATTTTTTTTTTTAATCAAGTTGTTATGGGTAAAGTTCTGCTTTAAATTAACTTTAAAGTAGAACTAAATGGCAAAACTTGTTTTTTTTCCACCATTAGAGTAAAGCTGGATACACACTACACAACTTTTGTAGTCCGATTTCCTTTAGATTTACCAAAACCATGTAGTGCAAGGCCTGCCTGATTGCATACAAATTGAAAGTGAAGGTTTGACCTCATAATATAGTTTTGGTAAATCTAAAAGAAAAAAAAAATAATGTAAAAAAAAAAAAAAAAAAAATTGTATAGTGTGTATCCAGCTTAAAGCGTTGTTCCAGCAGAAATCTCTCTTTTTTTTTTTTTTAAAAGTCAGCAGCTGCAAACGCTGTAGCTGCTGACTTTTAATAAGGACACTTACCAGCCCGGGCTAAGGGAACTCAGCTAAGGGAACCCTTGCGGCTTCACTGCCGGTTTCTGCATGCGCAGCGCTTTGTGAATGGCCAGTTTGTCTTCTGGGGAACACATGTCCCAGAAGACAACAGGGGGCTCACCGCAGAAGAGGATGAGACGTCCTCAGCCGCGGCACGGCTGGATCGGAGAGTACTCTTCCAAAAAAGATAAGTTAGAAAGTCAATTATTTCTTTAAATATCCAAAAAAACAAGGGGTCTTTCGTTTAAGACCACCTCTAAAAATTGCGTGGAATTCCGCTTTAAGGTTATAAGCAGTCCCCCCCATCACATGAGATTTCCCTTCACTTCCTGTTGTCCTATAATCAAAACAGGAAGAGGAAATCCTTCCAAAGTGAGAAGAAAATGTGGGTGAATCTCTCTAATGGGGACACTGACAGGTGTTCTAACCCCTCTCCATTCAAAACTAAAGAAAGGAGTAAAAACAAAGTTTTCCCTGTAGTGAGAAGCGCCCCTTGCCGGTGTTGGTCGGTAGGGGGAGCTCTGTCCCCCGGTCAGTCAGTGGGGGTTGGTTGAGGATGTCCCCCCCGGGCACAGCTGTCCCAGGGATGAATGAAGTTGTCCCCCGGAACCCATGTGTCCCGGTCAGGTGGCCCCTCCGGAGCCCGGAAAGTTGGGCGAGGTGGGACTCACCTGTCCCCAGACTGACCCTATCCCCGGAGCCCCCCCTCTGGTGTCCGGAGCCCCTCCTCCTCCCTGGCTGGGGGCGGCCCCTTTGTCCTCGCCTGCACTCACACAGGGCCCGTACAACAGCAAGTAGAACAAGCAGATAAGGGGGTCAGTCGTCAATTACCGTGCGTACGGTTCCCGCCTCCTCCGGTGCTTCTCTTCCCCGGGCTCTCCACCTTCCCCCCAGTGAATGTCTATGCCGGCCGAGCTCACTCAGCAGCGCCGGGTCCCGGGCGCCAAACTAACCTCCCTGATCCTCCTTCTCCCCGCCCACCCCTTTCCCCCCGGCTACAGCCACGCCCACACCGGCGCCTCGGCTCTGGCGTCTCATTGGTGGCTCCGGCGGTGCCCGAAGACTCGGCGCCCAATGGCAGAGCAGAGAGGGAAATGAAGCCGGCGCCAGCGATCCCCCCTCATGTAGTCGTGCACTCTCCGGCTTCTTTGTTCTGCTTTTCCTGTCTCGGGTACGTCGGGGGCGCGCACCGCCTCCCGTCCGCCCGGCTTTCCCCTCAAACTTTACTCGTCTCTCACAATAAACCTTCCAAACCCACTAAGTACCGTGACACCGAACTGAGCGCTATACAATGAGTGAGACACCGGCGGAGGGGGCTCACTTATAGAGGGTCACGGACAGCTCGTGTCCGCTTAGTAGCACGCCGTTTCGCGCGGTCCCCGGAAAGGCGGGAGAAGGGAATGGGCGGTTTTCATTTGAATTTAGTTGTCGCTGGACGTTGGCCGCGTTAACGGTCGGTATGTGTAGTAGAGTGGGCGGGCTTGTTGGCGGTCACATGACGTGCACGCGTTCGTGACGTGTCCCCGCCGCCGCTGTCGGCCAATAGAGAAGGCGGGAGAGCTGAGATAGGCTTCCTGTGTGTGTGGAGAGCTCCGCTTCATTCACAAGTCCCGGGGAGGTCACGAGCCGTCCATACACCGAGAAATACAACCATACAACGGCGACCTCTATACCCATTACCCAATAGGAAAGCTAAAGTCACACTAAACTCTGGTTTTAAAAAAATAATTCTGGTCAGGTATGAAAACTTAAAGTGTAAGTTCACCTTTACCGAAAATCTGTAAAGTGAACTTACACTGGACCTAGGGTTGCCACCTCCTCCCTTTAAACCCAAACACACATGAATTACACAGGTTCTGAGGCTAATTTAACCACTTCCCACCGTCCACTGCACATAAACGGCCGGGTGGGCTATCTCTCCTTCTGAGTGAATGTTCAGGAATGTCCCCCAGAAGGAGCGGGATCGTGCGCGCACGTTCCCAATGCGCCGGTGTCACCCGGACACGGTGCATCTTAGATCAGCACGAGGGCTCTGTGATTGGCCCTCCTGATCACATGACGGCCGTGTCCAATCACGGCTGTCATGTGATGTAAACAAACAGCCGGTTGCTAGGCGATCGGCTCTCCCCACGCAGCTGGCTGGTGATCAGTATTAGCTGTTTTTTACAGCTTTTTTATGCACTGATCACCAGTCAAATGTAAACACACCACACATGTAAAACACACAATGTCCCCACATAGTAATGATCCCCAAAACACGTCCCCACATAGTAATGATCCCCAAAACACATGTCCCCCACATATATAACAGTAAAATCATATGTCCCAATGATCATTTGCACATATGTCCGTGATCACTTGCGCACATCTGTACATGATCATTTGCATACATATGTCCGTGATCACACAAACCAAATATTATACACTTAACAGGATGTTTTTAAAAAATACATTTTGGATTAAATTTATGACAAAATTAGATTTTATTGGATTTCTTTTAAAATAAAATTTAAAAAAATATTTTTTTCTTCCAAATTTTTGCTCTTTTTCTGCTTATATAGCAAAGTCGTGAATAAATACCACCAAAAGAAAGCTCTATTTGTGCGAACAAAATGATAAAAATTTCATTTGGGTACAGCGTAGCATGACCGCGCAATTGTAAGTTAAAGCGATGCAGTGTCGTATTGCAAAAAAAATGGCCTGGTCGTTGAGCAGCCAATTCTTCCGGGGCTGAAGTGGTTAAAGAGGAACTTCACTTCTCTCTGTAGTGGCTCCAACTCCCTTCAGAGTATTTTTAGTCTCTATTCACACCTAGCGTTTCTGGAACATGTGACAAAGTGCACAGGAAACATGCGTTTTGCCACACCTTTCACCACAGGTTGCAGGAAATAAAAATCGCTCTATTCCCCCCATCAATACTGAACCTCTCCCACGGAGGTATTGTGTTCTCCCAGCAGGGGGCGTCCCTGCCGGGAGAACACAGTGGTTATCCACTTGCCGTCCAATTACATACCTGGTGCGTCATTGGACTTTAGATGGTTGTACCATTTTATTTATTTTTTTTGGAGTCAACGGTCGGCTTTCTTGTAAAAGCAATCCTAGCTGCTAACTAGCGTTAAAGCCTCGTACACACGGTACAATTGTTGGCCAACCGAGTGTCTGATTTTTGTCAAAAGGGCATGTGCCAGGATCTTGTCTTGCATACTAACGTTACACAATTGTCATCCCACAAACAGGAACGTAGTGACGTACTACGAGGAATTTCTTGAGCGCCACTCTTTGGGCCCCTTCTGCTAATTTCGTGTTTGGTGAGCATTGATTCCGAGCATGCGTGTTTGTACTTTCAACTTTTGTGTGACGGATTTGTGTACTGACCATACAAAAATCAGACGTGGAGCCGTTGTCCACCGAAAATTTTCTAGCCTGCCATCCAACATTTGTTAGCCCGAAAATTGGAAAACAATTGTCTAAAGGAGCGTACTAACTGTAAGAATTTAGGACAACAGTCTGTCAACAGACAATCCCCTTCCAACAATTGAACCGTGTGTACGAGCTGTCTGCAGATTTTCGGATTGTTAGTACGGTGCTTTTGACAGCCGATTTCACTTTTTGGTCAGACAAAAGCTGGATGTGCAGGCTATAAAATTTTAGTCTGATGTGAACTCAACGTCTGATTTTCGGATTGGTCAGTACAGAAATCATCACACAAAAGCCAAGTACAAACACGATGATTGCAATCAAGGAACGACCGGGAAGAGTGCGATCTTGTAAACTACTGTTCGTAATCTAGAATTAACATTCGTGAAGCGGCAATTGATGAAATGTCGAAATGCAGGGCACATTCTCATCTTCTTTAACTAGTTCAGATCCACGCTATAGCCGAATGACGGCTACAACGTGGACCTGTTTTGCTGCGAGAACCTCTATTGACATCTTCCCATGCCCGAGCGGCCTGCGCGCGCTCTGTGAGCAGCGAGTCTATGAGACTCGCTGGATCACAGATCGCAGTAAGGGGTTGATCCCGACCCCTTACCACGTGATCAGCTGTCAGCCAATGACAGCTGATCATGTGATGTAAACAGAGCCGGTAATTGGCTATTTTTTTCTCTTCGCGCTGAAAGCGTGAGGAGAAAAAAAAAAGCCAATCACCAGCGGCTGTGATAGGGACATGGGTCCCGATCAAGGAGATTGCCCCAAGCTCCTCTGTGCCACCTGCCAGTGCCCACAGTGCCACTGTAGTGATATAAATAATAATAATATTAATATTATGGTTGTTGTTTGATTTTTTTTTGGGCAAGTTACCACAACACCATTATCCCGTAGTTTTTAAGATCAAAGGTACAACTATGTTGGTGTCCCTTGTTAATTTTCCAGATATACTGCGGCACAATGGCTCTCCTAGGTGAAATCCCGTACGGGTACTTCCTACTCGTTTTCGAACACCAGAGGGCACGCGCGCTGCACGGCGGGGACCCGGTGCGTGTGGCCGGCGAGCACTATTGCCTGCTGGCCACGCGCGATCGCATGCACGAGCGCCATCACGGGGATTTGTGTGTGTAAACAGTAAGCAAAAAGTAAAACATTTTGGTTTTGTTTTGGTTTTGTCGCTATTTTTTTGTTTATAGCGAAAAAAAAAAAGATAAAAAACCACCAAAAGAAAGCTCTATTTGTGGGGAAAAAAAGGACGTAAATTTCATTTGCGTACAGCGTCGAAAGACTGTGCAATTGTCAGTTAAAGCAACACATTGCCAAATTGTAAAAAGTCCCCCGGTCAGCAAGGGGGTAAAATCTTCCGGGGCTGAAGCAGTTAATGTAACTTCCTACTCCCAAACTGTCATTGGAAGAAAAACACATAGCCAAGTATTATTCTAAACCATTTTATTGTGCAGAAAAATAATAAAAAATAATAAAAACAACTGAAATTAAATTAGAGATGCTATCTGCTATCCAAATAAAAATAACTTAACAAAAAAGTGCGACTCGACGCTCACCAAACTTCTACTAACATGAAATTAGCAGAAGGGGGTGTGCCGTGGGAGTTTTGAAAAATATTTAAAATTGCAAGCATTTTGAAACCTTGAACATTTCGAAAAAATAAATGGTAAATCAATGTCGCAAAAGTTAAAAAAGTAACATATATAAAAACGCAATCTCTGTCAGTCTTTCATTCATTGGTTCCTTTCGTAACACAAGACTTGTGCGAGATCTCGGGAGAACACGATCCCTCGAATTATATTACAATAATAGAGACCGTTCCATTTGTTTGTTCCGTTTGTCGACTTTGGAGGCTCGCTTCAATCTAATTTGCTCTCAAAAGCAGGTACATCCTTTACATTAAATTTAAAATTAAATATACATGTAAAAAGGAATAAGTACTTCACCACAAAAAATGTAAAATCTTTTCAGGTGTGCCGTGAAAATTTTTAGATCTTTATGGTGCGCCGCAAGACAATAGGTTTGAGAAACACTGCATTAGAGTCTATCTGATCAGTGCTCAGCCATGCAGTCAGAGGCTGTGACATCACCAGCCCGCTCAGCCAATCAGAGGAAGATCTGCATCTTTGTATCCATTGCTAGAATACATCACTTTCTCTGAATGGCTGAGCGCCGATCAGATAGAGTCTAATGTGTTCTGGGTATGAGACAGAAAGGTCTTGGCTCGAACCCGGAACACATTGCGGTATGCTGTATGTAGCCTAAGCTATGTACAGTTTATACAGCACATCCAGTGGCCTCACATGTTAGTGAGGGACACAGATGGTTTGGGTGAGCTTGGCCCAAACAAACTATGTAAAGTGTATCAAAAGCTGGAGTTCAGCTTTAAAGTGATATTAACATCTTGTTTTTTTTTGTGTAAAAATAACAAACATGTTATACTTACCTGCTCTGTTAAAGGGTTTTGCACAGAGCGGCCCGGATCCACCTCTTCTAGGGTCCTATGTTGGCACTCCTGGCCCCTCCCTCCTGCCGATTGACCCCACAGCAAGCAGCTTGATATGGGGGCACCCAACTCGAGCTGCTGCTCTATGTCCATTCAGACACAGAGCTGCGGCTCGTCTCTGCCCCCCCTCTCTCCTCATTGTCTCACTGATTTTGATTGACAGCAGTGGGAGCCAATGGCACTCGCTGCTGTGTCTCAGCCAATTGGGAGGGAGAGTCCCGGGCAGCCTAGGTTCTCGTGCACTATTGCTGGATCGAGACTCGGGTAAGAATTAGGGGGGCTGCTGCACACTGAAAGTTTTATATCTAAATGCATTTAGAGAAAAAACCTTCTGCCACTTTAACCACTTGCTGACTGCTGCACGGAGATATACGTCGGCACAATGGCAGCAGTGGGCAAATGGGCGTACCTGTATGTCCCCTTTAATTGGCGGGGCTAGCGGGCACTCGCCCGCCGCGTACAGTGTGACCGTGC
The DNA here is from genome assembly GCA_028564925.1 of Lithobates sylvaticus. Taxonomy (NCBI): domain Eukaryota; kingdom Metazoa; phylum Chordata; class Amphibia; order Anura; family Ranidae; genus Lithobates; species Lithobates sylvaticus. The sequence continues at coordinate 374,879,544 of CM053030.1, read as the reverse complement.
CTGCGGGACCCGGGGACTCGATGTCCGCCGGTGTCCCGGCGATCATGTCACGGAGCCGCAGGACAGGGAGCTGCCTATGTAAACAAGGCATTTCCCCGTTCTGCCTAGTGACATGACAGAGATCACTGCTCCCTGTCATCAGGAGCAGTAATCGCTGTCGTGTGAATGGAAGCCCATCCCCCCCCCACAGTTAGAATCAATCCCTAGGACACACTTAACCCCTTGATCAACCCCCACTGTTTAACCCCTTCCCTGCCAGTGTCATTTACACAGTAATCAGTGCATTTTTATCTCTGTATAAATGACAATGGTCCCAAAATAGTGTCAAAGGTATCTGATGTGTCTGCCATAATGTTGCAGTCACGATAAAAATCGCAAATTGCCGCCATTACTAATAAAAAAAAAAATGCCATAAAACTATCCCCTATTTTGTAGACGCTATAACTTTTGCGCAAACCAATCCATTGTGATTTTTTTTTACCAATATGTAGAAGAATACATATCGGCCTAAACTGAGGAAAAAATAAGTTTTTTAATATATTTTTGATTTTTTAAAAAAGTAAAAAATACCATTTTTTTATACCAAAAATATGTAGAATAATACAGGACAACAATTTTGTTTGGGTGCAACGTCGCACGACCGCGCAATTGTCAGTTGACACAGTGCCGAATCGCAAAAAGTGCTCTGGTCAGGAAGGGGGTAAAATCTTCCGGGGCTAAAGCGGTTAAATATGTGATTACAACTTATGAGGAGTCGTGTAACATGTTATGGCTGTTTTAGGATCTTGACTAAGTTGGCGTAAAACATATCACTGTTCAGGGATCACAATGCTTTGGCTTGTCATCATAAATTGAATGTGAGCTGCAGGCCATATTCCTAATGGCTCCTCTGCTCTGGAGAGTAATAATCCCGGGACCAGTTTGGGCACTTCATACATGATATATGAACAGCAAGTTCACATTAGGTCCCGTATGCATCGGCAGAGACAGGCCTGGAGTTTAGACTGAGCTAAAAACACAGTTACAATAAACATATATCATTATTTAGGGTAGTGGGATTTCCATAACTTCTCATCCCACTTTTACAGGCCTAAAAACATAGAAAGGTTAAAATATATATATATATATATCTCAATTCTGTTAGCTTTGGTGTGATGCATAGAATTCCTACTGCTGTTCTGTAACACTCTACCATAGTTATATTTCTAGTTTATCAGTCCTGCTGCAAAACATATTTGCTATTTGTGAATTTCAGAGTTTTGACTGAATCCAGTTCTTGAACAGAAATTGAAGCCAGTAAATGTTAAAGAATTAAAAACACAGCTTTTTTATACTTTTTTTTAGATCCATGAATTCTCATATGTTGTGTTTTCTTCATGTTTTTTGCTTGCCTTAAAGTGGCAGTAACCCCCCACCCCTAAGTTATGCCCATATCAATCAACACTACAAACAGTTAAAATCGCTATATGCAAATGTCGTCTTGCTTGCTCCGTTTTCTTGTAATCTGCACTGTTGCATTTGCTGACGTCACCGGCGCATGCGCATCTTTAACCCGATTCACGGCGTGCTCTTTGTGCCGTCAGTCCATAGAGATGTATGCCGTGTCTGTCATATCAGCGCTGTACATCACAGCACCGAGATCCCGCTATATTAGTCTCCTGATACACCCCATGTGACCTTACATGCCACAGGGAGGGGGTGTAAACATTGGGACATCGCGGCTAACTGCAGCGGAGATGAGCCACGGGACATAGTTACCATAGTGATTCCAGAATTAGAACAAGGCTTGCTGAGAAGCCTATGATTAAAGATCGGACTAGCAGAAAGGGCGGAAGTAAATTGCCAGATGGACTCAGAAGTCCGTAGTTCAAATGGCGCTGTCTTACCCCAGGAAGGAGGATTTTTAAAACTGCTGCAAAACAGTAAAGAAACAAACGATTGGGGGTTATTTTTCATGTGGAGTGTGTTGGAATACATTGCCATACTGGCTTATTTATAAAACAGCTTCATAGAGGGAGAGTTTACTTTGGCTTTAAAATACTCTTTTCTCTTGGTGAAAATGCAGCTTCCTGCCCTCCCACATTACAGTGCTATTTGCTTCCAGAGTTCAGTAACAACAGCGGAGATGAGCCACGGGACACAGTTACCAATCCCAGCACTAGTGTCATCACACATACAATATACTTGTATTTGGAATACAGGGGGATGTCAGTTTGGTTACTGAATGCACTGGGTCTAAATCTGGTGCTTATTGGATTGCACATACACATACTGTATATACAGTGCCTTGAAAAAGTATTCATACCCCTTGAAATTTTCCACATTTTGTCATGTTACAACCCAAAAACTTAAATGTATTTTATTGTGATTTTATGAGATAGACCAACACAAAGTGGCACATGATTGTGAAGTGGGAGAAAAATTATAAATGGTTTTCAAAATATTTGAAAATGAAATATGTGAAAAGTGTGGCGTGTCTTTGTATTCTACCCCCCTGAGTCAATACTTTGTAGACCCACATTCCGCTGCAATTACAGCTGCAGTCTTTTTGGGGATGTCTCTACCAGCTTTGCACATCTAGAGAGTGACATTTTTGTCCATTCTTCTTTGCAAAATAGCTCAAGCTCTGTCAGATTTGATGGAGAACGTCTGTGAACAGCAATTTATCTTGTCACAGATTCTCAATTGGGTCTAGACTTTGACTGGGACATTCTAACAGATGAATATGCTGTGATCTAAACCATTCAATTGTAGCTCTGGCTGTATGTTTAGGGTTGTTGTCCTGCTGGAAGGTGAACCTCCGCCCCAGTTTCAAGTCTTTTGCAGACTCTAACAGGTTTTCTTCTAAGATTGCCCTGTATTTGGCTCCATCCATCTTCCCATCAACTCTAACCAGCTTCCCTGTCCCTGCTGAAGAAAAGCATCCCCACAATATGATGCTGCCGCCACCATGTTTCACAGTGGGGATGGTGTGTTCAGGGTGATGTGCAGTGTTGGTTTTACACCACTTATAGCAATTTTCTTTTAGGCCAAAAAGTGAAATTTTGGTCTCATCTGACCAGAGCACCTTCTTCCACATGTTTGCTGTGTCCCCCACATGGCTTCTCCCAAACTGCAAACAAGACTTCTTATGGCTTTCTTTCAACAATGGCTTTCTTCTTGCCACTCTTCCATAAAGGCCAGATTTGTGGAGCGCACGACTAAGACCCCAAACAAACTATTCGATTTTCTGCAGATTTTTGTCTTCAGATTTACCAAAACCATGTAGTACAAGGGCCTGCCTGATTGCATACAACTTGAAACTCTTAAGATTTGACCTCATATTATATGGTTTTGGTAAATCTGAAGACAAAAATCTGCAAAAAATCTAATAGTGTGTATGGGGCTTAATAGTTGTCCTGTGGACCGATTCTCCGACCTGAGCTGGATCTCTACAGCTCCTCCAGAGTTACCATGGGCCTCTTGGCTGCTTCTCTGATTAATGCCCGGCCTGTCAGTTTAGGTGGACGGCCATGTCTTTGTAGGTTTGCAGTTGTGCCATACTCTTTCCATTTTCCGATGATGGATTGAACAGTGCTCCGTCAGATGTTTAAAGCTTGGGATATTTTTTTATAACCTAACCCTGCTTTAAACGTTTCCACAACTTTAGCCATGACCTGTCTGGTGTGTTCCTTGGCCTTCATGATGCTTTTTGTTCGCTAAGGTTCTCCAACAAACCTCTGAGGGATTCACAGAACAGCTGTATTAATACTGTGACTAAATTACACATAGATGGACTCTACTTACTAATTTGGTGACTTCTGAAGCCCACTGGTTCCACTAGATTTTAGTTGGGGGTATCAGAGTAAAGGGGGCTGAATACAAATGCACGCCACACTTTTCAGATATGTATTTGTAAAAAAAGATGAAAACCATTTATCATTTTCCTTTCACTTCACAATTATGTGCCACTTTGTGTTGGTCTATCACATAAACTACCAATAAAATACATTTACGTTTTTTGTTGTAACATGAAAAATGTGGAAAATGTTAAGGGGTGTGAATATTTTTTCAAGGCACTGTAAATACATAGACATGCCGCACAACAGCTACACAAGAAAGAAGAAAATACTATGAAAATGGAGGTAGTTAGTGCAATGGAGTTGATTTACTAAAACTGGAACACTCCAGTTCAGCTGTGCATAGTAGCCAATCAGCTTCTAATTTCAGTTTCTTCAATTAAGCTTTGACAACAAAACCTGGAAGCTGATTGGCTACCATGCACAGCTGCACCAGATTTTGCACTCTTCAATTTTAGTAAATCAACCCCATGGTCTGTCTGATTGCATATGTATTTCTGTGGCTTTAAAATGGTAATGCTCTTTTCAGAAAAAAACAAACATTAGTACATTTGCATTCCATTGAATTTTCTAGATAACAACAGTCCAGCTTTTGGTTTGGATAATAGGTTTATTGTGGAAGAGTTAAAGAGATTCAGACTTCCCACTTATATGCATAGCACAGTTACAGGGCTGCTGGGCTTTTACTTTTACTTTATATTTATCTGATCCAGTATAAGTTGTCACAGCAAACACTGAAGGTACACAATATACTGTATATTGAGATCTCTTCATATATAGTGACCCAATTGTATATTTCTTTTAAAATATTTTATTGATAACAATACAGTACATATTATTAGTACAAATTTTGAAGTTAAATAAGATATACATATATATATATATATATATATATATATATATATATATATATATATATATGTGTGTAAGGCTTCTCGAACATCATATATAAATGAACATATATTTTTTGCTATTTTCTTTATAATTCTTAATATAATAGATATTATTCATATATGATTTTAATCAATATCTTTCAAACAATCAACATATTTAGTATGAAGTTGAATAAAGAAGGTAAGTAATTGTTTATGGAATAACCTTAGTTTGAGTTGAATAACAACAATGTAATCTATTAGTCTATAAGTTAGTAAATAATGAGATAGTTGGATAATGGTTTAATATAACCAGGGCCAAGATCCGGCCCAATTGTATATTTCACACCAAGTGTAGTTATCCTGTTTAGAATTGGAAAATCTACTCGTATTTGTGGATGATGAGGATTCCATACCTCCCAACTGTCCCTGATTTGGAGCAATGTCCCTCTGTCCCTCATTCCTCCTCATTTGTCCCTCATTTTGTTCTGATCTATATAGTATATAAAATGCACTTTTTATCTTTCAAAAAGTGTTTCCCAGCGCTAAACCTTTCATCCAATTTCTAAATTGCTGCATTTGTACATTTTAAAAGCCAATATAAAGGAATAGTAGTGGTAAAAAAAAAAGCACTTGTGGATTTAATTAACCTATTTTTTGGGCTTAATTCTCTATTAAGGGGGTGTGGCAAGGGGGCGTGTCCTATGCCTACATACATTTGCTAGTAGGTGTCCCTCATTTCCATCTCAAAATGTTGGGAGGTATGGGATTCCCAGCAACTGCTCTGGGACTGTCCTATTATACAACATTTCTAGAGAGAATCCTTTAATCTTGGTATTGGTGCAAGCCCTCATAACCTCTGAGCTGTCTCCTATTCTGGAATAAAAGGCACAAAAACAGCACACCTGTGAGCTGCTTTATGTCAAACCCATAAAGCTATAGCTGTGACTTGGGTCCAACTAGGGTCTCCAAATCTGACACAGCGGGGGGAGATTTACTAAAACTGATGCACACAGAATCTGGTGCAGCCGTGCATAGTAACCAAAGTAACCAATCAGCTTCTTGATTTTATTGTCATAGTTTAACTGAACAAGCTGAAGTTATAATCTGATTGGTTACTATACACAGCTACACCAGATTCTGTGTGCAACCAGTTTTAGTAAACCCCACCCCCGTCCCCCAGTGGGTATCTTTGGTCAGCCATGTTCTTTACTTTGCAAGTATCACATACAAACAGAGAATGTGCAGACAAGTTTTATAAAGTGTGGGGTGTCTGGAGTGACAACTAGGGTTGCCACCTCATCCCTTTGAAACCAAACATATATTAACCACTTGCCGCCTGCCATATCGCACCATATAGCAAAATGATGGCGGCAAAATGGTTCTGTAATCCTAATCGGACGTCATCTGACGTGATCAGGATAATAGAGCCGGCACGCACAGCGAGGCGATCGGAGGTGCTGTGTGTCAGTCTGACACACTGAAACTCCGATCGTGGTATGAAGCCTCTGACAGAGGCTTCATCCCACATGATCAGCTGTGACCAATCACAGCTGATCGTGTGAACTAGGAAGTGCTGGTAAGCAGCTTTCCACAGTTCACGCTGACAGGGAGAGCCGATCGGCGGCTATCCCTGTCAGAGGGGGGGGGGGGTATGTGCTGATAACCAGCACATTGATTATCAGCACAGCCCCATCAAAAGGTGCCCATCAGCTGCCAGCCTGTCCCCCTCCATAAAGCCTGTCAGTGCCCATGAAAGTACAGATCAGTGCCCACAACAGTGCCCAAAAAAGTGCCAATCAGTACCCCATCAGTGATGCCTGTCAGTGCCCCATCAAAGTGGCAATCAGTGCCACTCAGTAAAGCCTGTCACTAGCTCCTCATCAATGCTGCCTATCCAGTGCCACCTATCAGTGCCGCTTAGAGCCGTCAGTGCTGCCTATCAGTGCTTATCAGTTTTTTTTTCAAAATTGTCGCTCTTTTTTCGTTTATAGCGCAAAAACTAAAAACCGCAGAGGTGATCAAATACCACCAAAAGAAAGCTCTATTTGTGGGAAGAAAATTATAAAAATGTAGTATGGTTTCAGTGTTGCATGACCGTATAATTGTCATTCAAAGTGCGACAGCGCTGAAAGCTAAACACTTTCCTGTGCAGGAAGGGGACAAAGTGCCTGGTATTGAAGTGGTTAATTACACAGGTTATGAGGCTGATTTAATGTAGATAAGGCACTAAGTGAGTTTAATTACCACCTTAATCAGCCACAGAACCTGTGTAATTAATATGTGTTTGGGTTTAAATGGATGAGGTGGCAACCCTAGTGGCCACTCACGTAATCTAGATAGCTTTTAGATTACATGTCCTCCTGGTAGTAATGTATGAATGTATTACACACAACAGCCGTACCGTAGTTCAGAAAGATTTGTTAGTTTTAGTTTTACAACAGGTGTGAAAATTATTTTCTACATTGTTATACCGTATATTAACTATTGGAGGAAAACTATTACTAGAATATTCTTCATTTCATGGACATATACTGGGATCATCAGTGTTGGATTTTTTTTCTTGTCTGGATTTCCTCTTTTTGGTAGCGTTGTAGAGCAGCATTGTCATAATCCAGATTGTTTTAATTGTAATGCCCCATACACACGGTCGGAAATTCCGACCACAAAATCTGTCGGATTTTTTCCGACGAATTTTGTCCGACACTGGTGTTGCATACACACGGTCGGACAAAGTTGTCGGAAAATCCGATCATTCTGAACGTGGTGACGTTCGTTGCATACGACGGAACTACGTAGAGGATAGTAGCCAATAGCTTTGGTCTTGTAATTTGATCTGAGCATGCATGGCACTTTGTCCGTCGGAATTCGCTACACACGATCGGAAAAAGTCTGATCGGACTTTGTTGTCGGACAATTTGAGAGCAGGATCTCAGATTTTTTCCGACGGAAATTCAGATGGAAAAAGTCCGATGGCGCCCACACATGGTAGGATTTTCCGACAACTTGGTCCGATAGGACATTTTCCGTCGGAAATTCCGACCGTGTGTATGGGGCATAAGAGTTGGCTCACAACATTTGTTCAGCTGGTTTCGCATTTGTAACAGCAGAATACTGAAGGACTTGCAGCAAAGTAGATATAGTGAGGATCGCCCTTAGCCAGTAATTGTCCTCTATACAGTAAAGGGTTATTAAATTATGCTAAAATGTGTCACCAATTAAAAGCTGACAACTGTGCATTCATTGAAATAAACACAATACAATTTGTCTTCTAAAGAAATCAATCACTGTACAGTAAAACCTCGAATTGCGAGCATAATTCGTTCCAGAAACATGCTTGTAATTCAAAAGCACTTGTATATCAAAGCAAATTTCCCCATAAGAAATCATGGAAACTCAAATGGTTCGTTCCACTACCATTTATTCATAGGTCCTTCTGTTTATAGTCCATATAAAAAGATTATAGCAATGTGACCAGGTTGTGCAACCATAAAATGTCCATCCACAAATGGAAGCCTCCACAAGGGGATTAGAAGCAAAATCCAGCTGGAGCTACAGAGTATAAAAGAGAAGAGGGGTGCCTCTAAGTGTAGCAATATGTTTCTAAATGTTGTACCTTCATTAAATGTAACCATATTGCCACACTAAAGGCCCGTACACACGATCTGACTTTTTGACAACCAACATGCAAATTAGCTGTTTTGGACCAACATCCGACCGTGTGTACGCTCCATCGGACCAACTTTTTCCAGGTTTCATCAGACTTTTGTTGGCTGTGCGAACGGACCAACTTTCTGCCAACAAAAGTCCGATATACCAAAAGTCCGACCGTGTGTACACAAAACCAACAGACTTTTGTACGAACCAATGCAAAAGATCAGACAACAATACAGAAGTTGACCAAAGGTGGCGGTAAAGAGCAGAAAAACCAAGTGATTTGGTGAAAGTTGGCTGAAAAAGTCCTGCTGTGTGTATGCAATACCAACTTGGGGCCAACGCCCTTTGGACAAAAATCCACAGGAAAGTTGGTCCACGGTCTGATCGTGTGTATGAGGCTTTAGACCCGCCTCTCTTCTCTTTTATACTAAGTAAAGAATGAACCGATACAAAAAACTGCCCTGCATGCTTCGTCACACCTTTTCTCTACAGCATTGCTCAAAATACAAACTCTATGGGGTTGATTTACTAAAGGCAAATCCACTTTGCACTACAAGTGCACTTGGAAGTGCAGTCACTGTAGATCTAAGGGGTAGATCTGAAATGAGGGCAAGCTCTGCTGATTTTATCATCCAATCATGTACAAGCAAAAATGCTGTTTTGTAGGCCCCTTTCACACTGGGGCGGTTTGCAGGCGCTATTGCGCTAAAAATAGCGCCTGCAAACCTACCCGAAACAGCTGTTGCTGTGTCTTCAGTGTGAAAGCCCGAGGGTTTTCACACTGAAGCGGTGCGCTTGCAGGACGCTGAAAAATGTCCTGCAAGCCACATCTTTGGCGCGCTGTAGGAACAGTGTATTTACCGCTCCTATAGCGCCCCTTCCCATTGAAAACAATGGGGCAGCGCTCCAAACCCGCCCGCAAAACGCTGCTGCAGCGGCAGTTGGCGGGCGGTATTAACCCTTTTTCGGCCGATCGCGGGGGTAAAACCGTCCCGCTAGCGGCCGAAATGCGCCGCTAAAACTACGGTAAAGCGGCGCTTTTTGTTTTTTTCAAAATTGTCGCTCTTCTTTTGTTTATCGCGCAAAAAATAAAAAATGCATAGGTGATCAAATATCACCAAAAGATAGCTCTATTTGTGGGGAAAAAAAGGACATCAATTTTGTTTGGGTACAACGTCGCACGACCGAGCAGTTGTCAGCTAAAGTGTCGCAGTGTTGTATCGCAAAAAATGGCCTGGTCATTGAGCAACCAAATCTTCTGGGGCTGAAGTGGTTAAAACAATCCTACATAAAAAGTTCTGCGGTGAGGACACTCATATTTTACATTTACATTTTTATTTTCTCAGTGTTTAACATTAAATAGTAACTGGCCTGTACAGCAATAGTCTTTCAGACCGTAGATAAGTAGAAAAATTCACGAAAATTTGAAAAATAGAGTTTGTATTTTGAGCAATGCTGTAGAGAAAAGGTGTGACAAAGCATGCAGGGCAGTTTTTTGTATCGGTACCAAAGTAGTACAGGAACCTTTTTCTATGTCGGAGCGACTCAAAGAGCGGTTCCATTGTACAGAACGGAACGTGACTTGTCAGGCGGCTAAGTCGCCTGACAAGTCGCCCCAGTGTGAACCGAGTCTCAAGCAAAGCAAATGCAACATTTTGTGTATTGCAGCCTTGTAACAAAGAATCCAGACAGACGGGGCTGGAAGTGTGTGAAGAAAAACTGTTTAACCACTTAAGCCCCGGACCATTTTGCTGGCCAAAGACCAGGGCACTTTTTGCGATTCGGCACTGCTTCGCTTTAACTGACAATTGCGCGGTCGTACGACGTGGCTCCCTAACAAAATCAACGTCCTTTTTTCCCCACAAATAGAGCTTTCTTTTGTTGGTATTTGATCACCTCTGCGGTTTTAATTTTTTGTGCTAAAAACAAAAAAAGAGCGTCAATTTTGAAAAAAACACATTATTTTTTACATTTTGCTATAATAAATATCCCCCAAAAATATATAAAAAAACTTTATTTTTCCTCAGCTTAGGCCGATACGTATTCTTCTACATATTTTTGGTAAAAAAAAATCACAAAATAGGGCATAGTTCAATGGAATTTTTATTACAAATTTTTTTTTTACTAGTGATGGCGGCGATCAGCAATTTTTATCCTGACTGCGACATTATGGCAGACACATCGGACATTTTTGACACATTTTTGGGACCATTGTCATTTATACAGCAATCAATGCTATACAAATGCACTGATTCCTGTGTAAATGATGTTGGCAGTGAAGGGGTTAACCACTAGGGGGCTGGGGAGGGGTTACGTGTGTCCTGGGGAGTGTTTCTAACTGTTAGGGGGATGGGCTACGAATGACACTTCACTGATCATAGCTCCCGATCACAGAACGGGGAGATGCTTGTTTACATTAGCATCTCCCCATTCTTCAGCTTCGTAAGACGATTGCGGGTATCCCCGCGGACATCAAGTCTGCGGGACCTGCGATCCAACTCACGGAACTCCCGCCAGGGTTGCGCCCCGCGGGGGCGCACGTGACCACACGGCGGCAAATTCAAAGGAACGTACCTGTATGCCCATTTGCCCAGCTGTGCCATTCTGCCGACGTGCAGCAGTCGGCAAGTGGTTAAAGTGGAAGTAAACTTCCATCACAAAATTTTACCTATAGGTAAGCCTATAATAAGACTTACATATAGGTAGTGTAAATAGAGACAATAAAAATACATTTACTGTACATGCAGCCAGTGACATCACTGGCACATGCACTCTGAAGGAATGGCCACCTGTGCCGTGAATGGGGGGCTCCCGAGCGCATGCGCAGGAGTGACGTCATTGAGGCTCTGGCCAGTCACAGAGTCTGAAAACCCAGGAGCAAGACGGATTGAACATAGAAGCCGCCTCCAGCGATGACATTGCATCGCTGGAATGCTTTGTTTTCAGGTACGTTTTAAATAATGTGCTAGTCGGTGATCCAAGCAGAAGTGGGAGCGGGTACCTGTCAAAACCAGGTACCCGCTGCCCCCCCATTTCTTAATGAGAAGCGGGGGGGGCCTTAAACTGGAACTTCCCCTTTTGGGCGAAGCGCTGCTTTAAGCACCATTGCCAGTGTTAAATGGTCTGTCTCATCCCTCTAACTGCAAGGGAGCTTTTCTGTTGAAAAACAACAGACTTACTGGCTGGATCACCAGATTAAAATAGAAGAAAGAAAGCCTAGAAAAGGCAATTAATATATCATATCTAAGAATGGGTAGGTTAGATTGGCAATATAATGTTTGCTTTTGGGTTTACTATTGCTTTAAAGTTTTTGTAAACCCTAATAATGAACTTCCAGTATTTTCTTCCTCTTTGGATGTTTTTTCCGACGGAATTCCTCTCAAGCTTGGCTTGCATACACACGGTCACACAAAAGTTCTCTGAACCTTCGACCGTCAAGAACGCGGTGACGTACAACACTACGACGAGCCGAGAAAATTAAGTTCAATGCTTCAGAGCATGCGTTGAATTGTTTCCGAGCATGCGTAGGAATTTTGCGTGTCGGAATTGGTACAGACGAACGGAATTTCTGATCAGAACTTTTTCTGACCGAAAAAATTGAAACCTGCTCTCAATCTTTTGCTGGCGGGAATTCCGCCAGCAAAAGTCAGTTGGAGCATACACACAGTCGGAATTTCCGATCAAAAGCTCACATCGGATTTTTTGTGACAGATTTTGTCCAACACTGGTGTTGCATACACACGGTCGGACAAAGTTGTCGGAAAATCCGATCATCCTGAACGTGGTGACGTTTGTTGCGTACGACGGGACTACGTAGAGGCTAGTAGCCAATAGCTTTGGTCTTGTAATGTGATCTGAGCATTCGTGGCACTTTGTCCGTCGGAATTCGCTACACACGATCGGAAAAAGTCCGATAGGACTTTGTTGTCGGAAAATTTGAGAGCAGGATCTCAAACTTTTTCCGTCGGAAAAAGTCCGATGGAGCCCACACATGGTCGGAATTTCCGACAACATGGTCCGATAGGACATTTTCCGTCGGAAAATCCGACCGTGTGTACAGGGCATTACACACACTGAGTGCATCCAGCAGCAATCACAAGTAATTACTGTCTGTACGGAGAGCCGCGAATAGCTGCGCTGTCAGCGACCTACTGTATCATTATAGTGAGCAGGGCCAGCGGCTGCACCTAATCACTCTCATTTGCAGCTGTAAACAAAAGATTTTTGCCACTACAATTCGCACCGGCCTTAATCACCGGTGTGAATGTAGTCTTAAGAAGTCACAAGAAGTCATTATTACACAATATATAATTTTAGCTGATTTTTACATAATATTTAATAATCGGTGTGGTGAACTTAAGCTTATATTGAGATTGTGTTTGGATTTTGCACTTACTTTGTTTGCATTGCATTCACTATTGTATGTTTATTATATTCGCTATTCTTAAAGGGACAGTGCTACACATGCGCCTATTTATATGTTTGTAGTATCTGTTTGTGGGTACTTGAAGAAGTAGCTATCTTGGTTAAACGTACACTATATTGTCAAAAGTATCGGAACGCCTGCCTTTACACACACATACATTTTAATTTTTTTTATTGAAATTTCCATATTACAACATGGTGTACTAGTAGTATAAAAATGTACAAGAACATATTTTCAGCAACACATTGTGACGTAGGTAGGTATGTATATATTTTCCTGATGTATAGATACGTAAGTAGATAACAAACAACAAACTTCGGTTTCTCTCTAGCACTATTAATTTGAGCAAATACAGTTATTCTTAAGGTAGGAGATCAATGGTCAAGAGGGACTTTATATCAGAAGCTGATAGTCACATAGTATCAATCAGTAACTGAGTGCGTCCTGAGATTACGCTTGTGAGTCAACATGAAAATAACTTTCATTTTTTATTTCTATGGGGTAAAACAGGGGGTGAGGTAAAAACAGGGTGAGAGGGAGGTGGGCACACACATACATTTTAATGGCATCCCAGTCTTAGTCCGTAGTGTTCAATATTGAGTTGGCCCACCCTTTGCAGCTGTAACAGATTCAAATCTTCTGGCAAGGCTGTCCACAAGGTTTAGGAGTGTGTCTATGGGAATGTTTCACCATTCTTCCAGAAGTGTATTTATGAGGTCAGGCACTGATGTTGGACGAGAAGGTCTGACTCACAGCCTTTGCGCCAATTCATCCCAAAGGTGTTCTATCAGGTTGAGGTCAGGACTCTGCACACGCCAGTCAAGTTCCTCCACCCCAAATTTGCTCATCCGTGTCTTTATGGACCTTGTTTGTGCACTGGTGCGCAGTTATGTTGAAACATAAAGAGGCCATTCCCCAAACTGTTCCCACAAAGTTGGGAGCATGAAATTGTCAAAAATGTCTTGGTATGCTGGTGCCTTAAGAGTTTCCCTCGCTGGAATTAAGGGGCCAAGCCCAACCCCTGAAAAACAACCCCACACCATAATCCCCCTTCCACCAAATGATTTGGACCACTGCACAAAGCAAGGTCCATAAAGACATGGATGACAGAGTTTGGGGTGGAGGAACTTGACTGGGCTGCACAGAGTCCTGACCTCAACCCGATAGAACACCTTTGGAATGAATTAGAGCAGAGACGTACAGACTTGGCAGTGAAAGGGTTAAAGGAGAATTTTTTTGGCCATATTTCTCCTGTGCATCACAGGAGGGCACTTAGTTCTGCATTCCAGTGATCCAAATTCAGCTGAAAGCTAAAGTCTGCTGTTGTCTGATATCATATAGCTGGTCCAGGCTCTGCAGGGACCCCAACAATGTCAGGATCTGCCCAGATGCCTGACCAGCAGCTGGCTCAGCCTCTCAGTGCCCTGCCTGAGCCAGCCACTCCGGTCCTCTTCCACTGTCCGGCACTAATGGGGCAGAGCACAGAGCAGTGACTGACAGTCTCTGATCTTTACTCAGAGCAGACCTGAGAACTGAGCAATCAGCCATCTTTCATCCCTCAGTTCTTGGTGTAGAGCTGGCGGTGGGACTGCTGTAGCATCGGATCAATGCTGCAGCCATCTAGGGGAGTACAAATATTTGTTTTATTGGTTTACTGCACTTCTTCTTTAAAGGTCTGATACCTTTAAATGTCAGCAAAGAGTAGATATTCGTAAATTCTTTACTTACATATCAACAGAATCTGCTAGTAGGAACCATTCCTCGCAGGAATAGGGGACATCTCACGAATCTTAGTAAAGTTAGATGTGGGGAGATGAGACCCCCTGAATACTTAAGATTCCCATGTTTTCCAGGAATGCATTAGAGACAGGCTAAAGATCATCTGTCTTATACGGGGCGATATCAAAAGCAATGTAGATATTGTAAAAGGGTTGAAATACATTATGTCCAACAGAACCCTAAATGGAATTGTAGAAAGGCTGATGGTGCTATGTGGGCTGCCCTGCCCAAACACCTTGTAGTTTGCCGGTGGAGCATGCCTCTATTGACTCGTTGAGTCTACCAAACCAAGAAATCTGATCTTGGACTATGCTAGTAAAAAAAGTATTCGTTTTGTAGGTTAGGAGAAGATATTTTAACCACTTGCCGACCGCCCCATGTACATATACGTCGGCAGAATGGCACGTACAGGCAGAACCACGTACCTGTACGTGCCATTCTTCCGGCGGGTGGGGTGTCCGATCGGAACCCCCTCCGCCGGCGGGGACGGTCGGCATCGCTTCAGGAGCGATCCGGGACGAGGGGATGGCCAGTGGTTTCTGGCCACCCCCTCGCGATCGCTCCTGGCGAATGAAAAGCTTCCCCTTCCTGTCTATTGTATAGACAGGAAGGCGGAAGTGATGTCACGCTCGGTGCGCCGGTCCGAGGAGAGAACGTGTAAAGGTTAGTGCACAAACAGTACACTGACACCAGTACACATAGGCACACAATCCACCCCCCTGTCACCCCCCAGATCACCCCCTCCCCCCCCCAGTCACAGTGTCACTAATTGCAGTGATCATTTATTTACTGATCACTGCATTTAGTGTCAGTGTGACTGTAATAACTGTCAGGGCAGTTAGTTTTAGGTCCAAGGTAGCCCCCTACCCCCCCTAATAAAGGTTTAACCCCCTGATTGCCCCTAGTTAACCCCTTCACCCCCTTTTGCCAGTGTCACTAAGCAATCGTTTTTTCTGATCGCTGCATTAGTGTCGCTAGGTAACCATTTTTTTTTTTTTATTTTAACCGCCATGTTTATATAGGTTCATAAATAGGTTTATAGGTCAGGTACCCCCATATTACAACCTAAATAAAGGTTTTAACCCCCTGATTGCCCCTAGAGTTAACCCTTTCACCAGTGATCACTGTATAAGTGTCACTGGTGACGCTGGTTAGCCAGTTAGTTATTTCGTTATTTAGGTTCCCTGTCAGGTTTTTATATAGCGTCAGGTACCCCCATATTACAACCTAAATAAAGGTTTAACCCCCTGATTGCCCCTAGTTAACCCTTTCACCCCCTTTTGCCAGTGTCACTAAGCAATTGTTTTTCTGATCGCTGCATTAGTGTCACTGGTGCCGCTAGGTAGCCAGTTTTTTTTGTATTACTGTTACGGGTGACGCTGGTTAGTTAGCTTGTTTTTTATACTGTCAGGGCACCCGCCATTTATTACCCAATAATGGTTTAACCCCCTGATCGCCCGGCGGGTGATATCAATTAGGTTTTAGGGTCAAATAAGGTCTGCGTCGCCCCAGGTAGTGCCAGTACCGCAAACACCCACGCGCAAAGCATACACCTCCCTTAGTGGCACAGTATCTGAACAGATCAATATCTGATCTGATCAGATCTATACTAGCGTCCCAGCAGTTTAGGGTTCCAAAAAAACGCATTGTTAGCGGGATCAGCCCAGATACCTGCTAGCACCTGCGTTTTCCCCCTCCCGCCCAGCCCAGCCCACCCAAGTGCAGTATCGATCGATCACTGTCACTTACAAAACACTAAGCACACATAACTGCAGCGTTCGCAGAGTCAGGCCTGATCCCTGCGATCGCTAACATTTTTTTTGTGGTAGCGTTTTGATTCAGTCGCTAACAGTCAGGAGCTTTTTTACCTGTGAATCTCAAAAAATAAAAAAAAACAAAAATAGTTGTCGTTTTATTGTTCTCTCTCTATTCTCTCTCTATTGTTGCTCTTTTTTTACTCCATTCTATTCTGCAATGTTTTATTATGTTTTATCATGCTTGCTTTTCAGGTATGTAATTTTGTTTACTGTGTTTTAGTGTTAAGCATTTTTTTGTTTTCAGGTGCGCCATTCAGTTGCAGCGCGGATTTATTTATCTTGACAGCAACAGCGTTTGCTCCCACGATACATAAAGCCGCGACTCCAACGCTGTAGGAGGTGATTTCACCACCACAGTTAAAAAAAAGAGCATACGTGCCAAAGCATGGGGGCAGCAGGGGGGGGGAGGAGCGATTGGCTCCTAATGCCACGTACATACGGTCGAAATTCCGACCGTGTGTACACGGCATAACTTTTGCGGGAGGATGCCCCCATGCATCGGCATATATAAATGGTGCATGTATGCCCATCATTAGAAGTGGGTGGATGAAGGGAGGTATTCTAATGGTGGGCATACCCACCAATCAATCTCTTTTTTTTCGTTCAGCCAAGAGGCTGCATGAAAAAAAAAAGATTACAATATATGTCCAGTATGTTGCTGGACTTTGAATGGTTATACCAGAATAATGCCTGCAGGTTTAGGTATCATCTTGGTATCATTCTTTTCAGCTAGTGATCGGCTTTCATGTAAAAGCAATTCTAGCGGGTAATTAGCCTCTAGACTGCTTTTACAAGCAGTGGGAGGGAATGTCCCCCCTCCCGGATATAAACCGCGCCATTGGGAAATTGGGAAAGCATTTTATCACACCAATCTTGGTGTGGTCAGATGCTTTGAGGGCAGAGGAAAGATCTAGGGTCTAATAGACCCCAATTTTTTCAAAAAAAGAGTACCTGTCACTGCCTATTGCTATCATAGGGGATATTTACATTCCCTGAGATAACAATAAAAATCATAACAAAGAAAAAAAATGGAAGGAACAGTTTAAAAATAAAATAAAAAAGCTAAATAAATTAAAAAAAAAACTAAAAAAAAAAAAAAAAAGCACCCCTGCCCCCCTTCTCTTGCGCAAAGGCGTACACAAGCGTTGGTCTGGCGTCATATGTACACAGCAATTGCACCATGCATGTGAGGTATCACCGCGAAGGTCAGATCGAGGGCAGTAATTTTAGCAGTAGACCTCCTCCGTGAATCTAATGTGGTATCATGTAAAGGCTTTTAAAGGCTTTTAAAAATGTATGTAGTTTGTCGCCACTGCGTGTTTGTGCGCAATTTTAAAGCATGTCGTGTTTGGTATCCATGTGCTCGGCCTAAGATCATATTTTTTATTTCATCAAAAATTTGAGCAATATAGTGTGTTTTAGTGCATTAAAATAAAAAAAAGTGTATTTTTTCCACAAAAAATGCGTTTGAAAAATCGCTGCGCAAATACTGTGTGGAAAAAAAAAATGCAACACCCACCATTTTAATCTGTAGGGCCTTTGCTTTAACAATATATATAGTGTTTGGGGGTTCAACGTAATTTTCTTGCAAAAAAAAATATGTTTTCATGTAAACAAAAAGTGTCAGAAAGGGCTTTGTCTTCAAGTGGTTAGAAGAGTGGGTGACGTGTGACATAGGCTTCTAAATGTTGTGCATAAAATGCCAGGACAGTTCAAACCCCCCCCCAAATGACCCCATTTTGGAAAGTAGACACCCCAAGCTATTTGCTGAGAGCAATGTTGAGCCCATTAAATATTTTTTTTTTTTGTCCCAAGAGATTGAATAATGAAAAAAAAAATATATATATATTTTTTTTTACAAAAAGTTGTCACTAAATGATATATTGCTCAAACATGTCATGGGCATATGTGGAAATACACCCCAAAATACATTCTGTTGCTTCTCCTGAGTACGGGGATACCACATGTGTGGGACTTTTTGGGAGCCTAGCTGCGTACGGAACCCCAAAAACCAATCACCGCCTTCAGGCTTTCTAAGGGAGTAATTTTTTTATTTCACTTCTCACTGCCAATTAGACATGTGCATTCGTTTTCGTCCGAATGCATTTTCGTCCGAATTTCAGGTATTTTCGTTATCGTTTTAACAAACGATAACGAAAGTGCAGGATCCGAAAAACGAAAGATCCGACATAAACAAATGCTTTATTTTCGTTGTAACAACAGTTCGATATAGATAGGAGATTCGACGCTGACAATAACAATCTGTGTCCATTGAACATGTGGTCGAATGTGCCTAAACTTAACTGTATTAGTCCTAGATTATTCTACATAGAGAGAAAAGATTCGACGTAGAAAGGAAAGATTCGACGTAGAAAGGAAAGATTCGACGTAGAAAGGAAAAATTCGACGTAGAGAGGAAAGATTCCTGCTGGAATTGGGTGGAATTGCAGCTAAACTATACAGAGTCATACAGTTTAGCTGCCCTGTCGAATCTTCTTTGAACATTCGACAGACACCATAAGCCTTCAATGATAGATTCGACCTTAATTCATTTGAATTTTCGGACGAATGCAATTTTTAACGAAAAACGAAATAAATAAAAACGAATTTCGGTAGTAACTAAATAAATTTATTTTTCGGACGAAAACGAAATTCCGAAACGAAATATTTCAGTGTGCACATGTCTACTGCCAATCACAGTTTCGGAGGCCATGGAATGCCTAGATGGCATAAAACCCCCCAAAATGACCCCATTTTGGAAAGTAGACACCCCAAGCTATTTGCTGAGAGGTATTGTGAGTATTTTGCAGATGTCGCTTTTTGTCACAAAGTTTTGAAAATTGAAAAAAGAAAAAAAAAATTTTTTTTCTTTACTTTCTTCATTTTCAAAAACAAATGAGAGCTGTAAAATACTCACCATGCCTCTCAACAAATAGCTTGGGGTGTATACTTTCCAAAATGGGGTCATTTGGGGGGGTTTTGTGCTATTTTGGCATTTTATGGCCTTCGAAACTGTGATAGGTAGTGAGGAGTGAAATCAAAAATTTGCACCCTTAGAAATCCTGAAGGCGGTGCTTGGGTTTCGGGGCCCCGTACGCGGCTAGGCTCCCAAAAAGTCCCACACATGTGGTATCCCCATACTCAGGAGAAGCAGCAAAATGTATTTTGGGGTGCAATTCCACATATAACTATGGCATGTGTGAGCAATATATCATTTAGTGACAACTTTTTGAAGAAAAAAAAATTCTTTTTTATTTTGTCTTTATTCAATCACTTGGGACTAAAAAAAAAAAATATTCAATGGGCTCAACATGCCTCTCAGCAAATAGCTTGGGGTGTCTACTTTCCAAAATGGGGTCATTTGGGGGGGTTTTGTACTTCTCTGCCATTTTAGCACCTCAAGAAATGAAATAGGCAGTCATAAATTAAAAGCGGTGTAAATTCCAGAAAATGTACTCTAGTTTGTAGACGCTATAACTTTTGCGCAAACCAATAAATATACGCTTATTGGCATTTTTTTTACTAAAGACATGTGGCTGAATACATTTTGGCCCAAATGTTTGACTAAAATTGAGTTTATTAGATTTTTCTTATAACAAAAAGTAGAAAATCTCTTTTTTTTTCAAAATTTTCGCTATTTTTCCGTTTATATCGCAAAAAATAAAAATCACAGAGGCAATCAAATACCATCAAAAGAAAGCTCTATTTGTGGGAAGAAAAGGACGCAAATTTCGTTTCGTTACAAAATTGCATGACCGCGCAATTACCAGTTAAAGTAGTGCAGTGCGAAATTGAAAAAAGACCTCTGGTCCTTAAGCTGACAATTGGTCCGGGGCTGAAGTGGTTAACCTATACAGTGATGAATATGTGGCAGTGAGGTAATACCAAAATATGGGAGGTGAAAAGACAATGAAAGCCGTAGTTTTCTTTTATGTTTTTAGTAAGGTTTCTGGCTTAGGGAAACATCCATGGCAATGAATGGTCCAAAATGAATTCTGTATTCCAAATAAAATAGGTAACAGACATTACTGTGATTGTCATAGGAGTTGGCTACTAATGAGCAAAGTACTACTAAAGAGCAGCAGATGGCAGGACGTTTTTTGGGAGATGTTTTTATTAAACATTTTAGGAATGGGGCAAACCTAACTGGGTTAAAAAGAGGACTTTAAAAAATATGGAATGTGTGAGAAACATTTTTTAAATGTGTATGAGATGAGTTTCAGTGTAAGAGGAGGACAGTGTAAGAGTACAGTTGTTATGAAAAAATGGAGAGATTAAAGTATTACTAAAGTCACAACAGTAAAATCAGTCTGTATATGCAGTAAAGCATGCTTGTTACACTCGCTGTGGATCCTAAAGGGTTAATCCATTGCATTGTGTAAAAAGTCTGTTTGATCCTGTCTTCTCTGATCCTCCTCTTCTTTTACTGTCCCCAATCCATCTGCTGATGAAACAGAGCCTTGGGGGCACTCTGCACATGCTCAGTTTGGTGTGTATTGCTAGAGAGTTTTTTTTTTTCAGGGTAAATGTGGTCAGCACAGGGCCAATCAGCACTGTCCAGGCCAGGGGTCCTGCAGCCTCATAGGACAGTCAAAGCAGAATGAAAACTCCTCCTACAAGCTTTAACCAGTGCTCTGAAGAAGTCACAAGACTGCTATATACTGCTGATGAGAAAAGTTATTTATCAGTTTATATTTACTAAAATAATTGCATTACCATGTTCTTTGTACTGTGGGAGACCAGATATAGTGAATGCAGGGTCCTGGGTTTAGTAACACTTTAAAGGGGTTGAAACCAAGCCTGTTATAAGCCAGCTGAACCCTCATTTGCATGCTTGTGATAGAGAGTGATACGTGTGTTGTTCCTGATCAAGCCTCCTGTTTGTCTGCCATGCTCTGCTAGATTGGATTTCCCTGTGTACGACTTTGGACTGAATTTTGGACTATTCCTTGAACTCAGCCTGCCTTTTACCTAGACTGTCATAGAACCACGCTATCTGTCTGCTAACTCCAAGTATCTATTTGCTTTGCTCAGATCGCATCTGCCCTGGCGTGGTGGCCAGGCACTATAGCATTGTGTATAAGTCCTGGGGGCAACCGAGTATCGGTAGGCCTGCTTGCCTTATTGGAAAGGGGGCTGCTATAGGTGAAGAACACAGTAGCCATCTATAGTGTCTGACCACCTGCGTTGGGGTAGACGTGACACTCATGTACTTTTTTGAGTGACAGGCATTTTGCTTGAAGCTCATAAGTGAACAGGGACCATTGAAATGAATAGGATTTGACTTGTGGAGCTTTTTACAGCTACAAGCTTCAAGCAGAAAATTTCTCCGGTGTGAATGGGGTCTTATGTGTTTTAGCAGTATATTCAGCTACTTTTAGCTTTAATGAAATGAGCTGAACTTTCTGTTTGCCAGCCTAGACACAGAAAAACTTTCATGATGGCAGGATACAATCTGCAGATGTAGTTATGTGGCTGTTTTTTTATCTTGACCAAACAATATCTGAGTAAATGACAGACAGAAAGGTCATGTGTGCTGCCTTTACAAGCACCAAATACGTTTTAGATCACTTTTTTAGACTCCTAATCACCCTGCATACAGCGCTGCATTTTTTATTATATACCCTGCATACAGTGCCTTGAAAAAGTATTCATACCCCTTGAAATTTTCCACATTTTGTTATGTTACAACCAAAAACGTAAATGTATTTTATTGGGATTTTATGTGACCAACACAAAGTGGCACATAATTGTGAAGTGGAAGGAAAATGATAAATGGTTTTTAACATTTTTTTTTTTTACAAATACATTTCTGAAAAGTGTAGCGTATTCAGCCCCCCTTTACTCTGAAACCCTTAAATAAAATCTAGTGGAACCAATTGCTTTCAGAAGTGACCTAATTAGTAAATAGAATCCACCCGTGTGTGTGATTTAATCTCAGCATAAATACAGCTATTCCGTGAAGCCTTTAGAGGCTTGTTAGAGAACCTTAGTGAAAAAACAGCATCATGGAGGCCAAGGAACACAGGTCAGGGATAAAGTTGTGGATAAGTTTTCAAGCAGGGTTAGGTTATAAAAAAATATCCCAAGCTTTGAATATCTCATGCAGCACCAGTGGCGTACCAACAGGGGAGGGGGGGGGGGGGGCGATACGCCCCCGGGTGCCACACATGGGGGGGTGTCAGCCGGGTGCCCCCGATGAGTAAAGCGGTGACAGTGGGGTGCCAGGCTCAGGCATTCATTCTGCCGCTCACAGTAGGGGAGAGAGACAGTGAGCTGTGCACACTGAATAGAGGACAGCAACAAACAACAGTTGGACTGCCCTATGTTCAGTGTTGCTGTGTCTCCAGCTTTGCATGCATGCCCCAGTAAGGTAGGAAGGGGCAATTTGTCATGTGCAGGGGTCCAAAGCTGGGGGGGGGGAATGTGTAATGTGCAGGGGTTCAAAGCTGGGGGGGCAATGTGTAATGTGCAGGGGTCTAGAGCTCGAGGGGGGGGGCAAAGTGTAATGTGCGGGGGTCCAGAGCTGGGGGAGGGCAATGTGTAATACGCAGGGGTCCAGAGCTGGGGGGGCAATGTGTAATGTGCAGAGGTCCAGAGCTGGGGAGGGGCAATGTGTAATGTTCAGGGGTCCAGAGCTGGGGGGCAATGTGTAATGTGCAGGGGTCCAGAGCGGGGGGGGGGGGCAATGGGTAATGTGCAGGGGTCCAGAGCTGGGGTGGGGGGCTGTGTAATGTGCAGGGGTCCAGAGCTGTGGGGGGCTGTGTAATGTGCAGAGGTCCAGAGCTGGGGTGGGGGGCTGTGTAATGTGCAGGGGTCCAGAGCTGGGGTGGGTGGGTGGGCTATGTAATGTGCAGGGGTCCAGAGTTAGTGTGGGGGGCTGTGAAATGTGTAGGGGTCCAGACCTGTGGGGGGCTGTGTAATGTGCAGGGGTCCAGAGGTGCGGGGGGCTGTGTAATGTAAAGCGGTCCAGAGGTGCAAGGGCTGTGTAATGTAAAGTGGTCCAGAGGTGCAGTTGTGGAAAGGTGGTAAACAGTAGTGATAAAGAGATATTGGGGCGCAGAGGTATGCAGGGGGCACAGTGGGGTGTTTTTACATTTTAAAGTTGGGGGGGCAGATATAGGATCCGCCCCGGGTGCCAAATGCTCTAGGTATGCCCCTGTGCAGCACTGTTGGAAAGAGTATGGCACAACTGCAAACCTACCAAGACATGGCCGTCCACCTAAACTGACAGGAAGGGGAAAGAGAGAATTAATCAGAGAAGCAGCCAAGAGGCCCATTGTAACTCTGGAGGAGATGCAGAGATCCACAGCTCAGGTGGGAGAATCTGTCCACAGGACAACTGTTAGTGATGGTCTCCACAAATCTGGCCTTTATGGAAGTGTGGCAAGAAGAAAGCCATAAGAAGTCCCATTTGCAGTTTGTGAGAAGCCATGTGGAAGAAGGTGATCTAAACAGATGAGACTAAAAATGAATTTTTAGGCCTAAAAGAAAAATGCTATGTGTGTGTGTGGGGGGTTGACGACGACTAACACTGCACATCACCCTGACCGCACCATCCTCATCGTGAAACATGGTGGTGGCAGCATTATGTTGTGGGGATGCTTTTCTTCAGCAGGGACAGGGAAGCTGGTCAGAGTTGATGGGAAGATGGATGGAACCAAATAAAGCCTAATGCCCTGTACACATGGTCGGAAATTCCGACCACAAAATCCATCTGATTTTTTCCGACGGATTTTGTCCGACACTGGTGTTGCATACACACGGTCGGACAAAGTTGTCGGAAAATCCGATCATTCTGAACGTAGTGACGTTCGTTGCGTACGACGGGACTACGTAGAGGCTAGTAGCCAATAGCTTTGGTCTTGTAATGTGATCTGAGCATGCGTGGCACTTTGTTCGTCGGAATTCGCTACACCATTCGGAAAAAGTCTGATAGGACTTTGTTGTCGGAAAATTTAAGAGCAGGATCTCAAACTTTTTCCGTCGGAAATTCCGACGGAAAAAGTCAGATGGAGCCCACACACGTTCGGAATTTCCGACAACATGGTCCGATAGGACATTTTCTGTCGGAAAATCCGACCGTGTGTACGGGGCATTAGAAGAAATCCAGTTAGTCTGCAAAATACTTGAGACTGGGGCGGAGGTTCACTTTCCAGCAGGACAACGACCCTAAACATGCAGCCAGAGCTACAATGGAATGTAGAAAAGTTCAAGGGGTATGAATACTTTTTCAAGGCACTGTATATACTTGTAATGAAGGCTCTCAAAATTTAGAGTTAGGACTACAGAAAATACCGGGGTACTCTGACAGGGCTCTGTAGCTTACACATGTGTTTGCAAAATGTGTGCAGACTAAACGCTTTTTAGCGCTTACTTTTAGACAGATAATTCAGTTGTATGCAGGCTGGTCAGTAAGTTGAGCTGGAAATTTCTCTAGTTTTGTTCTGCATGTTTTATGTGCTCCTTGCTGCAAAGGCCAGTTAAAGGGAAGTGCAGTGGCCATTTGTTTGTACTGCATATACACTGAGCAAAATTATAAACGCAACACTTTTGTGTTTGCCTCTATTTATCATGAGCTGAACTCAAAACATCTACGACTTTTTCTATGTACACAAAAGGCCTATTTCTCTCAAATATTGTTAACAAATTTGTCTAAACCTGTGTTAGTGAGCACTTCTCATTTGCCGAGATAATCCATCCACCTACCAGGTGTGGTATATGAAGATGCTGATTAGACAGTATGATTATTGCACAGATGTGCCTTAGGCTGGCCACAAAAAAATGCAGTTTTACATTATTCGGGGGGTCCGAAAACCAGTCAGTATCTGGTATGACAACCATTTGCCTCACGCAGTGCAGCACATCTCCTTTGCATAGAGTCAATCAGGTTGTTGATTGTGGCTTGTGGAATATTGGTCCATTCCTCTTCAATGGCTGTGCGAAGTTGCTAGATATTTGCCGGAACTGCAACACACTGTCGTATACGCCGTTTCTAGAGCATCCCAAACATGCTCAATGGGTGACATGGTAGAAAAAAAATACTGCGCTATCTGTAAAGGGAAAAACCTGCTGCTCAAGATGTTGTACTACACCAACACATAAAAATAAAAAGGAGCTGCGCTAAAATGACTGACCACACCAATTAATAACAACCCTAATATATGGTGTTAAAAATAAAATTAAATGAATTTAAATTGATATTGCAATAATGAAAACATATCATATAGTGAATAATTGTGGTGAAAATAAACAAGTTCAAAATTAACGTTACAATCATAAGAGCATATCGTTTAGTGTAACAGAAAAAAATTTGATAAAAAATCATAAAAAAGACGACACCATTACAAAAAACAGTCCAAGTTAATAAAGATATCCTAATTGAAAGTGATATATATCAAAATGTCCAAAAATATCCATGAATCATATGAAAAGTGACTTCCAAACAGACTGGTAAGTGAAGAACCTCCATGACGAGCATGCAGATGAGCTTCCCTGAGACAATTTCTGACAGTTTGTGTAGAAATTATTTGGTTATGCAAACCGATTGTTGCAGCAGCTGTCCGGGTGGCTGGTCTCAGATGATCTTGGAGTTGCAGATGCTGGATGTGGAGGTCCTGGGAAGGTGTGGTTACACATGGTCTGCGGTTGTGAGAAGGGTTGGATGTACTGCCAAATTCTCGGAAATACCTTCAGAGACGGCCTATGGTAGAGAAATGAACATGCAATTCAAGGGCAACAGCTCTGGTAGACATTCCTGCAGTCAGCATGCCAATTGCACACTCCCTCAAAACTTGCGACATCTGTGGCATTGTGCTATGTGATAAAACTGCACATTTTAGAGTGACCTTTTATTGTGGCCAGCCTAAGGCACACCTGTGCAATAATCATGCTGTCTAATCAGCATCTTAATATGCCACACCTGTGAGGTGGATGGATTATCTCGGCAAAGGAGAAGTGCTCACTAACACAGATTTAGACAGATTTGTGAACAATATTTGAGAGAAATAGGCCTTTTGTGTACATAGAAAAAGTCGTAGATCTTTGAGTTCAGCTCATGATAAATAGGGGTAAACACAAAAGTGTTGCATTTATAATTTTGCTCAGTGTAGTTGTTTATGTTCATTACCATAATCTACACGTATCTAGTCATTTGGTTTGTTTGCATAATTATTTTTGTTCTTCTAGCTCATTTATAAAGCTTGTTTATATTAAATGTTAACTTAAAGTGTTTGTTAAGGCATTTGTCTAAGGCTATGCCAGCCCTTCTATTAGAGGCTGGCATAGCACACTGTGTAAGTTGTTTTTAAAAACAAGCAGTCTAAATACCTAATTTGAGCTGTCCTCAGGCTGGTCACATTACTCGTGGCCGCTTTCCAGCTCCAATGGATGTCTTTTGCGGGAGGGGCCGTGATCTCCCTCTGACGTCAGCCGGGGAGATCACGTGGCCGATCGTCTGCTCCACAGGATCCCCATCTCGTAGCTGTAAAGCGGCCACGAGTCATGTGACCAGCCTGAATACAGCTGGGCCAGAGACAGACAGAGAGGGAGATGACAGGCAGGAAGGAGGGGGTGAGGGGGGAGAGAGGAGAGCAGAGCAGAGCAGGGCAGCGCCTGACGGAGGGACACACTTTGACCACGGTGATCAGGGTGGAGCAGCCCTGGTTATCGTTTATACCCTGTTTCCCTGAAAATAAGACCTAGCGTGATTGTCGGTGATGGCTGAAATATTAGCCCTACCCCCCAAAATAAGCCCTAGTTAAAGTCCTTGTAGGTCTTATTTTCAGGGTAGGGCTTATTTTCAGGGAAACAGGGTAGGGCTTATTTGGGGGGTAGGGCTTATATTGCAGCCATCACCGACAATCACGCTAGGTCTTATTTTAGGGGAAACAGGGTATTAGGAGCTTAGATCACCTGATCTGTTCCACCTGATCACAGCCTTCTTAAAAACCATGTACCTTCAGTTCAAACTTAGCTCTGAGGAAGAGGGGCCACCCTCGAAACACGTCAGTTAACCTTGGACCCACTCAAGTTTACTGGCCAGCAGACCCTGTTGGACGAGGCTATTGATAGACTTTGCAAATTTCTTGCTTGATTTTATCACTCGTTTGTAAGTATATTTTATTCAATAAAAATATCTTTTGTTGCAAAGGTAATGCGCAAGAGCTGGTGCGCCCTCTGTCCTTCGTTTTCTCTCCTGGGTTCTCCTTGACCTGTTGAGAGTGGCAGCACAGCTGATGCAGTGGTGTGGTTTGTGAAGAATCTTCCTCCCACTTCTCAAGTTTACCCACAGCAACCTCTCAAGGACAGGAGCATTTGGTTTCTCTTTGTACTCTATTCTTGTCTGTGTGGTAGTCTAAATAAATATCAATTTAAGAGTATTTTTGTTTTACAAGTATGAAAATCCTTAAAAAGTTTGGAAGATTGCAGCGCAGTGCTACTTTAACTGGCAATTGCTTTGTCATTCAACATAGTAAGCATAGTAAGCAAATTACATTTATATAATTTTTTTCACAGAAATAGAGCTCTCTTTTGGTGGGATTTAATTTTAGAAACAAAAAGACCGAAGATTTTGAAAAAATATATACCGTATTTATCGGTGTATAACACGCACCCCAAGTTTAGGAGGGCATTTTAAGGAAAAAAAGTTTTAGGAGGGAAGTTTAGGGAAAAAAAAACAACTTACATTTAAGCGCCATTTGCAGCTTGCCCAGTGTCATTTGCAGCTTGCACAGTGTCATTTGTAGCTTGCCCAGTGTCAATTTGCAGCTTGCCCAGCATCATTTGCGTCAAGCGCCGCCGGAAAAGACCGAAGCGCTGCCGGAAAAGACCGAGCCGACTGTTCGGCTCCGCTTGTGGTCCCGCCTCCCTGCTGTTTCAGGAGCAAGCACAGGGAGGCGGGACTACGAGCGGAGCCGAACAGTCGGCTCGGTCTTTTCCGGTGGCGCTTTGGTCTTTTTCGGCGGCGCTTCAGTCTTTTTCGGCGGCGCTCGCTATTTTTCGGCGGCGCTCGCTATTTTTTGGCGCCGCTCGCTATTTTTGTCACTTTTTTTTGGGAGATCGGCATATATAACACGCACCCACGACTTTCCCCCGATTTTAAGGGGAAAAAGTGCGTGTTATACGCCGATAAATACGGTAGTTTCTATTTTCGGTTAATAAACATATCCAATAAAATCTAATTTCTTTATCAATTTAAGCCAAAATGTATTGTGCTACATGTCTTTGATAAAAATCACAATAAGTGTATATTAATTGTAGGGCTGTTACTGATTAAAATTTTCGTGTTCGATTATTGTTTTTTTTTTAATCGATTAATTATAATGCACATACAGATCCAACTACTTTTAGCAGATCTCCTTGCATTGCAACTCTGCATTAGTCAGTGGTAAATGTGGTATACACTATATACAATCACCCGACACTAGTTAGTTTCCACAATCCATGACTTAACTTCACAGTTCACACAAGTAAGTTTTAAATTCAAACTGTAGCACTGTTTGATTGGTTTGCGTGAAAGTTATAGTGTCTACAAACAATGGTATATAAACTATATTGTCAAAAGTATTGGGACACCTGCCTTTTCCTCGCACATGAACTTTAATGGTATCCCAGTCATAGGGTCCTTTCACACGGGTGTTCCGCCCAGCGGACTCCGCTTTGCTCAGTGGGGGATCGATCTGTTGAGCAGGCGGATAACAGGTCCATCTTCGGTCCATCTTCGCTCAATGTGCAGAGACGGACCTGTCAGAGCCCCGCTCCCCGCTGGGGAGATTGGATGATCCTCCAGACGGATGGAAAATAGGGTCACCATTCGTCTTTTCAGGGACAGGATCGGATTGGACAGTGGCGGGTTTCGTTTCGGACATCCGCCACTCCATAGGGTTGAATGGAGTGTCCGATCAGGTCCGCCTGAAAAACTGGAAGGCGGAAAGCCTGTGTGAAAGGGCCCTGAGTCAGCTCTTCTGGGAAGGTTTAGGAGTGTGTCTTTTGGAATGTTTGACCATTCTTCCAAAAGTGCATTTGTTGGGTCAGGCACTGATATGGACGAGAAGGCCTGGC
This sequence comes from Lithobates sylvaticus, assembly GCA_028564925.1. NCBI lineage: Eukaryota > Metazoa > Chordata > Amphibia > Anura > Ranidae > Lithobates > Lithobates sylvaticus. Next base: position 374,850,092 of record CM053030.1, on the reverse strand, counting down.
TCACAGTCACTGCTCTAATTCATCCCAAAGGTGTTCTCCCTAGATGTGAGGTTAGTTCAATGGGGGAGATCACTGAACTAACCTTGCATGGTTAGTACAGCGGCTCCGACCAGAGCTGTCAGTTTTTTTTTTGTGCAATCCAGCATTGTAGTGTGTACATGCTTTAGGCCCCTTTCACACAAGGCGGATCCGCTTCCACGGAGTCCGCCGGCTCAGTGGGAGATCTCTCCTTTGATCTCCGCTGAGCCGGCGGATGACAGGTCCCTCTCTGCTCACAGAGCGGGGAGGGGGTTGTCGAGCGCCGCTGGCTTCTATGGAGAAATCAGATGAAAACGGACAGCATGTCCGTTTTCATCCGATCTCACCCGATCCGCCAGCGACGGATCCGGGTGTAGGGCCATCTGTCTTTTGGTGGATCAGACCGGGTCGGATGTCAGTGGACATGTCTCCGCTGACATCCATCACTCCATAGAACAGCATGGAGCGCCCGTTCAGGTCCGCCGTCAAAACTGACAGGCGGACCTAAACGGTCCGACAGTGTCAAAGGGGCCTTAGAGTCTGAATTTAATTTGTTAGCTTCATCTTAATCTGGTAGTCCATCTGAAATATCCTCCCCCAAGATTGACAATGTTGCTGTCCATAGTTACCTTCGTTGCTCCTTCATCCAGAGTGGAAGAACTCTAAAGCTGGTCATATGCTAATAGAGTTTTTTTTTTATTCTGTTTTACAAACATTCATACGATTTTCTAATTGTTAGTGGGGACAAATTGATGCTGGTTTTTGAACATAGTAATAAGAAAATACGAAGAATGGAAATTTTTTCCCGAACCTCTTTTGAATCTAGCGTATGTAGCTTTTATTTGGGAAATTGCAGTCATTCCAAAATTTTTAACTAAAAGCAAATGACATTTTTAACTACTTTTGAATAACATTTAATAAGTTATCAAATGGTACTGAGAATTTTTGTACAAATGTTAGTTCGTCATTTGTAAAATCTACTAGTGTACTGCCAGGGTTTTTTTTGTTTTAACTGGTTGGATCACCAGGTAAAAAAAAAAGGGGGAAATATAAAGAAAACTAATGCTGCAACCACATTTAAGATTTGGTAAGTTGCAATATATTTAATTTTCAATGTTAGGTTTAATACTGCTTTAACATTAACAACTTCTTTTATTTTCTAACGCCAATAAGGCTCCTTTCTTATTTATTAATGCATACAGTATAATTCGATTTATTTGTTAGGGAAGAATTACATATTACATATTTTTTTTTCAATTTCAAATCTAGATGATCTGCAGTATAATAAATAAAATAAAAATAAAAATGTTGTTACATTCTTAGAAACATGTTACGCTGTAGTTTTATAAATGATATTTTTAAACCAATACAAATACATGAGCGGATATAGCGCACATCAAGGTTGTTAGGTCAGCAGAGATACATCAAGCAAAGTCAATTGAACGGAATGCTTCTTATGGAAGACAAAAGGAACGTCCGTAGGGAATCCTCACTGAGAGGCTCCCTCGTTGTTAGAGAAATTGTCTAAAATAGAAATCCCACTTCAACCATTCGTTTAGTTTATAGCTCCAGGAAAACCATCTTTAGTGACTAATGCATTTGTAATGCTGGTGCTGCCAAGAGTTAATCCTTGCAATCTAAAGGACCAATAGCGTGCTTTGTATTTGCATTTCCCATCGTGCCTCTCTCCAGCTTTTCGTTTTACACTTTAAGGAAAAAAAAGAGGATTTTTTTTCTGTTATCCAGTTCTCAATCACAGCTGAAAACACATGTATGTGTATAGTAAGCCATGAGGATGCTAAACGTCATCTTTTCTTATTTGACTCTCTATAAGTTGGTTCATTCAATAAACAGCTTGGTATATATATAAGAGGGACACAGCTATCCTTTCGGCTGGTCTTGATGCAGTGGTTACAATTAATTGATTACAGACAGTTACAGATTTCTTTGTTCTCATCCCCTTCCCCCCTGCTGCACTTGACTGGCCTTTTGCTGCTTTTCCTAATGATATAATATAGAAGTGTAAATAACGTTAAATAGAATGTCACGCATGTGTAATATTGAGTCACTCCATTTATACCGGACTAAGCCCCCGTACACACGGTTGGAAATTCCGACCACAAAATCCGTCCGTTTTTTTCTGACGGATTTTGTCCGAAACTGGTGTTGCATACACGCTGTTGGACAAAGTTGTCGGAAATTCTGATTGTTCCGAACGTGGTGACGTTCGTTGCGTACTATGGAACTACATAGAGGCTAGTAGCCAATAGCTTTAGTCTCGTAATTTGATCTGAGCATGCGTGGCACTTTGTCCGTCGGAATTCCCTACACACAATCGGAAAAAGTCCGATCGGATTTTGTTGTTGGAAAATTTTAGATCCTGCTCTCAAATTTTTTTTCAGCAAAAAATTTTCCGACGGAAAAAGCCCGCTAGAGCCCACACGCGATCGGATTTTCCGACAACATAATCCGATCTGACTTTTTCCATCGGAATATTCGACCGTGTGTACGGGGCATTACTCTTCAAGTGATTTTTTTTTTTTGGTAATTCAAATTTGCATTACTTAAGCGTTAATTCTTTGTTCTCGCCTGTCGTAGTCTATGGAAACTCTCATATAGGAACTGGTTGCTAGCAGTTAGGAGCATTTTCATTGGCAGAAACACCCCAAAAAACTAAATGCTGCCAAATACGCATACAACACAATGAAACAGATGTCTATGTAACATACACTCACCGGCCACTTTATTGGGTATACCTGTTCAATTGCTTGATAACACAAACTGCTATACAGCCAATCACATGGCAGCAACTCAATGCATTTAGGCATCTAGATGTGGTGAAGATGACTTGCTGAAGTTCAAACTGAGCATCAGAATGGGGAAGAAAGGGGATTTAAGTGACTTTGAACATGGCATGGTTGTTGGTGCCAGACTGGCCGGTCTGAGTATTTCAAAAACTGCTGATCTACTGGGATTTTCATGCACAACCATCTCTAGGGTTTACAGAGAATGGTCTGAAAAAGAGAAAATATCCAGTGAGCTGCAGTTGTGTGAAGGAAAATGTGATTTTGATTTTGTTGATGTCAGAGGTCAGAGGAGAATGGACAGACTGGTTCCAGATGATAGAAAAGCAACAGTAACTCAAATAACCACTTGTTACAACCAAAGTATGCAGAATACAATCTCTAAATGCACAACACATCGAACCTTGAAACAGACGGGCTACCGCAGCAGAAGATCACACCGGGTGACACTCCTGTCAGTTAAGAACAAGAAACTGAGTCTACAATTCACACAAAAAGGCTCACCAAAATTGGACAAAAGAAGATTGGCAAAATGATGCCTGGTCTGATGAGTCTTTATTTCAGCTTCTACATTCAGATGGTAGGGTCAGAATTTGGTGTAAACATGAAAGCATGGATCCATCCTGTCTTGTATCCAGGGTTCAGGCTGGTGGTGGTGTAATGGTGTGGGGGATATTTTCTTGGCACACTTTGGGCCCTTTAGTACCAACTGAGCATCGTTTAAATGTCATAGCCTAAATAAATATTGTTGCTGACCATGTCATCCCTTTATGACTACAGTGTGCCCATCTTCTGATGGCTACTTCCAGCAGGATAATGCACCATATCACAAAGCTCAAATCATCTCAAAATGATTTCTTGAACGTGTTAATGAGTTCACTGCACTCCAATGGCCTCCACAGTCACCAGATCTCAATCCAATAGAGCACCTTTGCTGCATGAATGTGCATCTAAAAAATCTGCAGCAACTGCGTGATGCCATCATGTCAATATGGACCGAAATCTTGAGGAATGTTTCCAACATTATTACATTGTTAAATCTATGCCATGAAGAATTAAGGTAGTACTAAAGGAAAAAGAGGGTCCAACCCAGTACTAGCAAGGTGTACCTAATAAAGTGGCCGGTGAGTGTATATCATAGTGACCAATATGACCAGTGTGAATTGTGTGCTCTGAGAGCTTCACCAATTCCTGACAACCTCTCGTCCTTTGTGTATTCCAGTATTTGCAGTCAGACAGCAGACTCTATTTCTCCTACCACCAACTGATTCAATCATTTTACGGTTCTAATAGAAACTGTTGGTGGTAAGTTGTATTGATATATTAGTCATTTTAGTGTTAAATTGCTGGAAAATGACTGTGTATGGTTAATGTTAGGGTTGCTGCATTCTTGTTCGAAAATATGGGGTATGCCGCTGGTCATGTCAATTCTAAAAGGATGAAAAAAGCACACACTTGTTGATACAGAACCTAAAAGATTGCAATGGTTTAAGAAAATATCGGCACGCTGAAGTTCCTAATATGTTTGTATCTACAAGTGGATATAGAGGAGAGCAAGTGAACTAGTAAACTTTTTTTTCCAGAATTATTGAAAATAGAATAATATAACATAATAGTAAAAAAATAATATTACTTTTTGTTCAATATTATTAAACCGAAATCAAACACATCTTTTACATTTTTCCCCATATGCAGGTCGATTGATAAGTGAGCAACCAACTTCTTACAAGGCTCATCCCTCTATAGATATCACTAAAAATAATCATTTGATAACGTCACTCATGCATGCTTATTGTAAAGCTAATTCCCAGTATCCTGGCCATGCTGAGAGCTGCAGCTATCTATGGTCAATTTTCCTGCTTTTACTATTGTCTTCCTATCTCCTGACCCCCCATTTAACTAACGTTTAGTGGTCAGTAGGAAGTATGTCCTCTTACAGTAGTGGTTAGTATGCCACTCATACAAACTGCAAAAAAGACCATTGGTGTAACACTGCTGGTTTTGCAAAGTACGTTGGCCCTGAAATCATCGCATGGCCATCTTCATGGTCCAGGCACCCTCAAATGGGAGGTCATACTGACAGCTTAGGAAACCCCTTACATCCTCTAGAGGATTCAGAACTCTGGTTGAGAATGGCTGTCCTAAACAATCCATTCAATTTACATCTAGTGAAGTAGGCCCTCACACAGCAAGTCATTTGTAAATCTACAGGAAAGTGTACATTTCGATTGTAATGTGTGTGGTCAGCTTTGACCAATGCCAGGACAAAAATGATTTAGCATTCTAGCCGTGCCCCTAAAGTATAATATGGATCAGTAAAGCCAAAGTGATGCCGCTCTAGGTGAGCGACCGACTCTCAAATGTTGTGAACTAGAACCAAGGGTGCTGCATAGCTCGTCTGTGAGATTCAGTAACATGCACAAATCCAGAACATTGCTGCACTCCTTATTGAAGCATTAAAATGCCATCACAGGTATGACCGCAACATTAAAGGGTGATACATTTTGCGCTAAATTCAGCGCTTGCTCAAAACACTTACGTGTGTGTATATGAGGTTTGAGTAAGCGCTGAATTTAGCATGAAACTCGTCACCTTTTGATGTTCCTGTCATACCTGTGATGTCATTTTAATGCTTCAATAAACATACCAAGGAGTGCAGCAATATTCCATACGTGCATGTTACCAAAAGTATATTATTTTAGGGATTTTCTGTATTATCTGTTATCTGTAGTAGCACTTATTAAAACACGCAGTACTGGCTGTTGCAAAGACTTCGATCTAATATTTACTCAGTATTTATTGTGTCACTCTGGTTATAACAATCATTATTATATAAACTGTTCAAGATGCATTTAAGACGTAGCACGAGTAGTATAACAGAAGTTGTTTTATAGCCTCCCACAATTAGCTATTAGCTTGTTCCACTTTTCTACCACATTGTGGTAATTGTTTTTAAGGCTATAAAATATCTCAACTATATTGAAGCACTATTTTTTTAAGCCAGTGTATTCCAAATGCCCCTTGCTGTGGTTCACCTTATTTCAAAGAATCCTTTACCATGTGAACACCACCAGTCTCCCCCGTAACTGTTAACTTCTGCTTTTTAGATAACTTCATACATTTGCCCAGGTCATTTTGAAATATGAAATTTGATAAATGATATCAAGTACAATGCTTCTGCCGCCATCACATCTCTGGGATGGGAAGTGAAGAGCAATTTCTCCAACAGGATACAGACAACAAAAATCTAACTTACTGGGGATTTAACCCATCTCTACTCCATAACTAAAAATAATAAAACTTACTGGGGATTTAACCCAATTCTACTCCATAACTAAAAACAAAAAAAAATCACTAGGGTTACAACCCATCTCTACTCCATAACTTAAAAAAAAAAACTTACTGGGGATTTAACCCATCTCTACTCCATAACTAAAAAAAAAAAAGATTACAGGGGGTCCCCGGGTTACAAACGAGATAGGGACTGTAGGTTTGTTCTTAAGTTGAATCTGTTTGTAAGTCGGAACAGGTAAATTTTTTAAGTGTAGCTCCAGCCAAAAAGTAAATTTTTAAGCTTTTTGGAGAACATAGGGAAGGGTTATCACCCCTGTAACATTTGTTTTGCTGTCTGTGCCCCTGTTCAGAAGATTTCAACTCACCTTCTGTCCCAATGAAAATTGGATTTTGAAAATTTTGGGTTGTTAGGGAAACATGGACTGGTGATAAAGCATCAGTGGAGACACCTTTTTCCCATATTAACTCTTACAGGAGTGAATTTCCCTTCCTAGGGGTAGATTTCCTCTCACTTCCTGTTGTCTCCCTCCGTTTGTAAGTAGGAGTCGTTTGTAAGTCGGATGTTTGTAAGTCGGGGACCCCCTGTACTGGGGTTTTAACCCATTTCTACTCCAAAATTAAAAATAATAAAAAAGAAACTCATTGGGGTTTTAACCCATCTCTACTCCAAAATAAAAATATAAAAAACAACACTTACTGGAGTTTTAACTAATTAACAAAAAAATAGGATTTTTTTCGTAATACTTACCTGTAAAATCCTTTTCTTTGAGTACATCATGGGACACAGGGTTAGGCTAATATTCATTACCTGCTGGATTATACTTCATCTACAGGTGAATGGACACTGGTTGACCAAAGGTCTTTAGACTGGAAGTGATCCCCTATATAACCTCTCCCATACAGGAAGTACTTCAGTTTTTTTAGCAAGCACTGAATCCTCAAAAAGAGGGGAGGGACCTCTGTGTCCCATGATGTACTCAAAGTAAATGATTTTACAGGTAAGTGTGACAAAAAAAATCCTATTTTCTTTTTCATATATCATGGGACACATAGTTAGGCCAATATTCATTATCTGCTGGGACGTCCCAGGGCAATATCCTTGAGGGGAGGGAGACACCCTGCCAAAGAATAGCCATCAGACCTTATACGGCAGCCCGTAGTACACTGCGGCCGAAAGCCGAATCTTCAGCTGCTCGAACATTCACTTGATAACATTTTGTGAACGTATGCACTGAAGACCAGGTGACAGCCTTACAAATCTGAGCCACAGATACCTGATGGCGAAAAGCCCAGGAGGTTCCTACACCCCTGGTAGAATGGGCTCTCACCCTAAATGGAGGAGCTTTACGTTTCAGACCATAGGCCTGAAGGACCATTAGACAGACCCAATTGGCAATGGAAGCTTTGGAAGTTGTCTGCCCCTTCTTGCTTCCCTTTGGTAAAACAAAAAAGGAGTCTGATTCTCGGATCTCCGCAGATCTAGACAAATAATCCTTGACAACTTCCTAAGAAGGCAGTCATCTCGCTTCCGCCGAACGAGGCTAAGAGAAAAAAGTAGGCAAAATAATGTTCTAATTTAAATGAAAGGCCGACACCACTTTTGGCAAAAAGGATGGAACAGGTAGTAACACGACCCTGTCGTGGTGAAGGATCAAGAATGGTTGCCTGCAGGAAAGTGCCACCAACTCTGACACCCTTCTAGCCGAGGTGATGGCCATCAGGAAGGTTAGCTTGCGTGACAGCAATTCAAATGGAATTTCCTTGATAGGCTCAAATGTTTGTTTCTGTAACACAGACAGCATCAAGTTAAAGTCCCAAAAACACATGTGACCTAATGGGGGCAAGCAAGCGAGTTGCCCCCTGCATAAAGGTTTGAATCAGTGAATGGGAGGCTAAAGGTCTTTGGAAGAATACTGATAGGGCCGAAACTTGACCTCTGATTGTACTCAAAGCCAATTTGATTACCACAGCTGACTGTAGAAAAGAGAGAATTCTCTCAATCACGTATTTCCGAGGATACCATTTTTTGGTTTCACACCAAGCAATATAAGTCTTCCAGACCTTATGATAGATCTTCCTATTGACAGCTTTTCTAGCATTCACTAGGGTAGACACCACTGGTCCCAAGATGCCACGGTCCTTTAACACCCTGGCTTCAATAGCCATGCCATCAAATTTAGAGACTGTAAACTAGGGTGGAATGTAGGACCTTGAGACAGTAGATCGGGGCGACGTGGAAGCATCCTTGGCCCGTCTATTGTCTCCGGGAACCAGGGCCTTCTGGGCCAGGCTGGTGCCACAAGAATGACTGGAACTCCCTCTCTCCGAATCCTGTGCAACAAATGTGGAAGGAGAGGCATCAGAGGGAAAGCATAAACAGGGAGTACTGGCTCCATGGAACTATCAGAGCATCTGCTCCGATTGCCAGAGGATCTCTTGTTCGGGACACAAACTGCTGTATCTTGTTGTTGAACCTGGATGCCAGTAGGTCGACCTCTGGCTATCCCCAACATTGGCAAATTTCCTGGAACCATTCCTCTGGGCAGATCTGCTGGCGGCTGAGATAATCTGCCTTCCAGTTCTCTACTCCCGGGATATGGACTGCAGATAGAACCGGCACATGTCCCTCTACTCCTGGTACCGCCTTGGTGGTTTATATAGGCATAATAAAAAAATTATAAAAAACATAAGTTGCGCTTGTAGTATGAACACTCAAAAAAATAACATTGAAAAAAAAAGTGATCAGAAATAATACATATGAATAAGTGACAAATGAAAAGAAAAGTGAATTGAGTCCATACACAGGATCAAACAGAACACTGATGTGATGTAAAAAATTAAGTCCATACACAGATCACAGACAAACTGATGGAGGGAAACAAGCCCAATGAGGAAAGCAAAATTTCCAAAATTCATCCACCTTCACCAAGAAGGGAAAGAGGGGGAAAAAGGGTGAAGAGGAGATCCCCAGTAGGAGGTGGGTCCCGAGTAATATGTCAATGCCCTTACCAGAGACGGTGGACCCCCTAAAGAGCATGGTCTAAATCGCAAGCAGATACAGCCCTCTGCAGGGACAGTTGGATATCCTATGCCTCTGTGGCTTCAAACCTCTGTGATGTTCCAAGACAGGCAGGACCGGGATTCCATTTTAAAAATATCACTCATTGGTCGGGAAGACCGTGAGTGTAAAAAGCGAAAAAAAAAACCAATAGTGTGATAGAGTAAATAAAAAGCCTTTATTGCTCCGATTCAGGCAGGCAGGAACAAACATCTGCCGCAAAAACATTTAAAAATAGCCGGCAAGCTTATAACACAGCGAAGACCCATGTACCAGACACACATGGGCGTAATAGCGTAATGGCGTCAGTGTGTAGCCACGCCCTACATGTTTCGTCATAGATGACGTCTTCAAATGGGCCAATATAGGCCACTGCAGTGGCATTGTCGGACTGAACCCTGCTAGGGCAGTCCTTAAGCTCCGCCGTCCAGGACCGCAGGGCTAGACGTACTGCCCATAATTCCAGGACGTTGATGGGCAGGATCTGTTCTGTGCTTGAACATTTTCCCTGAGCTCCCCAGACTGAGAGACTGGCATCTGTAATCAGTACTCTCTAAATTACTGGGAGGAAGGATCTTCCCTTTCGCAGGTTCTGATCCTGCAACCACCAGTTTAGGCATAAGCATGCCAGAGGAGATAAGAACATTGTATAATCCAGGGCTTGTCCTCTCCTGTTCCAAGCCAACAAGATGTCTTGTTGTAGAGGCCTGGAATGGAACTGGGCATAGGGCACCACCTCGAAGGAGGATACCATCCTCCCTACAAGACTCATACAGAGCCGAATGGAGAGTTGTCTGGTGCCCCTTATCTGACACACCTGATCCTTCAGGGCACAGATCCTTGCGGGTGGCAAGAATGCTCTTGCTTGGACCGTATCTAGGATCAGACTTAAATACTTTAGACTTTGAGCTGGTCTTAAGGTTGACCTTTTGCTATTTATGATCCAGCCTAAGCTTTCCAAATACTGCACTGTACATGTTATAGTTCTAGAGCCTGTAGTGAGTGATCTCTGAGCAGGAGGTTGTCCAGATACCCGAGCACCAGGATCCCTTTGGCCCTTAAAAGACCCAGTACTGGTGCTAGAACCTTTGTGAACCCCTGAGGAGCTGTATCAAGCCCAAAGGGAAAAGCCACAAACTGAAAATGACGTTCCTCTACTGCAAATCACAGGATACCTCTGATGATGCTGAAAGATAGGTACGTGTAAATACGCGTCCTTTATAGCGATAGAGGCTAGAAAGTCTCCCATCTGGAGTGAGGTTACTACTGAGCGGACAGACTCCATCCGAAAGGACTGGATCAGTAGATGCTGGTTCAGGGATCTTAGGTTCAAAATGGGCCTTGTGTCCCCTTTGGTTTTTGAACCGTAAATAGGTTAGAGTAAAACCCTGCCCCCCCTTTCGGGTACAGGAACCTCTACAATCACTCCTTGATGCATTAAATGATGTAGTGCCTGAAGCAATAAGTCTCTTTTTGGAGGATCCGAGAGAACACTGGATCTTAAAAACCTCTGAGGGGGAACCCCCCGCAACTCCAGCTTGTAACCGTGGGATATAGTTGAGGTGACCCACTCGTCCTGAACTATTGTTCTCCAAATGTCCGCAAAGTGCAGCAGCCTTTCCCCCACCCAATGGAGTGGGGGGCGTCCCCTCAAAAGGAGGGCTTGGTGTTGGGTTTAGAAGAATTTTGGACCCAGGGCTTTTTCTGGCCCTGGCCTTGCGGCTTGCCCCTGGCCTTGCGGCTTGCCCCTGGCCCTAGCGCCCTGTTGGCGGTGGAACTGCCTTGGTGCTGAGACATTTGACCCTGAGGTTTTAAACGAGGGACGCCTGGTGCTTTTCTTCACAGGAAGTAGTGAACTCTTCTCTCTGGAAATCTTTAGGATATATTTGTCCAAATGATCACCAAATAAACGCTCCCCATGAAAGGGGAAACCTGCCAATAACTTCTTACAAGGAAGCTCGGCTGACCTGTTCTTAGGCCACAAAAGTCTGTGCATATGTACAGACAAGAGAGCCGATCGAGAAACCTGCTGCATTGAATCCTTTAAGGCGTCAACAGCAAAACACAGTGCTCAAGGAATAACTGCCTTATTTTCAGGCAGATCATCCTTCTGGTTAGGCCTGTCAGGTCGTCTGATCCTTTAAGGACTGTCAGATACCAATTACTGCCACAGCTGGCTGAATAGCTGAACTGGCTAAAGAAAAGGAAGCTTTTAATAATGACTCCAATTTCTTGTCAACAGGGTCTTTCAAGACCTGTGCGTTATCTACCAGACAAGTCAAGTTCTTGTTTAAGGAAGAGACTGCTGCATCCAGGGGCGTACCTAGTGCATTTGGCACCCGGGGCGGATCCTATATCTGGCACCCCCCCCCCACCTTAAAACGTAAAAACACCCCACTGTGCTCCCTGCATACCTCTGCATCCTTAAATATCTCTTTGTCACTACTGTGTACATTACACAGCATCCTGCACCTCTAGACCCCTTTACATTACACAGCACCCCTTTACATTACACAGCACCCTGCACCTCTGGAGCCCTTTACATTACACAGCACCATGCACCTCTAGACCCCTTTACATTACACAGCACCTCTGGACCCCTTTACATTACAAAGCACCTCTGGACCCCTTTACATTACAAAGCACCTCTGGACCCCTTTACATTACAAAGCACCTCTGGACCCCTTTACATTACAAAGCACCTCTAGACCCCTTTACATTACACATCACCATGCACCTCTAGACCCCTTTACATTACACAGCACCCTGCACCTCTAGACCCCTTTACATTACACATCACCATGCACCTCTAGACCCCTTTACATTACACACAGCACCCTGCACCTCTAGACACCTGTATGTTACACAGACACCCCCCCTAGCAGCTCTGGACCCCCTGCATGTTACACAGACCCGCCTACAATACAGACCCCCCCTACAATACAGACCCCCACCCCTGCACAACCCCCTACAGTGCAGACCCCCCCTTCAGTACAGACCCCCCTACAGTGGAGACGCCCCCTACAATGCAGAGCCCCCCCCTTTAGTACAGACCCCCCCTACAATGCAGACCCCCCCTACTACAATTCAGACCCCCCTTCAGTACAGAGTGACCCCCCCCCCTTCAGTACAAACCCCCCCTTCAGTACAGACCCCCCTACTACAATGCAGACCCCCCCCCTTCAGTACAAACCCCCCCTTCAGTACAGACCCCCCCCCTACTACAATGCAGACCCCCGTGCAGTACAGAGTGACCCCATCCTTCAGTACAGAATGACCCCCCCCCTTCAGTACAGACCCCCCCTACAACCCATAATGTACCTACCTCCTCCCTCAGGTCAGGAGTGTCAGCGCGGGACACACAGCACTACAAGGAGGAGGGGGAGGCGGAGCCGGCGGCATCACTCTGCTCGGCTGAGATCAGAGCCACGGAGAGCCGCGGAGCTCGCCGAACACCCTCCCCCTCCCCCTCCTCTCACCTCACCTGCGCAGCCTGTCACTCACCGCGCCGCTGCGCCGCTGAGCCGCTGATGTGTTATATCAGCGCTCGGCGGCGGCGCGCTGTCACCGCTTCCATCGCGGAGGGGGGCGCCGGCCTGGCACCCCCCCAGTGTGTGGCACCTGGTGCGGCCCGCCCCCCCCGCACCCCCCTTAGTACGCCACTGGCTGCATCTACACTGGCATGCTCCACTTCTTGACAAACTTTTCATCCATGGGATATAAAAGGGAAAACCTCTTAGGAGGAACAAAAATCCTGTCAGGATGTTCCCAATCAGCATACACTGCCTGTTCCAACAGAAGGTGTAAGGGGAAAGCCTGTGTGGCCTAAAGAGGCCTCAGGGATCCCAAAGAGGACCAGGGAGGCTCAGTAATCTCTGCAAGAGGCAACTTAAAGGCAGAACGAACCATTTCGGTAAGAGTCAGGTTTAAAAGCCTCCGTGATTGAGAGGCAGACACCAACTGGATATCTTCTTGTCCAGATTGCTTGGAAGCAGACTCATCCACCAGGCCATCCACAGAATCCTGAGCTTTAAGCTCTTCCCCATTCTCAATCCATTCCTGCTCCAGACTAGGAGGCTCCGGGGAGGGGGATCTGTCACGCTTCTTGCCACCCTGTGGGATGGAGGCAATCATGCCAGCAATCCTGTGCTCTAACCTGGCTAGCGCTGAGGACAGTTCATCCTTAGTGATAAAGGGTGAAGCAGCAGCATTGACTGTATGCACAATCACAGATAGGCGCAGCAGCTCAGATTGCCCAGAACCCTCTGGTCCTTCAGGGGATACAACACTAGGGATACGACTAGGTTCATCAGGAACTAATGATGACATAGGTGTGCCCTTCCCTGTAGTGTTAGTCCCGCTCCTCTTTTTTGAAGATATTTACTAGCCACAAAAGGGAGTACCTGGGTGAAGTATTAACACACCTCAGAAGGGAGACCCTTTAATAGGGCTCACCAAGCCCCTATGCAACAATCCTGCTAAGCAACTTTAGCCTGCCAAGAAACACCTGGTGACTTACGTGACCCGGGTAAGGAGAAATGAACAGCTGCAAGTGCCTGGTTCAGAGCCTGCTCCCACAGCTGCCTTCTGGACGCACAGCATGATTAAGCTGGCTGTGTGCTGGAACGTTCTGCGCATGCGTGCGCAGGCAAGTGCGCGGTCCCAGCGAAAGGGCGTGGATGTATTCGCGTATGACGCAGATAAAGGCTACAGCGCATGTGCGCCATGGCCGCCATACAAACTGCTGAGCCCAGCAGCACTTTTGCGAATGCACGTGAGCCATGGCGAACCAAGGTGAAATGGCGCACCATCGTGCGTCATCATACAGGTAAAAAACAGCCAGACAAGCAAAAAAGGCACACTTTGCAAAAACCCACAGCTAGCCCAAAAACTCCCCCGTATGGTCACTGCACACAGGTGTCCAGCCTCTAGCTAGCCTGAGTGATTGTTACAATTACTGGGACACCCCACAATAATAAAGGGGTTTCACTTACCCGTCCACGCACAGGGCAGCTTGGAAACTAAGAGCCCAATCTTCACCCTTCACGGCGGGTTCCTGTCACTTGAGGACCTTCAAGGACTGGGTACCCTTTTCATCTTTTCATGTTTAGGGTCCACTCACTTGGACCTGTACAGCACCCTACAGGAATTCCTTAGCGCCGTAGTGTCCAAGATTCCACTTTGCATGGTCCAGCGCCGCATTACAGGCAAAACCTTGCAGGATCTTGAGTATTCTTTGCGAGGCTCGGGTACCTTTTATCTAGGCATATAAAGCCTGTGTCAAATGGATCTGATCAGTTAATCCCTTGATTTATTTAAGAACCCCTTGTGGCACTAGAGACCTGGAGCTCAGACCGTGCTACCCACCTTGCAGACACTGGTAAAAAACTGAAGTACTTCCTGTATGGGAGGGGTTATATAGAGGATCACGTCCTGTCTAAAGACCTTTGGTCTACCAGTGTCCATTCACCTGGTGATGAAGTATAACCCAGCAGGTAATGAATATTAGCCTAAATCTGTGTCCCATGATGTAAAAAAAGAAAATTATTTAAAAAAAAAAAAAAAAAAAAGCCCTGGAGTTTTCACCTATCCCTATTCCAAAACTAAAATAAAAAAAATGATTTACTTAGGTTTTAACCCATCTCTACTCCAAAATTAAACAAACAAAAAAAAAATAACTGGGGTTTTAGTCCATCTCTACTCCACAATTTAAACTAAAATAATAAAAAAAAATGTAACTGGGGTTTTAACCCATCCACACTCCAAAATTAAAACTGAAAAAAATCACTTACTGTGGCTTTAACCCATCCCTACTCCAAAACTAAACTTAACAAAAAAAAACATCTCTACTCCAAAAAAATCAAAAATCAAAATCTTACCGGGGTTTTAACCCATTCCTGCTCCAAAGCTAAAAAGTAAGACCATTTGGCTATATATTCACTTTCAAGCCCACATTGTTTCCTATAACATTAATATTTTCTTTGCTGACAAATGACTAATAGTTTTTACATACTTCTGGCTCCCAGCCACAATGGAACGGTGACTAAGACAGACACCAGTTTCGTTGTGACACTTCCACCCCCTCCATCTGCCTTGCCATTCACAAAGCACAGCCTGTGATGCTGCTGTGTTTTGTAAATGGCTTTGCAGAGGGCGATAATGAACAATGTCTGATACCTTATAAAAGTCATAATGTATAACTTGTATAACTTTTAAACACCATTTTGGAGGTTTCAAACAATACATCACTTAATAAAATATAAGAATGTCCCAGAGATCTTCAAAACAAGGTGTCCACAAGATGCTTCTGCAACCCTTTTCTTTTAGATTGCACTATAACTCTTTAAATATATTTTCAATATGTCAGTATGAGCAAGAAAACCAAACAGTTACATCAATATTAAATTGCAAAAGGGGGTACCGGCGCCAACTCCTATATTGAATTTATTTATGAAGGCTGCAATCTGGAAAGTAAAAGTACTATTTGTTCAGTTACTAGTTGGAATTGTAGTAATAAGGAGAATTGCGCCAATCAAACAGTTATTTCATATACTCTAGGCCCTATATTTTACGGGCTTAATTTTTCTGCTAATGTCAACTCCAGATCCTCTTACCATAGGACTGGCCAAACCCTTAATAAGATCTGGAGTTGACATTAGCAGAAAAATTAAGCCCGTAAAATATAGGGCCTAGAGTATATGAAATAACTGTTTGATTGGCGCAATTCTCCTTAATACTACAGTTACATCAATATTACTAACAAAATAGGCAAAATTGCAGGATCTTAATGTGTAATGCAAGTAGACACATGCTCAGAAAGAGTCTCGCTACCCCTACAGCTATATCACTGATGAAAGTTCAGGTAAACCGGCCATACACCAGTATAAATGTTCATACAAAAAGTCTGAAAAATCATTTGTCAGAGAATTTAATAGTGCCATTATGGACTCAACACTTTTCATATGAAAGCCCCAAAAAGTTTTGTCCCTTCACCATGCTAATGATTTTAATTTTACATTTGATTTCGGAATGCACATATACTGTAATGCCGCGTACACACGGTCGGAATTCTCGTCGGAAAAAGCTCTGATGGTTTTCCCGTTGGAATTCCGATGGAATTTCGCTCAAACTGTCTTGCCTACACACGGTCACACCAAATTCCGACGGTCAATAACACCACGCATTAAAAAACGTTCGACTGCACTATAAAAGGGAAGTTTAATGCTTCTGAGCATGCGTCAAATTGTTTCCGAGCATGCGTCGAAATTTTGCGTGTCGGAATTGCATACACACGATCGGAAAATCCGATAGAAAGGTTTTCCGTCGGAAAAATTAAGAACAGGTTCTCAATCCAAAGTCCGTCGGAAATTCCGACAGAAAAAGACAGATGGGCATACACACGGTTGGAATATCCGATGAAAAGCTCCCATCGCACTGTTTCCATCGGAAATTCGACCGTGTGTACGCGGCATAAGTATGATTTTTTTCCTGATCGAAAACCACATTTTCAGACAGAATTTCATTCGTTTGAGAAAAATTTTCCACCCTTTTCCTTCCAAAAAATTTCTCTTCACTACAGTTGAAAACAATTGATTTCACCCAGTTAACAGAACATTTAATGGAAGTTTTGAAAACAAATATTAAATATATCAGGAAAATGTTTATTGTGTCAAAAATCATTAAACACACAATGCAATATTTAAGGAACATAAGGAGCCACAAAACATACAATAAAAAGTTCTGCAAAATCGGCATAAAAAGGAACAATCAACATGACCTGATGATCATATTACCCTAATGGAAGGAAACTCTGGTGTATGGCCAGCTTTAGGCACAGGCACTGTCCCACCGATGATCTGACCCCATTAACAGAAAACTGAGCAGAAATTTAGAAAACACATTTTTCTGATTTTTTTTTTTTTTTAAATGAAATGGTGTATGGCCAGCTATAGGCATCAAGCACTGTCCCACTGGGAAGTGGGGGTGGGGCTTAATCTGTGTTTTTGGGGTTATATTCAGAAGCATAGGAGCAGTGGCGGCTGGTGCTGTATATTTTTTTGGGGGGGGGGGTGGTGGCAAACAAGACATCCCTCCCCCGTCGGTCAGCCCCGCACTTACCCCATCTAGGTCGCGATCAGTTTTGGCTCCTTCCTGCGTCTCCTCCTTCTCTGCGTCTCGGGCTTCCCTCCTCCCTCCCTTGGCGCAGCGGCCGATACGATCGCTTCTCCTCTGGGCCAATTGGGTCTCACCCACTTCTTGATTGGCCGGGAGGAGACAATAGCGAATATTAATTCACCATTGTCACACTGGGTGGGCTTAGGGCGCAGTGCTCTGTTCCCCCGAACCCACCCTTTTTTGAAGCCAGTTAGAGCCTTTGGCTCTAATCACGTGCTTATAAAAAAAAAACTCTATTGAAATCCATGCGTCTGGTGCCCTGCATGTAGATTAGGGGCCGGGCGCATGGATTAGGGGGGCGACAGGCCGCCACTGCATATGAGGTTGATTTATAAAGAATTCAGTAAGTATCATAGGACTTTCCGATAATACTTGGCTCCATCTAGTGGCCATATGCAGTGTTTTCTGTTTAACCACTTCAGCCCTGGAAGGATTTGCCCTCTTAATGACCAGACCATTTTTTTTGCGATACGGCACTGCGTCGCTTTAACTGACAATTGCACGGTCGTGCGATGTTGTACCCAAACAAATATATTGATTGGTTTGCACAAAAGTTATCGTGTCTACAAACTACGGGATAGATTTATGGACTTTTATCTTATTTTTTTTACTGGTAATGGCGGCGATCTGCGACATTGCGGCGGACAAATCTGACCCCAAATTACACTTTTTGGGGACCATTGACATTATTACATTGAGCAGTGCTATAAAAGCCACTAAAATCCCCATCTGGCAGCTAGGTGCTTAACAGCCATTTTTGTGAAACTGTATTTTTCCTTTATCATTACATTATATTGGTTCTATGTTTTCTTTTGTGATATACCAAAATACTCCTCTTTACATTAAAAACACAATTTCTCTGCATGTAAAAAGGAAAAATTATGATTTTTCTTGTCATAGAAACCCTTTAACATGGATGGGATGTTCTGACAATTTTTATGTTGCTTCAGGAAATCAGTCATATTGCTGAAACTCAGATCTTACTAGTTTTAACAACAGCAATCACAATGTGTCAGCAAACATGCTGAAGGCTGTTAATCTAAAGCCCCATACACACGGTCGGACCGTGGACCAACTTTCCCTTGGACTTTTGTCCAAAGGGCGTTGGCCCTCAAGTTGGTACTGCATACACACGGTCGGACTTTTGAGACAACCAACACGAACGTAGTGACGTTTCAACGTACTGACGACACTTCAAAAGAGGACGTTCGAATACTCCAGCGCCACCTTTGGTCAACTTCTATATTGTTGTCTGATCTTTTGCATTGGTTCTGAGCATGCGTGTTTGTACTGTGGACAAAAGTCAGTTGGTACTGCATACACACGTTCGGACTTTTGTCCTTCGGACTTTTGTTGGCAGAAAGTTGGTCCGTTCGCACAGCCAACAAAAGTCCGATGCAACCTGGAAAAAGTTGGTCCGATGGAGCGTACACACGGTCGGATGTTGGTCCAAACCACCTAATTTGCATGTTGGTTGTCAAAAAGTCCGACCGTGTGTACGGGCCTTAATACTGATTTTCATTTGTACACCTGTCAAGCAGAAACCAGACAGTGCTTGAAAGGTAAATTCCCCCTTTTGTAAAAAAAATTTAATAAATGCACCCACGTTATTCAAGAAGTGTGCATTCAGGGCCGTCTTTAATATTGATTGAACCCTGGGCAAACATTTTCTTGGGCCCTCCCAAATCCACTTGTCAACTATTTTCAGGCAGTGTAGGCTCAAGGGGCAGCTGCTTTGGGCCCCACAACAATGACTTGGCCCGGGGCAGCTGCCCCTTTTGCCCTGCCTTAAAGACAGCCCTGTGTGCATTTATTACACATATGCTTTAGAGCCTGCAGAACATTGCAGCCACAGTCAGTGGATCTCAGGTGCAATGCAAAGTGTCCTGCAGACTCTTTCCCCTGTGCCCGGTCTGTTCTGAAGTATGGACCTCGTTATGGGACTTTACAGTGGACTACAAGTGTGAAGATGTGACTGTTCATGTGATCCATTGAGATCTGCCAATCCCTCTTCCACAGTGGCAGGTGGGACTTGTAGTCAGTCTCTCCATTCACAGATCTCTGTGAATAGATGACACAGCTGTATGGGCAAAACAGGAGAAGCACGCTGTGATTTAAGTAAGTGGAGATTCTGGGGAATATTACCATCTTTATTATCACATCCTAAATAGCCTTTCTATTTACAATGTTCCCCACTTTGTTCTTTCTTACCAAAGTGATCAATTTTACCTGCCAAAATAATATATTACGTTTCTTCTAGGGGTTGGTGTATTAAACTGGAGGGCAAAAAATAAACAACTTTTTTTCCATAAAATAAAATGAGAAACCTGATTGGTTGGTGTTGCCAACAAATCCCAATTTTGTGCCCACATTTTGTCCAGAAATCAGCTCCCATATGTGCAACATAAATGACCATTAGACACGACAGGCTGTGTAAACTAAAATCACTTTTGGCCTCACTTGTGTCTGCTGTAAAAGGAACCTTGCTACTAACCAGGTAGTCAGCAGGTATTGATCGTCCGCTCGTCTCCTTCCACTCCACCCGCCATTTTGGTCCCGTCTCTGCAGATGGGCAAGCAGAGCCTGGAATACATGACGGGGCACCGGTACCAGGGGTGTGTGGAGGCAATCAGGAGGCATCGCAGCCACTTGAATGCATCCACCAATCCCGGTGGCTGCACATCCACTGGATTATGTGTGAATCCCCCCCCCCCCCTGCGCTGTTGGGTCCGTATAAAGTACAAAGTACGGACCTGGCAGTCAAATAGTGGTTGTAAACCCTTACATATACCCAGTGAAATTACTAGCCTCAGGTGATACACAGAGAATAAATCAATTCTTCTACATACTTTGTACCGGTTTGTCTGCAGCCCTCTTTCCTCTACATCCGTTCAAAGTGCTGAGTCTATAACAACTTATCTGAGCTTTCAGAAAGCAGGGGACGGGGAGCTGAAGTTACACTCTGCAGAGCTCAGTAAGAGCACACATGAACAGAGCTGTCAATCACAAGCTGTGTGCTGGAGCTCCCTCTGTCACCTTTTTTCGCTTGTGTCAGAAAAACATGTCAGAAGTAATACATGCAGATATTAGAGGAGCGAGACAGTAGACACAAATCACACATAGTGCTCTGGATTGAGACAAATACATACTATAAAGGGATATGCTTTGTTCATATTTCATGTCAGAGGTTTACAAACACGTTAATGCTCTTTCATCTGCCGCAGCTCAACATTTTAGAGGCTCTAAAGATTCCATGGTCCAACCAGATTCTGAACACACTATCTGTGAGTCCCAGGGTAAAGTCTGGATAGCCTATTATAGGCATCAAAAGGGAAGGGAAGTTCTGCAAATCTAGTGATTTATAACAATCTACTTCAAGTAAAGCCGGGCCTATCAAAGGGTAAGTGCTTGACATGACTGCCTACCTGCCTAAAGGGCTCCGGCCAGGGGGAATGGGGAAGAATCTTGTTACAGGGACACCCATATTTTTGTGGCCCATGCCTACGCTAGTCTAATACCCTTGCCAAATGTGTCGCTGTATAATACAGAGCAGGGTCCACCAGGATATGATTTGAGCAAGATGGTTCTACTAATGGGAGCTTCTTTACCTTCTTAGATACATTCGGTAAAAGTGATCTGGATGGACCTAAAGAAAGCCTGTGGGATCCAAATAGGTAAGGTTTGGAGAAAATATGGGAGGTGAGATACAGTGGTGTGAAAAAGTGTTTGCCCCCTTCCTCATTTCCTGTTCCTTTGCATGTTTGTCACACTTAAGTGTTTCGGAACATCAAACCAATTTAAACAATAGTCAAGGACAACACAAGTAAACACAAAATGCAATTTGTAAATGAAGGTGTTTATTATTAAAGGTGAAAAAAAATCCAAACCATCATGGCCCTGTGTGAAAAAGTGATTGCCCCCTAAACCTAATAACTGGTTGGGCCACCCTTAGCAGCAACAACTGCAACCAAGCGTTTGCGATAACGTGCAATGAGGCTTTTACAGCGTCCTGGAGGAATTTTGGCCCACTCATCTTTGCAGAATTGGCCTAATTTAGTTACATTACAGGGTTTTCGAGCATGAACGGCCTTTTTAAGGTCATACCACAACATCTCAATAGGATTCAGGTCAGGACTTTGGCTAGGCCACTCCAAAGTCTTCATTTTGTTTTTCTTCAGCCATTCGGTGGTGGACTTGCTGGTGTATTTAGGATCATTGTCCTGCTGCAGAACCCAAGTTTGTTTCAGCTTGAGTACACGAACAGATGGTCGGACATTCTCCTTCAGGATCTCTTGGTAGACAGCAGAATTCATAGTTCCTTTTATCACGGCAAGTCTTCCAGGTCCTGAAGCAGTAAAACAGCCCCAGACCATCACACTACCACCACCATATTTTACTGTTGGTATAATGTTCTTTTTCTGAAATGCAGTGTTCCTTCTATGCCAGATATACTTGGACACACACCTTCCAAAGAGTTCCACTTTTGTCTCATCGGTCCACAGAATGTTGTCCCAAAAGTCTTGGGGATCATCAAGATGTGTTGTGGAGAAATTGAGACGAGCTTTGATGTTCTTTTTGCTCAGCAGTGGTTTTCTCCTTGGAACTCTGCCATGCAGGCCATTTTTGCCCAGTCTTTTCCTGATGGTGGAGGCATGAACGCTGACCTTAACTGAGGCAAGTGAGGCCTGCAGTTCCTTGGACGTTGTTGTGGGGTCTTTTGTGACCTCTTGGATGAGTCGTCGCTGCGCTCTTGGGGTAATTTTGGGCGGCCGGCCACTCCTGGGAAGGTTCACCACTGTTCCATGTCTTCGCCATTTGTGGATAATGGCTCTCACTGTGGTTCGCTGGATTCCCAAAGCTTTGGAAATGGCTTTATAACCCTTTCCCAGACTGATAGATCTCAATTACTTTCTTTCTCAATTGTTCCTGAATTTCTTTGGGTCTCGGCATGATGTGTAGCTTTTAAGGATCTTCTGGTGGACCTTACTGTGTCAAGCAGCTCCTATTTAAGTGATGCCTTGATTGTGAACAGGTGTGGCAATAATCAGGCCTGGGTGTGGCTAGAGAAATTGAACTCAGGTGTGGACAACCACAGTTATAGTATGTTTTAACAAGGGGGGCAATCACTTTTTCACACAGGGCCATGATGGTTTGGATTTTTTTTCACCTTTAATAATAAACACCTTCATTTACAAATTGCATTTTGTGTTTACTTGTGTTGTCCTTGACTATTGTTTAAATTGGTTTGATGTTCCGAAACACTTAAGTGTGACAAACATGCAAAGGAACAGGAAATGAGGAAAGGGGCAAACACTTTTTCACACCACTGTATGTTCATCTACAAAATGTTACATCTACCAAACCAGAATATGGCTAGTTTTGACCTGCGCTCAAGGTCTCCTCATAGGGAGGATAAGATCAGTAAGAAATGTAGTTTAAAGAGGAAGTTGAGGTTTTCTGGGATTTTCGTTCCCTGGTATTGAATGGCCTGTTTGGCCCAACAGAACGGAAAGTTTGAGTACCGTATATAATGTAGATGAAAGGGTACTGAGAGGGAGACGTTAAAGATGATTTTCACTCAAAATAGGAAGTTCTGATTTAAGTCCTCCTCTGCCACATTTGGCGAGTACCTAGTTTTGACAGCCTAGGCCAGGGGTGTCCAAACTTTTTTCAAAGAGGGCCAGATTTGATGAAGTGAACATGTGTGAGGGCCGACCATTTTGCCCGATATTCTTTGAACCGTTAATATTCGGTCTAAGTGTGTTCGTTCGAGCACTAATACACTGCCAAACAAGAATTATCTTGCCTTTGTGGCTGTGTGTGAGTAAAGAGATGAGCTCGGGTATGTTATTTGGATATATCGTATTCATCGGCGTATAACACACACCTTCACTGGGAAGTTTCAGGAAAAAAAACGTAAATTTTAAATAAAGAACTGTTAAGCAAAATAAGGGTCAGTGCCCATCTGCAGCCTCACAAGTGCCATGAATGCAGCCCCACCATGGCCATGAATGCAGCCCCACCATGGCCATGAATGCAGCCCAACCATTGCCATGAATGCAGCCCCCCCCATTGTCATCAGTGTAGCACCCCCATTGCCATGAATGCAGCCCCACCATTACCATGAATGCAGCCCCCCCATTGCCATCAGTGCAGCACCCCCATTGCCAGGAGTGCAGCACTTACCATTGCCATGAATGCAGCACCAACCACTGCCAGGAATACAGCACCTACCATTGCCAGGAATGCAGCACCCACCATTGCCAGGAATGTAGCACCCACCATTGCCAGGAATGCAGCACCCCCATTGCCATCAGTGGAGCCTGATTGATGCCCATCCATCTGCAGTCTTGGAGGGGATAGGGAGGGGGGCGGGCCAGGCGCCAAAAGATTACAAACAGGAAAAACTCCTGTTTTCTTAGCGGCCTCTTCAATAGAAAGTCCTGCCTCCTATAATGGACAGAACAGTCATCCAATGGCAGAGTAGGAGACGGGACTTTCTATTACAGAGGTTGCCGTGTGAACAGGAAATACTTCTGTGGGTACGGCACTCGTCCCACCTCCTCCATGTCACCTCCAAGGCAGCCAGCATATATATCTTTTGTGGCCCCGGCGTGGGGAGATCGTTAGGGGCCACAAAAGATATATATGTTCAAATGTCCAGGCGGGTCGTTCAAAACTGGCCGGACTAGGCCGGCTGCAGGCCGGACTAGGCCATGGGTGCTCAACTGGTGACCCTCCAGCTGTTGCGGAACTACAAGTCCCATGAGGCATTGCAAGGCTGACAGTTACAAGCATGACTCCCAAAGGCAGAGGCATTTTGGGACTTGTAGTTCCGCAGCAGCTGGAGGGCCACAGGTTGAGCATCCATGGCCTAGGCAATCTGAGTGGAAGTTCTCCTCTCCTCCTTCCTCTCTGCAGTCTTCTGGGACATGTCACAAGTCCCAGAAGACTGCAGGACCATTTATAAAGCGCAGTGGGCAGATAACTGTGAAGCCACCAGCAGCATAGCTGGATGCCCACAGTTAGGATGCTGATGCCAGGAACCCAAAAGCTAGTGAAGAACTAGCCGGGTGAGGACGGCACTGGATCCCTGGACAGGTAGGTGTCCTGTTATTAAAAGTCAGCAAAAAAATGAATTTGTAGCTGCTCACGTTTCTTTATATTTTTCCAGAGTAAAGAACCTCTTTGAGGGCCTCTGATTTTTGCTAATTTACTTTGGACTTAAATTGGACATTACTTAAATTGACTTTACTTAAATTAGACAGGAAACCATAATAATGGAGTTATGCGAAGAGGGATGGAAGGAAAGTGGTTTTATAGGAAAGGAGGTTATCAGCGTATACTGCATGATGATGGTCCCCTGCCACTAAGCCCTTGATATCAAGGTTACATCAGATGTGTTGTAGAAATGGTTCTAGTGTAAGCATGCAAAATTGAGGAGAGAGAGAGAGGGCAACCCTGTCTGGTTCTGTAACTCAAGTTCAGGAGTTTGGAATTGAAGCCATTAATGCGCACAGTAGCAGATAGATAGGAATACAGAGTTCTAATGCAGGACTGAAATTGAGTATTCCAATGCGTTTTGTGATTTTTTTTTTTGTTATAAGTTCCATTACCACCCTATCAAAAGCTGTTTTGATGTTTTGTAGTCTTCTTGTTCGTGTTGTGGGATAACGTTATTATCCCCAGTTTTTCTGTATTGAATAAATCTGGTTTTGTCCAAAGAAACAATGCATTAAAGGAATCTGCCTAGTCTATTAGCTAAGATTTTGGCAAAAAGTTTGAAGGAAGGATATGGCGCAGATGAGTAGATATTTGCCAGGTTTAGGAATACTGAAGGCTCTCAGCAAGTCTGATAGGCCTGGCACTTTTCCACTGGGGTGTCAGCCTTATTTTATTCCAAATTAGTTATCCGTTAGGAAACAGTCACATTCATCTCTTGTGGGAGGGGAAAGTGTCGTTTTCTGTAGATATTCTTTGATAGCAGCATGTTTGACCAATTGTTGGGTATCAGGGGCAGAGGGGTGTAAGTTGTAGAGTGTTTTAAAAAGGAGAAAAAGGTATCTGCAATGTTCTGGGTGGTGTGGAGTTTTGTACCAGAGGGTGAGGATATCACAGACACGAGATGGCTTTAGTTTACCCTGGTTTGTTTTCAACAAGCTGGGCATCTGATAAAGATGCAAATTTCTGCGAGCATCATAATAAGCTTCTCATTACTTTTACATCAATATAACACAATGAAGCTGATTTACGGAAGTTTTGAGAATGTTACACTAGAAAAATGGTAAAGATTCACTTTAATTATCCAATCATATGCAGATGAAGAAAATACAGGAATTTTCTGTTCACACGTTTGGATCATTCAAGTGAATAGTCACTCTTTTTTGAATGAACATTCTCAACTACTTTATCAGCTGCTTGTTTCTCCGCTGTAGAATGCTCCTCACTTGTTATGGTAAAAAAAAAAAAACTGTTGTGCTATTAAAAAAAAACCTTTGGCCAGGGGTTCCGCTTTAATTCATACCCAGCAGTGAATTTACAATTTTAAATATTGTTATGATTTTTTGTTTGTTTCCATTTATATAATGCAAAACGATTGGGCCATGTTTCAGAATACATGCTCACGCTTCTCATTAACACCTTTGCTCCTAAGGGTAAAACAATTCTTAAAGCCGGTGCCTAATTTTGCAACTTTGACATGTGTAAAACTGTACATATCATCACAACTACTTTGTGCATCCAGGTGGATTACACCATGTTTTTTTTTTTTTCAGGACAAATTGGGCTTTCATTTGGTGGTAAATGGTAATGGATATCTTCAGATTTTTTTTTTTTTACCATCAAAGGAAAACTGGTCCAAAATAGTAAACAAAATATATATATTTTTTAAAATTTAGCTGTATATATTTCTTGCTACTACCATAACCTACCACCAAAGAACAACCCAAAATAAATTCTCCCACTCCTGGTGATCGCAGCGATACCACACACACAATATTACCAAAAGTATAGAGACGCCTGACTTTACACGCACATGAACTTTAATGGCATCCCAGTCTTAGTCCGCAGGGCTCAATATTGAGTTTGCCCGCCCTTTGCAGCTGTAACAGCTTCAACTATTCTGGGAAGGCTGTCCACAAGGTTTAGGAGTCTGTCAATGGGAATGTTTGCCCATTCTTCCAGAAGCGCACTTGCAGTGCACTTGTAGTGCAAAGTGGATTTGCCTTTAGTAAATCAACCCCATAGAGCTGCAGCTTGGTCCCGCCCTGCTCTCTCCTCATTGGCTCACTGGCTGTAATAGCAGTAGGAGCAAATGGCTCCAGCTGCTGCCTCAACCAATAAAGAGAGGGAGTCCCGGGACAGCTGTGGCGCTCATACACATCGCTGGATCGAGAGGGGGCTCAGATGAGTATTGTAGGGGGCTGTGAGGGGAAGCAGCACACAGGTTTTTTTACTTTCTATGCATGAAGGTAAAAAACCTTCAGCCTTTATAATCACCTTAATTCCTGCCTAAATAAAGCCTACTGTGTAATGCAATAGCACGCATTCTATGGACAGTTT
This sequence comes from Lithobates sylvaticus, assembly GCA_028564925.1. NCBI lineage: Eukaryota > Metazoa > Chordata > Amphibia > Anura > Ranidae > Lithobates > Lithobates sylvaticus. The sequence goes on along the minus strand of CM053030.1, from coordinate 374,823,182 downwards.
ATCAGAGAAAACTCATTCAGGGGTACCAACACCAAACTGATGGCATGTTATTTGGTTATGAAGGAAACCTGTCATTGAGTTTACCATAGATGACCGTTAATTTTTTTATTCAGCCAGGTACTTCAGTCAGTAGAAGGTCAGCAATGGTAGCCCGTGTTTTAAGGTAAAGTGGTTCTAAACTTTTTTTTAACCTCAATGCATTCCCTGCATTAAAATAGAACTAAAGGCAAAACTTTTTTTTCAGTTTTGGATAGATTGGAGAAGGATTAGAACACCTGTTTTTTTGCTGTATGTGCCCTGTTAAAGGGGAGTCTATAATTTTGCGTTGTCCCCAGAAAAGTAATAGAGGGGAAATCTTCCAATAGGGACACTAGATCTGGTGACCTGGGAGTCCCCAAAGAAATTCCCTTAATTTGCAGATATTTCCTCTTAGTTCCTTGCTATGGAACAGGAAGTAAAGGGAAATCTCCACAATGAGACAGGGGTTAGAAACCTCCCTTGCCCTATCCAAAAGAAAAAAAAGGTTTGCCTCTAGTTCTGCTTTAAGGTAAAAAACATTTACCTACCTTTTCAACCCCCCCCCCCCCCCCCCCATCCCTAAATATTACCTATCTCCTCGAATGGATCCAGTGCTGGGCTGTCCTGGAGGTCTTCTCTCTTCACTTCCTGGTCTCACAGGAGACTCAGGCAGCAGCTGGAGCCATAGGCTTTGTTTTGTGATTGACTGTGTTGGTGTGCGGTCCTGGGAAACAAAAAACTGTCCATGATGGAAAAGAGTTGCTTCTATGATAGTGTGGTCAATTTGAAACAGGAATGCAGGATCACCAAGAGAACAGGATACTTTTTATTTCAACTACATGGTACAACAAACACGTCAGGAATAAGAAATATTGGGGTAACAAAAACTTTCCATTCCTCCAGTTATTTTTTGGAATTTCTATTTTTCTAACCAGTGATATTTAAACTTTTCCTTATTTGTGTTTCATTCAAAAGGGCACGCGATTGAGAAAAAAAAAACGTTATTTGAAATTCTGTAAATAACTTTGCAATCCTTTGTATTATAATTTTTGTGTCATTTAAATAGGACAAATGACAGAATTAAACTTATATTTTTAATCTACAGTAAAAAAATATATAAAAAAAGTAAACCTGATTAAAAGTAGAAAAAGTGCACTTATTATTTTTATTATGATTATTTCTATAGATTGCAAAAAAAAATATTTTAAAAGAAAGTTTTTTGTTTGTCCTAAAAATATATATGTATAACTTTATGTAATGACCAAGTTATTACAAAATAATATGTCCATAGCAAAAATATAAAAATTGCTTTGGTTCATAGGGAGTGTACAGGTATGGGAGATGAATTAGTAATGAAGGGTTAGACCCCAGTGCTCCACACGCAGGCCACACGCCTCCAGACAGCAATCTGTGTGCAGCCCGCTTTGTCTTGGGTTGTGCCAACCGCCTGAAGTGCCCGCAGAGCCTGACATGTTGGGCAACAGGGAGGGAAAGAAAAACAAACCGCAGCGACTGCAGTTTGTTTTCCTTTTCAGGAGACCTGGTGATTCTTCTGCTGTTTCCTTCTTATGTTACAAAGTGGCTCATCACCTGTGTGCAGTAGTGATCAACATCTCTTGAAAGAGACTGTTGGAAAATTTGTGTTTGATCAGCGCATGCAGCTAATTGGCTGCAGTGCTGATCAGTGTATTCTGACATTGGAAACATCCAGCTGTAAGAATACAATAGAGCAATGGGGAGGATTCCTTCAAACACCTCCATGGTGTGGAATCAGCTATAGCCAGCTTACACAATGTCTGGAATGTCTGACAAGCAGTATAATAATATATTACAGACAAGTAAATGGGTAGGAAAGTTCAGATTTCAGATACACTGCATCTGCAGCTAACCAGCACTGCACCCGCAGTGCGGTCAAACCATGTGAAAGGGGTCCAAGTGCAATGCATTGTAGTGCGCTTTCAGAAAGCGCACAGAGGCTGCCAGAGATAATACAACTCTATGGGAAAGTGCAGTTAACCTGCATCAAACCTGTGGGTACACTGCGGTCAAACCTCACTAGCTCAGTGTGAAAGGGGCCTAAGTGTAGTGCATTGTAGTGGCTTTCAATTTGAATCACACCACAATGTGCATAAAAAACACACTTGCAATTTGTGCACCACGATGCACAGATGAAAACAATCTTTGTGGTGTTGTGTGCTGCCTTGAAAAAAAATGACACAGGTCTATTCTTGTAGTGTATCTATCGGTAAAGCAGAACTAAAGGCAAAAATGTTGTTTTCTTCTTGGATAGCGTAAAGAAGGGTTGTACACCCTATGTTTTTTTTTTTTTTTCATCTGTGTCTCATTGGGGAGATTTCCCTTGACTTCCTGTCCCATAGCCAAAGCAGGAAGTAAGAAAATATCCCTCTAAAGTGAGGGACTTCCTGGCTCCCATCAGAACTATTGTCCTTATTGGAACATTTCTCCTCTATTACTGTTCTGGGGACAACCCAAAATCTGGGATTTTCTTTACCTTTCCATGATAACCACTGGGTTAGACCATCTGTAAATTTTATGTGCTGTTTATGCCCCTGCTGAGAAGGTTCAACCCTATATTTACATAGTTACATTGTTAGTCTGGTTGAAAAAAAAGTCCATTTAACTCAACCTATATGAACTGGTGATCATTGTCACTGAGACAGAAAATGCGGAGAAAAGTGTAATGCCGCGGACACATGGTCGGAATTTCCGATGGAAACAGTCCGATGGGAGCTTTTCAACGGATTTTCCGACCGTGTGTATGCCCATCGGTCTTTTTCTGTCGGAATTTCCGACGGACTTTGGATTGAGAACCTGTTCTCAATTTTTCCGACGGAAAACCTTTCTATCGGATTTTCCGATCGTGTGTATGCAATTCCGACACGCAAAATTCCGACGCATGCTCGGAAACAATTCAACGCATGCTCGGAAGCATTAAACTTCAGTACTATAGTGCTGTCGAACGTGTTTTATGCCGCTGTGTTACAGACCGTGTGACCACAGAAATTGGTGTGACCGTGTGTAGGCAAGACAGTTTGAGGAAAATTCCGTCGGAATTCCGACGGGAAAACCATCAGAGCTTTTTCTGACGAGAATTCCAACCGTGTGTACGCGGCATTATAGTTTTCACCAGAGCATGGGGTGAGGGGAAATATTTCAATGGGAAAACCAGTTCCTGCACAAATTCTCTAAAGCCCCATACACACGGTCGGATTTTCCGATGGATTCTGTCCTATCGGACAATGTTGTCGGAAATTCCGACCGTGTGTAGGCACCATCGGACATTTTCCATCGGATTGTCTGACGGACAAAGTTGTATCTCCTGCTCTAAAAATTTTCCGACAACAAAGTCCGATCACACCAATTCCGATCGTGTGTAGCGAATTCCGATGGACAAAGTGCCACGCATGCTCAGATCACATTACAAGACCAAAGCTATTGGCTACTAGCCTCTACGTACTCCCGTCGTAGGCAACAAACGTCACCACGTTCAGAATGATCGGATTTTCCGACAACTTTGTCCGACCGTGTGTATGCAACACCAGTGTCGGACTAAATCCGTCGGACCAAATCCGATGGATTTGGTGGTCGGATTTTCCGACCGTGTGTATGGGGCTTTAGACTGATATTCCATTCAATTTGGAGAGATTTCTCCTCATTTTCTGTTGTATCTTTAGGACAGGAAGTGAAAGAAAATCTTCACAGCCAGACATAAACACCAAAAAAATACTTGCCTAATCTATAAGCTAAAAGAAAAAGTTTTAGATTTACATACGCTTTCGGTTCCAATTTCCAGTACAATTATGTAGTGTAACTTGCTTGTGACTTCGATCCAACTTTGATCAAATTTCAATGCGACTTTACTCACAGAAGTCACATCAGCATTAGATAAGAAGCAATTCCTATAAAAGTTTGATATCAGTGTTGGTGTTGTTTTTTTTAACCCTTACCTCTCCTCCCAGGTCATCCTTGCTGTCTAAATACTCTCCTCCCAAGCACATTCTATTAACATGTTTTTTTTCCACGTGTAAATACACGTCACACAGGGCAGCTTATTCACTTGAATAGGCTGCCATATGCACAACAAATACTCCAAAGTAGATCAAGAAGTTTTTTGGTTGTGGAGAGTCGCACATTTTTTTCAGTGCGTGTTATGTGACAAAATGTGTCTGCTAATGTTGATTGGGGTGTCATTAACAATTAGGCTGCATTTATATCTGCGTGAACGCACGGCAACCCACACAGAAAACACAAGCTTGACAATGTGTTGTGTGTTTGCAGCATGCTTTGCAAACACATTGCAATGTGCGCATTGTCTGTGCGGGTTGCCGCACATTTGGAAACGCACTGATGTAATTGCTGCCTAATTGTTAATGACACTGCAATCACAATAAGCATGCCATTAGGATGACCCAACCATGATACGTGTTTGCAGCGCGATTCCAAAAAAAAAAACATTTTCTGTGCGGGCTGCCGTGCGTTTAGAAACACACAAATGTGAATTAAGTAATTGTTAATGACACCCCAATCACGGTTAGCAGATGTGTGTTTAGCCATGTGACAAAATGCGCTACAAAAGTTCCATAATGCTTCATGATCGACAAGGTTCTTGAGCTACTTTGGGGTGTTTATTGCATGTAGAGAAGACCATTCACGTTTATGCTTGAAAAACATGAGCAGGAATGTGCATTTCCGCTACACTCAGGTGTGAATGGAATGTGCTTGGGAGGAGAGTTTTTAGACAGCAAGGATGACCTGAGAATAGGGATGCACCCATTGTTTCCTTGCTGCACGATACCTGCAGTCCACGACTGTCTCCTGTACCATGTCTTCAGTCTCTGACTGTCTCCTGTACCATGCCTGCAGTCTTTGGCTGTCTCCTATACCATGCATTTAGTCCCTGACTGTCTCCTGTACCATGCCTGCAGTTTCTGACTGTCTCCTGTACCATGCCTGCAGTCTCTGACTGTCTCATGTACCATGCCTTCAGTCCCTGACTGTCTCCTGTACCATGCCTGCAGTCACTTCTGCCTATTGTCTCCTCCTTCCCTCTACCAGCTGCCCCCATGTCTCTCAATAACCCTCTATCCCCATCCCCCCCCCCCCCAGCGATCACAGCCTTCTCCATCTAAACTCTCCCACCCCGCAATCCCTATTTCACCCCACCCTCAACTACCTTGCCCTCCCTTACCCCTCCCCTCCCACCCTGCCATCAGCCGGCTCCCAAACAGCAACCCCTTGCCACCTCCCAAACCACCCCTCTTCGTAGGCGATAGGTATCAGTAATTGGTATCGGCGAGTACATGATGTCAAGTATCGGTACTCGGTGTCAAAAAAGTGGCATCGATGCATCCCTACCTGAGAGGAGAGGTAAGGGTTAAAAAAACATAACCAAAAAAACACAGATTTCAAAGTCTGTATAGGAATCGCTTCTTATCTAATGCTGATGTGATTTCTGTGAGTTAACAAAGAAGTCTATTAGGCTGAAATTGCACTGGAGTCGCACCAAAGTAGTGCAAGAACCTTTTACAAAATTACTGTTGCATTGATTAGTATGGGCACCATGTGATTTTGTGTGACTCAAGTGGCACTAGTGTAAACCAGGGATAAACTATGTTGCTGTATTAAAGCTTTTGATCTATAACTTAAGAGGTATGTCTTCAAATAAAAAACAGCATAAATAAACAAAAGTAATGCTTAAACGTATAAAGAAGCATTTATTTCACTTGATTTTTGGCTTCAGGAGGTTGTAAAATATGTACAAAAAGTACAGTGGTTTCATTTTACTATACATAACCAATGTAACAATTTAGCAGCTTGTACTCACAATATCATACTTAATGCGAAATCCAATAGAAAACAATCTTCTCCTAACAGATACAGAAACCACAGGCAACTTTATTATTCAGTTGGAGTGTGACAACCAAGACTGCAGTGATGAACACATCATGTGCATCATTCTACATTTGAAAGTATTTTCTAGACTGGAAATTCGTACACTCATACTGTCTCCTGCCATTTGTCAGACACTTCTGCTAATAAAGTAGGCCTGAGTTACAAATAGTACATTCAGAGATTCTAGAACAGTCATAGAGACCAGAAAAAAATGTGCATACATGGAAAAAGCGCCAGACCAAAAGTGACATGGCAGACCTCTTCTCTATGACTCCAATAGAAAAAAAAGGCATCCAAGAGGTGCTGGGACTTTGATTTAAGTTTTTATAAAGTAGTGAGAGGGCAAACAAATTTGAAGAGCCCACTGACTCAGATTAGGCTGCTCATGACAGACAAGTCTACCCTCCAGTGGGTACCCCAGCAGGTTGCCAGGAAAAAACCAAAAGGTCCATACATGGAAGGAGTGCCAGACCAAAAGATAATTGTCCAATTAAATTTTTTGGTATTGTGCTAAAAGACATCTAATGCATTTTGGGGGTCAAATGACCTCCCCCTGATGAAGTGGGAAGTCATCTGACTTCAAAATGTGTTTGTGCATCTTTACTACTTTAGAAAAACAAATATCCCAGCACCTCTTGGATGCCTTTTTTCCCCACTGGAGTCAGAGAAGAGGTCTGCCATGTTTCAGCTGCTAAAACAGGTCATGGCTAGGCATTTGCATACAGCTGTATTGCTTATTTCAATCCGTCTGGTACATGAAGTATTCATTTTGTCCTGGCTGTATCATAGGAATATTATTTGTGGCTGTGGCATTGACTTTTACCTCTTCACTGAATATACAGCTGAGATGGATGGATGTCCATTATTATAGTGATTTTTTTTTTTAATTACATTTACTCTTGCAGAAGGAAGTTAATAAGAGCTGTCCTTGGGGATAGGATGGTCCTCTTAATTGTGCGTCCCTGTAGATGTGTCACGCCTAGATGACTCTGCATCACCAGGTCTTGGATCTTCTCACAGTCTCGGGAAACATCAAAGGGTACATTGACTGAGCCACAGGCTTTGTTATTAATCTATAAAATAAACCATAGAAAAAGCTTAAAGTTGTAAAATGTGTGTACATTCCTTCTGCACATATTTTGTGTTATTATTGTGCAATTTTTGATGTAACTTCAGCATTTTTAAATGCTAGCACTTCCATTTTATTGTATTATTTGTTAAAATTAACAAATTATCCACTGGGAGTGCTTTGTATTTGATGCCTCCCTCTCCTTTAACCTCACAAAATAACCAGTTATGGACTCTGATCGTACCAGGTACACCCTAAGGTCTGTTTCACACAGGCTTCAGCTTGTATAAGATCAGTGTGAACAGCAAGCTTTTACAAAGCGTTTGCAGAGCTTTCAGCAAACTTTGCTTTAAGCTTTTGTGGCTCGTTGACACTTGTTATTGGGAGGTGAATACTGCATTATCTATGTCTATTATAGGAATAGGTGTATATACCTTAGACTGTGGATATGTGCATGTCTGTTCATTTTTTATTTTATTTTCCTTTATTTGTTAATAAAATTTGTTTCAATATTTCAATCTGTGTATCAGAGTATTTAACTCAATTAGCACCTTCATGAGGTACCCATAAAATCCCATATCTCCATCTTTTTTAACATTTATTATCAAAGGGATGTTGGTACAATAATTTAAATACCTGGCGACTGGCGGGCACCAGCAGACTTCCAGTGCCCGGCACCCGCAGATTGGCTTCTGTTGTGAGCAATCACACCAGAAGCGACACGCCCCTAGGCGAAAGTGCAGAATCACATATATATACAGTTGTGCTCATAAGTTTACATACCCTGGCAGAATTTATGATTTCTTGGCCATTTTTAAGAGAATATGAATGATAACAAAAAAACTTTTCTTTCACTCATGGTTAGTGTTTAGCTGAAGCCATTTATTATCAATCAATTGTGTTTTACTCTTTTTAAAGCATAATGACAACAGAAACTACCCAAGTGACCCTGATCAAAAGTTTACATACCCTGGTGATTTTGGCCTGATAACATGCACACGAGTTGATACAAAGTGGTACGAATGGCTATTGAAGGTAACCATCTTCACCTGTGATCTGTTTGCTTGTAATTAGTGTGTGTGTATAAAAGATCAATGAGTTTCTTGACTCCTGACAGACCCTTGCATCTTTCATCCAGTGCTGCACTGACATTTATAGATTCTGAGTCATGGGGAAAGCAAAAAAATTGTCAAAGGATCTTCGGGAAAAGGTATTTTAACTGTATAAACCAGGAAGGGTATAAAAAGATATCCAAGGAATTGAGAATGCCAATCAGCAGTGTTCAAACTCTAATCAAGAAGTGTAAAATGAGGGGTTCTGTTGAAACCAAACCACGGTCAGGTAGACCAACTAAAATTTCAGCCACAACTGCCAGGAAAATTGTTCAGGATGCAAAGAAAACCCCACAAATAGCTTCAGGTGAAATACAGGACTCTCTGAAAACATGTGGTGTGGCTGTTTCAAGATGCACAATAAGGAGGCAGGAAGAAAGATGGGCTGCATGGTCGAGTCACCAGAAGAAAGCCATTACTATGCAAATGCCAAAGTATCCCGCTTACAATATGCCAAACAGCATAGAGACAAGCCTTAAACCTTCTGGCACAAATTCATTTGGAATGATGAGACCAAAATTTAGCTTTTTGGCCACAACCATAAATGTAACTTTTGGAGAGGAGTCAACAAGGCCTATGATGAAATGTACACCATTCCTACTGTGAAACACGGAGGTGGATTGCTGATGTTTTGGGGATGTGTGAGCTATAAAGGCACAGCAAATTTGGTCAAAATTGATGGCAAGATGAATGCAGTATGTTATCAAAAAATACTGGAGGAACATTAGCATTCATCAGCCAGGACATTCCTTGGACATTCCAACATGACAATGATCCAAAACACAAGAACAAGTCGACCCGTCATTGGCTACAGCAGAATAAAGTGAAGGTTCTGGAGTGGCCATCTCAGTTCTTCTGACCTCAATATCACTGAGCCACTCTGGGGAGATCTCAAAACGTGCAGTTCATGCAAGACAGCACAAGAATTTACAGAAACTGGAGGCTTTTTGCCAAGAGGAATGGGCCGCTATACCATCTGAGAAGATAAAGAGCCTCATCCACAAATACTTCAAGCTGTCATTGATGTTAAAGGGGGCAATTCACGGTATTAAGAACTGGGGTATGTAAACTTTTGATCAGGGTCATTTGGGTAGTTTCTGTTGAGATTCCCGATCCCGGCCCCTTACCACGTGATCAGCTGTCAGCCAATGACAGCTGATCACGTGATGTAAACAGAAGATCGGTAATCATTTTTTTTCTCCTCACGCTGACAGCGGGAGGAGAAAAAAAAGCCGATCTCCGGCTTCTGTGTAAGGGACATCGGTTCCCGAAGAGGTAGAGGCACAGCCGCCTCATCTGTGTCAACCAGAACCGCCTGCCAGTGCCACACAGTGCATATCAGTGCCCACCAGAGTACATCATTGCCACCTATCAATGCCCAGGAGGGCCACCTATCAATGCCCACCAGTGGTGTCAATTAATGCCTCATCAGTGCCACCTAGCAGTGCTGCCTATCAGTGTCACCTACCAGTGCCCATCACTGTCAATCACTGCCATCCATCAGTGCCCATCACTGCCACCCAATAGCGCCCATCACTGCCACCTCTCAGTGCCCACCAGTGCCACCTCTCAGTGCCCACCAGTGCCGCCTTATCAGTGCCCATTAGTGCAGCCTATCTGTGCCCATCAGTGCAGCCTCATCAGCGTACATCAATGAAGGAGAAAAATTAACTGCAAAATTTTATAACAAGGTATAAAACAGTTTTGTATTTTTTTTTTATTTTTAATTTTCAATTTTTTTACATTTTTTTTAACAAAAAATAGAAAACCCAGAGGTGGTCAAATACCACCAAAAGAAAGCTCTATTTGTGGGGAAAAAAATTATCAATCAACTGTGTTTACACTTTTTAACCACTTGCTTACTGGGCCTTTTTCAGCTTTCAGCGCTGTCACACTTTGAATGACAATTGCGCGGACATGCTACACTGTACCCAAATGAAATTTTTATCATTTGGGTACAGTGTAGCATGTCCGTGCAATTGTCATTCAAAGTGTGACCGCGCTGAAAGATGAAAAGTGCCCAGTAAGCAAGTGGTTAAAAAGTGTAAACACAGTTGATTGATAATAAATGGCTACAGCCAAACAATAACCATGAGTGAAAGAAAAGTTTTAGCTTTATCATTCATATTCTCTGAAAAATGGCCAATAAATCAAAAATTCTGCCAGGGTATGTAAACTTATGAGCACAACTGTACATGATTCTGTTCAGGAGGGCTGCCCTGTAGCAGTTAAATAAATACATTTTTTACACAGGGTAGACAGGTTAGGAAGGAGGAACATTTTTAAGAATAGTTATAGTAAGGCTTTTCTTCCACTTTAACTCTTTCTGTCCTGCTGAAGGTTTTTACCAGACATGAAGTGAGGGAAACTCACTAACAGCAACACTGACTAGTGTTACCTAATTCATTTTTGCCTGTGTCCCTCTATCTGGAGCACTGAATAGCAGTAAAAATCTGACCGGACTTCTAATCCGTATTCACTAACTTCAAAACTAGAAAAAAGTTTTTGGCTTGGAATACACTTTAAAATCAAACTCTTTATTTTGAAGTACCCATTGCTTTCAGCATGCTTGCAGGGGGTGGGACAAGTATGCTGTGTGAATAGAACTCCAGCTGGAGTTTATCGCTCTGTAGCACCCCCTGCCAGTGAGTAAAACATGTAGAACAATGTAAACTGACAACCGGAAATTAAACTGCATGTTTCTTTAGACCACAGGATAAAAGGAAAATGTTGTTTTAGTAAGAATTAATATGTAGGGATAACCCTTAAGCTGGGCATAGATGGTTCGAATCTTGGCCGGTTCAGTAGGAACTGGCTGAGATTCGAGCCATGTATTGGCAGGCTCAAAAAGTTGATCGATCAACTTGGGTACAATCAGCCTGCCAGATTTCAAGAGAACACAATGGCTCCACGGTAGTGATTCCCCTGTCAACGCTGATCGCGCTTGCAGTAAAGAAATTTGCTCCATCTATGGCTGGCCCTAATTATATGTTTATATTAGTAATATGTCAGTGCATGATGTGATAAATCTTACCAGTACAGACACTTCCACAGTGTCAGGCTGACGTAAATATTCTGGGTCTATGATTGGCCAGGCCTGATGAAGGACATCCTTATTCCAGTTATACTGTGTGCACAGCTTATGCTCCACCTGTCCCACACCTGAAAAATGTTACATATTCTTATTTTTAAAGACACATACAGGAGTTTCAAGTTAAAGTCTCTTCACACGTATAGGTAAAGCTTGAGATATAGACTTAAAATATGCTACAGCCATATTAGCAACACTGCATGGTGTATGCACGGTCCATCTTAGTAGTCAGTTGCGTTTTTACAAAGCCAGTATGTTTCACTGGCACTCTTTAAGGTATAAATGAGACTGTTAGTTACCTCTCCACAACTCTGATGCCAAATGTGGTACCATGGGTGACATCATGATGATGAGACTTGCTAAGGCATCTTCAAACTCTCTGCTGTGTTGAACAACTCGCTGAGTTGAATGCTTAAAGAGACAAAAAAAAATATGGTCTGTTAAATAAATTGTGGTCACTTTCCAGTCTGCTAATAATGCATACGGAGATGTACTTGACTAGCTAACTTTATTAGTGATAAAAAAAAATATATGTTATTACAGCAGGTGTGGATGTTCTGTTCCGGCACAAGCATGCAGCATACCATACCTGCTCTTCAACTAAAGTCCCAACTGTTTGCCATTCAAGGAACATCTACTTGTACGAGGGATATTTACTGCTGACCAAAATTCAACCCACAGTGGATGGAACACATGTCCTTTAAAGTGCATTAAAGCATTTAATGCATAAAGCTCATACAAATATATTACTCAAGGGTATGTCTTTAAAAAAAAGAATGAACAGAAGATTTTCTAATCGATTATATCGACCCCTAAAAATAACACAAACCCTTTTAAACAGGGTGACTGTATGTGAAGCCTGGTTTGGTTACCAAACTCCTAATTTACATCTTTTGTCTCTGCAATATATCCAAATGAGCACAAATTTCACACTCTAGGGAGGTTCATTCTAGTAGTAATATGAATCATCTGCTTATACGTTAAAGGCAACAACAAAGCTTTATTTGCATGTCACGGTGAATAATGCAGTGCAAATATATGTGTATCTAGTGTTCTTGTAACACACTCAGAAGTAGGTTTCCTTTACCCATGAGTAGTTTTCTGCTGCACGTAGAAGAATGCTGAAGGAGATAGCAAAACACAGGATTTTTGTACTTAGGAAGAAATTGGTTTCTTGAAGTTTATTAAAGGATACAGGGTCAGTAGTAATTCAGGACAAATGAGTTACACTGCCACCTAAATGAGGAATTGGCCACTCCCCACGTTGCTGATGCCACGTCTACCTAAAAGATCTTCCATAGGTTTCTTATACTACAGCAAGATCGATTAAGCTTCGTCTGGCCTTGATGGAAGTGGGTGGGCCCCTTTGGCTTTCGCGGTTGATATCCTTTTTTATGTCACCATTGTTGGGCAGTGTTCTTTTCAGCTACAGACACCTCTGAAGAAGAGTCCCCATAACGTGTCAGTTGTCTTCATCTATAGCACCTTGGGACTGTTCCCCTATAATCGCTATTCTTTTATTTAATTTGTAATAATATATATATATATATATATATATATATATTAGTGCTGTGAAAAAGTATTTGCCCCTTCCTGATTTTTTTATTTTTTTTTTGCATATTTGTCACACTTAAATGACTCCGATCATCAAACAAATGTTAATATTACACAAAGATAACTCAAGTAAATACAAAAAGCTGTTTTTAAAGGATGATTTCATTTATTAAGGGAAAAAAGCTGTCCAAATATGCCTGGCCCTATGTGAAAAAGTAATTGCCCCCTAAACCTAACAACTGGTTGGCGGCAACGACTGCAATTAAGCATTTGCGAAAACTGGTAATGAGTCTTTCACATCGCTGTGGAGAAATTTATCTGACTCTTCTCTGCAGAATTGTTTTCATTCACCCACATTGTAGGGTTTTCCAGCATGAACGATCTGTTTAACCACTAACCGACCAGCGCACGATGATGTACGTTGGCACAATGGCACAGCTGGGCAAATGGGCGTACAGGTACATCCCCTTTAAATTGCGGCATTGTGGGAGCGCGCCCGCCGCATGCTCTGTGACCGCGGACTCGACGAGATCTTGTCACAGAGCAGAAGAACGGGGAAAGGCCTTTGTAAACAAGGCCTTTCCCGTTCTACCTAGTGACATGACAGATCTACTGCTCTCTGTCATCGGGAGCAGTGATCGCTGTCATGTCAGTGGAAGCCCATCCCCCCCACAGTTAGAACACCTCCCTAGGACACACTTAACCCCTTGATAGCCCCCTAGTGTTTAACCCCTTCCCTGCCATTGTCATTTACACAGTAATCAGTGCATTTTTATCGCACTGATCGCTGTATAACTGACAATGGTCCCAAAATGGTGTCAAAAGTGTCCAATGTCTCCGCATAATGTCACAGTCACTATAAAAATTGCAACTCGCTGACATAATAAAAAAAAAATAATAAAAATGCTATAAATCTATCCCCTATTTTGTAGACGCTATAACTTTTGCGCAAACCAATCAATATACGCTTATTGTGATTTTTTTTACCAAAAATATGTAGAAGAATTCATATTGGCCTAAACTGAGAAAAAAATATATTTTTTATATATTTTTTGGGGATATTTATTATAGCAAAAAGTAAAAAATATTGCTTTTTTTTTCCAAATTGACGCTATTTTTTTTGTTTACAGCGCAAAAAATTAAAACCGCAGAGATGATCAAATACCTCCAAAAGAAAGCTCTATTTGTGGGGGGAAAAAAGGGACGTAAATTTTGTTTGAGTACAATGTCGCACAAACACGCAATTGTCAGTTAAAGCGACGGAGTGCCGTATCGCAAAAAGTGCTCTGGTCAGGAAGGGGGTAAACCCTTCTGGGACTGAAGTGGTTAACCACTTCAGTCCCAGAGAATTTGGCTGCTCACAGACCAGGCCATTTTTTGCGATACAGCACTGCGTCTCTTTAACTGACAATTGCACGGCCGTGCAACATTGTACTCAAACAAAATTTACGTCATTCCCCCCCCCCCCACAAATAGAGCTTTCTTTTGGAGGTATTTGATCATCTCTGCGGTTTTTATTTTTTGCGCTATAAACAAAAAAAGAAAAAAATATTTTTTTTTTTAAAAATGCAATATTTTTGTACTTTTTGCTATAATAAATATTCCAATTTTTTTTTAAAAAAAAGCCAATTTTTTCCCTCAGTTTAGGTCGATATGTATTCTTCTACATATTTTTGGTAATAAAAATCGCAATAAGCGTATATTGATTGGTTTGCGCAAAAGTTATAGCGTCTACAAAATAGGGGAAAGATTTATGCCATTTTTATTTATTTTACTAGTAATGGCGGCGATCAGCGATTTTTATCAGGACTGCGACATTATGGTGGACAGATCGGACACTTTTGACTCATTTTGGGACCATTGGCATTTAACGTGCATCAGCTCCGGCGTCGTACCGCAGGCGTGCCCCCTAGTGGTCAAAAAGCGAACCGATGTAAAGCTACGTACATTCGCCCAGGGGAGCCAACCTGCCGCAAGTACAACTGCGATGGCTGGTTGGGAAGGGGTTAAGGTCATGCCACAGCATCTCAATCGGATTTAAGTCCAGACTTTGACTAGGCCACTCCAAAACCTTCATTTTGTGGACTTGCTGTTTTTTTTATTTTCGAATCATTGTCCTGCTCCATAACCCAAGTGTGCTTGAGTTTGAGGTCACAAACTGATGGTCAGACATTCTCCTTCAGGAATTTCTGGTAGAGCGCAGAATTCATGGTTCCCTCAATGACGGCAAGTGGTCCAGGTCCTAAAGCTGCAAAGCAGACCCAGACCATCACACTACCACCACTATGTGTGACTGTTGGTATGATGTTCTTTTTATAAAATGTTGTGTTAGTTTTACATCAGATGTAACGGGACGCACACCTTCCAAAAAAGTTCAACTTTTGTCTCATCAGTCCACAGAATATTTGCTCAAAAGTCTTGGGGATAATCAAGATTTTTTGGGCAATTGTGAGAGGGAGTCTGTGTGTTCTTTTTGGTTAGCATTGTCTCCCATGGACGCCATTTTTGCCCAGTCTTTCTTATTGTTAAATCATGAACACTGACTTTACCTGAGGCAAGTTAGACCTGCAGTTCTTTAGAGGTTCTGGGTTCTTTTATGACTTCCTGGATGAGTTGTTGTTGTGCTCTTGGAGTAATTTTGGTTGACTGGCCACTCCTGGGAAGGTTCACCACTGTTCAAAGTTTTCTCCATTTATGGATAATGGCTCTCACTGTGGTTGGCTGGAGTCCCAAAGCCTTAGAAATGGCTTTGTATCCCTTTCCAGACTGATACATGTCAACTACTTTGTTTCTCAACTGTTCTTGAATTTCTTTAGATTGCGGCATGATGTGTTGCTTTTTTAGATCTTTTAGCGTGCTTCACTTTGTCAGACAGCTTCTATTTAAGTGATTTCTTGATTCTACAGGTCTGGCAGTAATTAGGCCTGGGTGTGGCAAGTGAAATTTTACTCAGCTTTCCCAAAAATTTGATTAATAACAGTTCATTCATGATTTAGCAAGGGGAGGGGCAATTCATTTTTCACATAGGGCCAGGCAGGTTTGGACAGCGTTTTTCCCTTTATAAATGAAATTATCATTTAAAAACTGCATTTAGTATTTACTCGGGTTATCTATGTGTAATATTAAAATTAGTTTGACGATCTTAATAATTTAAGTGTGACAAATATGCAAAGAGATTGAAAAATCTGGGAATGTGTCCTGGATGGCAAGTACACTCCCCCAATATTTGAGTTGTGGTCCCTTTAAGGGGGACAGTTGCAGAGTCTTCAAACCCTGATCACTAGGACTTTGGTACTGAAGGGGTTAAGTCCCAGGGGAGGGAGGCTTGAAAGGCAGCAGAGGTAAATATGTACCTGTGTCAAGAAAGAAAGAAAGAGAGAGAGATAGATTGTGCAGCCTGTATGAGCTCTTGGACCTACGGAGACACAGGCTGCTGACCCCCTCTGAATGACCTACCTGGAGCCTTGCTCTGGAGAAGCCTAATCCCTGTATGGGGCCAAAGAGAAACTAGCGATAAGGCTTCTTAAATTACCAATACCAGAATTTTGGACTGTTATTTACTATGGCTGAAGTAAGCTGTCGTTTTTGATTGAAATAAATGATTTGTTTGCTTTCAATAAACTGGCTGGCGGTTATTACAGAGCTACCCCAGGTTACAATATATATATATATAATCTCACAAAAGTGAGTACACCCCTCACATTTTTGTAAATATTTTATTATATCTTTTCATGTGACAACACTGAAGAAATTACACTTTGCTACAATGTAAAAGTAGTCAGTGTACAGCTTGTATAACAGTGTACATTTGCTGTCCCCTCAAAATAAATCAACACACAGCCATTAATGTCTAAACCAGTGGCAACAAAAGTGAGTACACCCCTAAGTGAATATGTCCAAATTGGGCCCAACGTTTCTATTTTGAGTGGCCACCATTATTTTCCAGCACTGCCTTAACCCTCTTCGGCATGAAGTTCACCAGAGCTTCACAGGTTGCCACTGCTCTTCCACTCCTCCACTACAACATCACTGAGCTGCTGGATGTTAGAGACCATGCGCTCCTCCACGTTCCATTTTGAGGATGCCCCACAGATGCTCAATAGGGTTGAGGTCTGGAGACATGCTTGGCCAGTCCATCACCTTTACCCTCAGCTTCTTTAGCAAGGCAGTGGTCATCTTGGAGTTGTGTTTCGGGTTGTTATCATGTTGGAATACTGCCCTGCAGCCCAGTCTCCGAAAGGGAGGGGATCATGCTCTGCTTCAGTATGTCACAGTACATATTGGCATTCATGGTTCCCCCAATGAACTGTAGCTCCCCAGTGCCGGCTGCACTCATGCAGCCCCAGATCATGACACTCCCACTATCATGCTTGACTGTAGGCAAGACACACTTGTCTTTGTACTCCTCACCTGATTGCCGCCACACACGCTTGACACCATCTGAACCAAATACGTTTATTTTGGTCTCATCAGACCACATGACACGGTTCCAGTAATCCATGTAATTTGTCTGCTTGTCTTCAGCAAACTGTTTGCAGGCTTTCTTGTGCATCAACTTTAGAAGAGGCTTCCTTCTGAGACGACAGCCATGCAGACCAATTTGATGCAGTGTGCAGCGTATGGTCTGAGCACTGATAGGCTGACCCCTTCAACCTCTGCAGCAATGCTGGCAGCACTCATACATCTATTTCCCAAAGACAACCTCTGGATATGACGCTGAGCATGTGCACTCAACTTCTTTGGTCGACCATGGCGAGGCCTATTCTGAGTGGAACCTGTCCTGTTAAACCGCTGTATGGTCTTGGCCACCATGCTGCAGCTCAGTTTCAGGGTCTTAGCAATCTCCTTATAGCCTAGGCCATCTTTATGTAGAGCAATAATTATTTTTTTCAGAGCTTCAGAAAGTTCTTTGCATTGAGGTGCCATGTTGAACTTCCAGTGACCAGCATGAGTGAGAGCGAGAAGACCAAATTTAACACACCTGCTCCCCATTCACACCTGAGACCTTGTAACGCTTACGAGTCACATGACACCGGGGAGGGAAAATGGCTAATTGGGCCCAATTTAGACAGTTTCACTTAGGGGTGTACTCACTTTTGTTGCCAGAGGTCTAGACATTAATGTCTGTGTGTTGAGTTATTTTGAGGGGACAGCACATTTACACTGTTATACAAGCTGTACACTCACTACTTCAACTTGTAGCAAAATGTAATTTCTTCAGTGTTGTCACATGAAAAGATATAATTAAATATTTACAAAAATGTGAGAGGTGTACTCACTTTTGTGAGATACTGTATACATATCAATCACTGTGAACAATATGTGTTCTAGGATGCTTTTTAACTTTTTGTACCAATAAATGACCAAAACATTTTATTGTTAACACTCTTTAGTTTGTGAATTTATAGTCCCATTCCCAAGAGAGGTATCTAGGTTTATAGTTTATTAAGGATACAGGGTCAGTAGTAATTCAAAACAAATGAGTTACACTGCCACCTAAATGAGGAATTGGCCACTGCCAACATGCTTCTGTTTTACAGTAAAAGCAATACGAGAAATAGATCACAAACACAGAGAGGTGGGACCTGTGTCCCTCAACACACTCCAAGAAAGGGATTTTAAAGTATAAAAATCCTTTTTTGTTCATTAAAGAGGTGGTCCACCTAAAAAAATATATTAAAAGCCAGCAGCTACAAATACTGCAGCTGCTGACTTTTAATAAATGGACACTTACCTGTCCCAGGGTCCAGCGATGTCAGCAGCCAAAGCCGATTAATCACCATTCTCGGTGAGGGAATCAGGAAGTGAAGCGTTGAGGCTTCACTTCCCGGTTCCCTACTGCGCATGCGCATTTAGCGCTGTGCGTCCTAACTGGTCCCCGCTATCTCCTGGGACCCGTGTGTGTCCCGGCAGACAGCGCGGGGGGACGGGAAGAGGCGTAGACTCCCGTGGGAGTCTATGCCCGGAAGTGGGTGCAAATACCTGTCTTAAGGGGGATTTCAGCTTTATGTCTTCCTCCTCTACCACATTTGGCATATTATAATTTTGGATGGCGTGACTCTTGCATACACGGCTGTGAAGTCACAGCTGGCTCCCCACAGTATACATGCCAGCGCCTGGGACCTGAAGGCTGGCCCAGGTGAGGATAGAACTGGATCCCTAGACAGGTAAATGTCCTTGTATTAAGTCAGCAGCTACAGTATTTGTAGCTGCTGACTTATGTTTTTTTTCTAGGATGTCTTTGACATGGGACACAAAATCCAGAATGTGCCACAAGCAGAGCCTAGTGCCCTATGGTCACCTTACAGACAGGCTCTGAATCTATGGTATCTATGCCATCTATGACCTCCAAGGCTATGCTGATAACAAGCTGATCCTGATTGCTGCATTAAAAGCCCATGCTTAATAGCAAACAGATGCATTTTTGATTGATGCTATATTTTACCTTAGAAAAAAATTAAATTCTAGAAAATTGGGTATTACACAATTGTTTTTGAATTACTACTGATTGAGTGTCCCTTAATGAATGAGAAATAAAAAGTGTTTTATACATTCCTCTGCTTCAGTGTATGTGTGCTTACATTACACTGACACTAAACTATGGTTAAAAAATATACTGTATATACTCGAGTATAAGCCGAGTTTTTCAGCACATTTTTTTGTGCTGAAAGTGCCCCCCTCGGCTTATACTCTAGTCAAGCACTTTTGTGCAGCAAAAAAAAAAATTACCGACCCGACTTTGGGGCCCCGTATCTCGGGACCACTTGGTGCTATGAACCCCATCTTTGATGGGCACTATAACATATCCAAAGATGGGGTTCTTAGCATTAAGTGGCCCCGAGATACGGGGCCCCAAAGTCGGTTCGGAAAATATCATTCTCTGCTGCAGAAAAGTGCTTGACATTTTCTGACCCTACTTTGGGACCCCATATCTCGGGAACACTTGGTGCTAGGAACCCCAAATTTGGTATTCAAACCCAG